>CAKKXW010000001.1:37514129-37695999 GCA_920937365.1 Sphaerophoria rueppellii
GGCTCCTTCGGATTTCACTTTTAAGCAAAATTTGTCTTCAATCATTAGATTTCACGGAACTTCCTTATTAAAATTGGCCACAAAAAGTTATTTCAGTTCTTACGATCTTAAGAAGAGTCAGTGGGTGTACTGTACTTGCTTGCCCCATCATTTGTTATTTCATGCGAGCAATTAAATCCAGATTTCATATGTAAGTATTTAAGCATTACATTTTTCATGTCACTTTTGAAGGCTACAGTTTGGAGCTGTTGCTATTAAGTATTTAACACTTTACTCGCGTTTGCTTAATTCAAATTCATTCAAACTGATTAATTGATAACTCATTAGTATGAGAGCTGTATGTGAACGCACTCAATTAGTGTTTTGGCCTTCAACGAAGTAAACTCTAGTACTTTTCATTTATTAACAAATTAATCAATAGTCAGCGCAAATGCTGAGGTAATTTTAAATCTGTATTAAGTTTAACGATCAAACCTTTCTTGGGAATATGTACAAGTACACGTACAGTGAAGAATTGTCTGTGATAGGAACCTTCAGTATCTCCTCTATTGCACAATCGAGTGAAATTCAGACATATGTCGCAACTGAGAATGTTTCTAACTACATTCTCAATGATTGGTAGACATTTCTGGATATAAAAAAGCTGGCTTTGAGGAGATTACCTACTTACTTAAGGTGGCGCAACAGTCCGTTGTGGACTTGGGCCTCAATCAACAGTCTCCGCCAGCCAGCTCGGTCCCTAGCTAGCTGTCTCCAGTTTTGTACTCCAAGTTGATTGAGGTCCTCTTCCACTTGAGTATGCCACCTGAGCCGCGGTCTTCCTCTCCTCCTACGTCCCTCGGGAATAGTGTCGAAGGCTTTCTGCGCCTGAGCATTAGTGTCCATCCGCTCCAAATGACCGAGCCATCTGAGTGTCTGGACCTTGACCCTTCTGGCTAGGTCCATGTCGTTGTACAACCCGTAAAGTTCGCTGTTATATCTTTTCGCCATTCTCCTTCAATGCACATGGGCCAAAGATGACTCGAAGAACTTTCCTCCCAAAACAGACTAAGGCACTTCCATCCGATTTTGTCAAGGTCCATGATTCTGCACCATACAGCAGAACTGGGATGATGAGGGTGTTGAACAATTTTACCTAAGTGTTCGAGAGAGGGCTTTTCAACTCAATTGTTTTCTAAGCCCAAAGAAACAGCGATTAGCAAGAGTTTTTCTTCCTCTGATCTCTCTGATCTATGGTGACGCTACAGTCCAGATCGGACCAGGGCTTCATCCAACAAACTTCTCCAGCCAGCTCGGTCCCTGGCCAGCTGTCTCCAGTTTCACACGCCAAGTTGGTTCAGGTCCTCTACCACCTGTGTGCTCCACCGGAGTTGCGGTCTTCCTATTCTGCGACGTCCTTCTGGGTTGGATTCGAAGACTCTACGAGCCGGAGCATTATTTTCCATTCGCTCAACTTGACCCAACCATCTAAGTCGTTGGACCTTTACTTTTCTGGCTAGGTCAGTGTCGCTGTACAACTCGTACAGTTCTTGGTTGAATCTTCGTCTCCATTCTCCATTAATGCAGACAGGACCAAAAATCACTCGAAAAATTTTTCTCTCAAAGCAGCCCAAAGCGTTTTCATCAGATGTTGTCATGCCTCTGCACCATACATGAGGACCGGGATGACGAGGGTTTTGTAGAGTGTCACTTTAGTTGCTCGGGAGAGGACTTTACTACTCAATTGACTTCTAAGTCCAAAGAAGCAGCGATTGGCAAGAGTGATTGTTCGTTTGATTTCAGTGCTGGTATTGTTGTCTGAGTTGATAGCGGATCCCAGGTAAAGTCCTTAACTACCTCGAAGTTAAATCTGTCTATGTTGACGTTTGCTGCAAGACGTCGATGTTGGTAGTCCTTTCTTGTCGACAGCATTAACTTGGTCTTGCCCTCGTTAACCGCTAGACCCATCTTCCTGGCCTCCGTCTCAAGGCTCACAAACGCTCCACTGACATCACGCTGTGTTCTTCCAATTATGTCAATGTCGTCTGCGTATCTAGGAGCTGAGACTTTTGCAAGATTGTGCTCTGGTGTTGACATTGGAGCTTTGCACAATCTTTTCAAGAATGATGTTGAAGAAATCGCATGACAACGCATCGCCTTGTCTAAAACCTTTTTGCATCAAGCGCCGTTAGGTTTTTCCGACATGATGGAACAGCGTGAATTTTCCATTGTCATCTTACACAGACGGATGAGTTTTTCTGGGATGCCAAAACTAGACATCGCTCTAGTTTGTCTCTATAGACGCTGTCATACGCGGCCTTGAAATCGATGAAAAGGTGGTAGGTATCGATTTGAAGTTCCTGGGTCTTCTCCAAGATCTGCCGTAGGGTGAATATTTGATCGATGGTGGACTTTCCGGGTCTGAAGCCACACTGATAAGGACCTACCAGGTTGTTGACGAAGGGCTTCAAACGTTAACACAGCATGGCAGACAAGATCTTATAGGCGATGTTAAGGAGACTTATACCTCTGTAGTTGGTGCAGTTCAGGCGATCTCCTTTTTTGAGGATCGGGCATACGATGCTGAGGTTCCATTCATCGGGCATGCTTTCCTCCGACCAAATTTTGCAGATGAGCTGGTGCATGCTCCTAACCAAATCATCTCCAGCTGCTTTGTACAGTTCGGCGGCTAGCCCGTCTGCTCCAGCGGCTTTGTTCGACTAAGTTTAGATATCGCTATCTTCACTTCGTCCAGGTCGGGTGGGTGGAATTGTTGGCCTCTGCACAAAATTGAATGTGTTTGTATTGCTGACGGAGTTTTGGTCGTCATCGCCATTATACAGCTTGGAAAAGTGGTCTTTCCATATCCTCAGCACTGACTGCGATTCTCCTACTGGTGTTATTGCCCGTGTTAATAGCGGAGCCTAGGTAGACAAACTCCTCTACTACCTCGAAGTTGTATGCGTCTACTGTGAGTTCTATCCGAGCCGTGCGTTGTCGGTGTTGGGTGTCCTTCCTTGAAGACAGCATAAACTTAGTTTTTCTCGCATTTACCGCTAAACCCATTTTTGCCGCTTCTGTCTCAATTCTCACAACGGCGCCATTGACATAACGTTATGTTCTTCCCATAATATCAATATCCTCGGCGTACGCGAGAAGTTGAACAGATTTTTGGAAGATAGTGCCTCTGGTGTTGACGGTGGAGTTCTCTTTGAGGAGATTATTATAACTAAAATTATATTGTATTAACTTGCAATTCGCATTTTTAGTTCAATAAGATGTAAACAATAATAATTATTTTATAGGAAAAAAGTGATGAGGTACTCATAAAATAATTGTAAAACAATTGCTCATTTTTGATTTTATTTTGCTTTTTATAGTTAATTTGTTTGTCTGTTTTGAACTTGCATGCGCCAAAGCCACAGACTCGTACATAACAGTCAGACTTTATTTTTCATACAAATTTGATAGAATGTCGTATGGAACGATGTTTCCTCCATACAAATCTTATCATTTCAAGAGTCAGCTTACCATCATGTTTGCTAAGCTTTCCCTATTCCGTGAGATTCTCTGAATGGATTTTCTCAACAAGGAAAAGAGACCTCACAAACTAACTAGTGTCCTATTTCATTAAAGAAAAATTCCCAACATAATCCGTTCGTAACCTTGCAACTATAAGTGGTGTATTCTATCTCTATGCAAACCTACTACTGCTGCCGCCCGCCACTCTGGCCGCAGGCAAAACACTCATATTTAATTATTTTTCAATCCGTATCACGTATCAAATTAATATCATGCGATGTCTGGAAAGCACACATCATTCTTTTGAAAGCTGTTTCCTCTTCTTTTTGTTTCGGGTTTTTCTTTCACTTATTTTTTGTCTTTTCTTTATTTTTTAACTCTTTTAATGTCACATCCCAGCATCCAGCTGTATGAACATCCCGACTACTGAAGATGGTAGCTCTGGCAACCAGTTTAGCTTTTTTTACCTTTCCTGTTGATTTTCTCTGCTTGCCCCAACAACCCAATACGACCGACGAGACGAAACATGGACATGGACATATGAACTGTGCACTGAATGCTGAAGTAAACGTATAACTGGAAACCATGTCCAAATCTCCAGCAGGGGATTATTTCCGCAAGTTAATCCCTTACATGTATGCAAAACAACGAATGCGCGCTTCACGCTTCCCTTGTTCCATTCCAATGAATGTAGGTATGGCTCTCGCATGAGTAGTGCAATTGGCCACTGAGGAATATAACTCTTAGATTACTGCATTCACTTTGTTCAAAACGAGAATTTTTTATTATTTTTCATATATTTTTTGTTGCATTGCGTTTTATAAGCAGCTAATCGTGCTTCATTCCAATGAAGGAGAAAAAAAAATATTCTCCGAAATGTTGTAGCCTTAATTAAAAGTGTGTGGAACTCAATGGCCTTACACTGAACCTATATAAAAAAGTACTTAGCGAGAATTTTGATTTTTGATCACGGCCCCAAAAGCCCCCAGAAGATAATTATTTTTTTATTGAAACTGACAAAGGCCAAATTCTCATTAAATTCCAATTATGTCAAAGAATAAAAATGGAACGAATGTGAAATTTTTCCATCGAAATTCTTTTATTTTTTACTTTCATCAAATTCGACTTTTCATTTTGACACAGACATGTTCCCGGATTTTGAGGCGAGAAATATATTTCAATATTTTATTAATCGTTGCGGCTTAATCCCGGATTTGTGAGTCAAAAAGGGGTTTTAGGTGGAAAATTCTGTATAAACAAGAATCTATTTCATCAATTTATTTAAGGTATTCAGTCAAAAAATAATAATAATAATAAACATCAAAATGTTTCCGTTTTATTGTTTACTGGATTGTTCTATATTCCACTTCATACAGCCGAACACCTGGATTTTATTCGTTTTAAGTAATTTAAACTTTTTGGTCGAAATTTTCTAAGTTTACTTATTTTCTAATTTGAAGCAAATCGACTAGTGTTACGCGTTATATTCGATAAGTTTCGGAATGCCCACTCTCCACTCAGCATCATCCATGATGACATTAACCTCGTTTAGTAAATCTCATCATTGCCTGTCTTCTATCATAGTTACTTGCGCCCGGTTATACAATCGCAATGAGGAAAATTTCCTCTCCGGACCAACTCTAGCCAACCCATAAAAAAGCCGTACATCCAGTCATGAAACGATTGCAAACGGGCTATTCTAAGTACCACAAGCTGGAAGTCATTTTGGAAAACAGTCAAAATGGAGCTCAAGAGAAAAATGTTTTGAAAAGTGTTTGTGCATGAGCCCGCGAAGGTTTTTTGAGTTTGTACGGTCCTACTAGCTGACATAGTAAACGTTGTTTTGTCATATACTAGTACGATTAGAAAAATTCTTTCACTAACAGAAAAGTAAAGGGTCTTTCATTTTAGATTGTGGTTTTAAGTTGGTAGAGCTACATGTCAATTCATGTCAAACTTAAATGTCATTTAAAGTGTCATCCTCATAATAAAGTTCAATATTTGCCCTTTACGATCAATGGAGAAACTATCCAACAACGGTGTTAAACTCGTGTTCTGTTGGTTAGAAAAAACAGACAATAAACACCGCTTTTTCGAACAATAATAACCCCCAACTCTAGACGCAATACAAACCAACATTACTCCAATTTTGGCCGTGATTGAAAACCGCCTGATATGTGCGAAAAACTGGTAAAAAAAATACCTCTAAAGAATAGCTCTGGAATCCAAAAAAGGAATGACCCCTTATAATTGTTGCTCCGTTTCCGAGACATGGTTCCTTCCGGCATTGAAGGTAAGGTGATGATTTTTATTGTTGAAATGGTTATAAGCTCCTCCGTGCAGATCGATATGGTGAAGAACTGGTGGAGGTTCGCGCTGTTTTTGCGTGATGGATGCATAAGCTGCCAGTTCGTAGATGAAAACTGATGGACGACTGTCCATTTGAATATTTATTCATTAGCGTCTTATGCAACAATGAAACCGTTTTGGTCGGATCCGTTTATAACCAACAAACACGTAGATCACTGTACCATTGATTGGTAGTCAATCCTTTAGAGCTATTCGGTGCTATATCAACAACTTTTGTGGGAGTGACTTTAATTGTAATTTGTAGGATGCAGATATATCCGAACATTTTTTAAGTACTTTTGAGGCCCTCAATCTGAATCGAATTTACCGCTACACACCCACTCACTTCTCACTCTTGACTTATATCTCGCTAATGATGTTGATAGGGTTATGGCTTACAGCCCGCTCCAAGCATCTGCTTTCTCCAAACATGATTTGATCCTTACCTGTTTGGATGTAGCTTGTCGGGTTGGTCAGCAAAGTTTTGAATACCGAGATTTCAGCAATATACACCCATCAGCATTGTTGCAAGACTTTAATGATATAGACATTACCTGATGATCGTTACGTCAATATTTTGTTTAATCTAAAGGTTCCAATTAAAACCTGTTTAGTAAAACTTATGGCTCCACCTGGGCTGAATTGCGACATTTCAGCTGTGATTCACCCCCAAGATGCCGCCTATAAACAGGCGATATAAGGTAGAACATTTTCACCAAACTTATCCCAGACTTCGAAACCAAGTAGTCAGAATGATAAGATGAGCAAAAATGCATTTTTATGAACAAAAACTTGGTTCTTCAGCCTCAAGTAAAAATGTGTGGAAAAATGTCTGAAAGAAATCAGCATTGGGAAACGAACTAAGGCGCCATCTGACGACGTTGATAGTGATACTCTAAACGGGAAGTTCAATTCAATGCCACCATCCACATTCACCGCAAATTACACACTTAGTGAAGATGAACAAACTGCAGCACTTTCAATTTTAATGGGCTACAAGACGAAGTTGGCAATTCTATCGATTAAATCAAATGCTATTGGTCTCGACCTTATAAACCCAAAATTTTTAAAACTTCTGCTTCCGTACTAATTGCCGTTTGTAACCTTGGATTTTTCCTTGGAATGGAAAAAAGTCAAAATTATTTCTTTTTCCAAAAAAAAGCTTCAGGTACAGTGTCAGAATTAGGTCCAATAGCCATATTACCTTTTCTTTCAAAGGTTTTTGAAAAAGCAGTTTTTAAGCAGATACAACATTTTTATCTTTGAATAATCTTTTGAGCACATGCCATTCTGGTTTTTGTCCACAACACTGTTGTAAATCCGGATTACTTTTAGTGACAAACGAAAAACGAAGCAGAATGGACAGTGACCTCTTAACATTCCTGACCCTCATAGCCTTCTCTAAGGCTTTCGACACTGTCAACTATTCAATACTATGTAGAAAGCTTAGAAATAAATATACGGATTTTTCTCGAATCTCTCGTATCTTAGTGGAAGACAACAACGCGTTGTCATAAATGATCGCTCATCTTGCTTTATGAGTGTTTTAACTGGTGTGCCACAAGGATCAATACTTGGACCGATTCTTTTTTCACTTTAAATCAACGAGCGTCCTAAAGGGTTTTCCAATAAGAGGTGTTATTTTGATATTTAAAGAAAAAATGGATCGGATGTTTATTTCAGTATAAAGATGTAGAAGGTATGCTGTTATTAATGGAACACAACATCAGCCAAATGGCAAAATGGCCACGACCACGCTTGCAGGACCATATCCTTTTCATGAAATTTTCCATAACCAAATCGCAAAGTGGCTGTCCTACGTCCTCGATAGCCTCACGAATTCCATCTTTGAGGTCTTGAATCGACGCTGGGCTGTTGGCGTAGACCTTATCTTTCACGTGGCCCAAAGGAAGAAGTCGCAAGGTGTTAAATCACAAGATCTCGGTGGCCAATTGTGATCACCTCTTCGAGAGATAACACGGTCCGCTTGCTTGTGTGGCACGTAGATAGTGAATTTTAATAATTTCAATGCGTTGTTGAAGCGTGTATCGTTCCACCTAAATGGCGTAGTTTCTACTTGTCAAATGTCAAAAAATGACAGCTTCAAAAGTGACAGCTACCGAAATAGCGAAATAACACCTGTTATAGGAAACCCCTTTAAGGCGAATGCCTTAAGTTGTTTTCAAATAAAAATAAAATTGTTGATTAAAAACTGAATTCTGTGCTTTATGCCGCCGGGCGTCCGCCGCCGCCAATCTGAATTTTCATGAATTTAATTTCTCATATATTTAATTTCTTTATTCTCCGAAATAAATTTAAAAAAAAAATCAAATCTTTCAGTTGTTTTTCTTTTTTTTATTTTCAAAACAGATTCCAAAATTTTTAATTTTTAAGTTGTTGACCTAATGTGCAGCAATAAGAATTTAAATCCTTTTTTTAGTATGCTTTGTATTGATTGCATCTTCCAATCAAATTCTCACAAGAAACTATAAATAAACCAATCATTTGAATGTGATGAAGAGGACTTGATGAAGTGTCTACTTTGGAAAAACGAGTTCAACTCTTTGATTTTTGACTGATGAATGATTGACACGTGCATTGTTAGAGTGAGTGTCGAAATGAGATGAATAATTTAGAAAAGCCATCGAGGGCTTAATGCTTTTTAGAATGAAACTTTTAAAGACAAGTTGAAAGGATAAACAAAACGAAATTAAATTGAAACTTCTATAAACAAAGAAGTATTTTATAGTTTTCCGTGCCTTAAAAGTGATTGATCTCATTCTTGAAGACAAGTGTACAACTAAAAAAATATATCGTTTTCCTAAAAATTAAAATCTTTCAACAAACCCGTGTATTATTCTACACATAAAAGAATTAATGATGTTTATGATTGAAATATAAAAACAAAAGGTCATAAAATTCACCAAATCCAACATGAAACTGACCCGAGGCCTAAAATTTAATTCAATCTTCAAGGAAACCATCTCAAGAGAGCTACTTGATTTTGATTTAACTAAGTTAATATACACATTACACACCCTTAAGAAAAAAAAAACGCTATAAAAATTCAATGAGATTAAATAAGCTTAAAATAATTTTCTTCTTAAAATCCACTTCGTTCTGCCAGCTAAAAAATTTTAACACCCAAAGAAGGAAATTGTTTCGTTTTCCTTCAAGAACTCTGTTTTGTAGGTATTGACGCCAAGAGCCTATAGCCAAGTCACGACATTAACAAATCAAAGAGGATCAACTGAGGCAGACAGTCCTCTTTTTATCCTATTATATTATCCTATTCACTCTCGTTTAAGGTATGATTGTGGAGGAACGTTTGCTCGTCGTATAAACTTCAACGACCACTTCATCTGCTGAAAAAAATAAGATACTTGAACAAGCAAGCAGACATTTTAGAACTTCTCAATTGAAGCTCTTGGCTATAACACACACACAAAAAAAGCTGGACCATCATTTTTGCATCCCCTTTAACATATTCTGCGAGAGAAGGCAAAATTTAATAACAAATGGGACGAATGTAAATAGACTACACAAATATTTGTATCTTTATCAACATTGTATAAGGTACCTCCTTTTCGCAGCAGAGCCAAAGCTTGCCTCAGGATTTTTCCTTCTGTTTTCTGTCCAACTTTTTCCCATCTTTACATCGTTTTTGTTTTTTTCTTATAAGGAGTATCTGTCTATAAAAACCATTTCTATGTGTATTGTGTATAGATGCGAAAGGTTACGAATTGTAGTAGTCGCTGGTATTTCTTTTTTGCCAAATTAAAATTTATACGTCTTATACTTACATGGTCTTTGGCTCGAGGCTACTTTTTGGCTGTGATTTCTTTAGGCAGTTCAAGCTACAAAATACCCATGTAGCACTCTGTGAGCAACAAAATGAGAAGAGCAGACGATTTCTGAAACAAAATTTATTTGCAGTGAATAAATACCGTCACACTGATATTTTTTTCCTGCGCGGACTGACTGGTAATAAAAATGGAAAAATAAATGTGCTTCTGTTGGAAAAGGACAAATTTAAAGCCCTAAAACGGATATGGATTTATTGTTGGATTAGATTCAATCACGTGGAATGTAATTAAATTGAATTACTTTTGCCTTAAGGTATACGAATTTTCAGTGACAACTTTAAAGACCAAAAAATAAGATTTAATACTTCACACTATATCGGCTGTAGTTTATTACTTTGAAGTAATATATGACGACAGTTCGCTATTTTATCATTTAATAGTTGTTTCATACTCTTGTCTGTTTGAGGCAAACGTCAACAAACAGAATTGTTGGTCTATCCAATTCAAGATGAAGCAATCAATGCAAATTCATCTTTAAGTCTTATTTTACAGGTTATAAAAGTCTTCCATGATTTATGGTTGGCAGACGATAGATGGCGGAGGCTAACGGTCGGGAATGGTGGAAAAACTTGTTACACGGACTAAACCCGGTTGTGAAACCGAGGATGATGAAAAGTCACACTCACAGAAATGTTTGCAGTTCGCAGTCCGCAAGTTGAACGACATAATACACCTTCCTTATACAATTTAAGTACTAGAAATGTATTTTTGGTACAGAGGATTATACTCAGTTGGAAATGATGTCTTCATATAAATAAACGATTTCTGTGGACAAAAATTTAGCCGAAGCTAGAGCTTGTTAGTGATGCCACAGAACAACAGAAGTACTTCTCTAGTCTGACTAGTCATCTTTTCCTCAATGCCATCAAAGAAGAAATATTTCTTCATATCGGCATAGTTGTTACTTACTTACGTACTCCGAACTATTAACGCCCGTGATGTTTCCCTTAAAGGACGTACGGCCTCTTCTTCGTGCCATCGTGTAAGATTTCTGGAGATGTAATTAAGCTCTCTCCCAACTCTTCCCCAGTGGCGCTGCTTCCCGTTCGACTGTTTGTCGCCAAGAACTTCTAAGCCGGTCCTCTTGTGTGAGCGGGTTTCACTGCATCACTTGGCTCAAGATGCACCCATATCGCCTTTTCGAAACGTGTAGCCAATTCACTAGCACTTTCGTCTTTGTATAATAGATTCTATGGGTTCCTGGTCTCATATTATTTGATGGAGATCCAAGATCCTAATCCAGATGTTTGAGGTGAGATTGCAGAGTCCATTGTATTCCTTCATTTGCATTTGACAAAGCTGCGTGCAGTACGTCACTTATCAGAAACAAAGAGTATTGGCGATTGCGTGTGATCTCCTTTCTTTGGGATCTTGACACTCATTCCTTCATTCCACTTTTCAGGAAAAGTTTCTGTTTCCCAAGCTCTCTTGATAAGCTCGCTAGGGTTGCTGCAGGAATACCGTCAAGTCCAACCGCTTTGTTGTTTTTCAGTACTTTTGATGGCGAAAATTATGCTATAGGCGAAAATGCGACATAAAATCGTACAAAAGTGTTCCTTCCTCATTTTGAGGTGATCCTCGTCCGAAACTAGCAGGGATCCATTTTTGTCGTTTACGAGATGCTGTTTAGACCTCTGGACACCAGTGACCTCTTTGGCAATTCTGTAGACGGTCCTACTGTCACATCTACTAGCGACTTCTTCTGCATGTGTGACCCATACGTTGATGTAGTTACTTTTATCACATTACACACTACGATGAGCTTCCCAAATTTTCATGCAGTACGCAGACTCAAGGTCAATTTTACATGCACCTGGGTAGCTGCGGTACGATCTTGATATGGTCAATTTGAGGTATTTTTTTTTCTTGGATCATAGTCCAAGTTTATACGGAAAGCTTTGCGGTTGGCCGACTATACTTTAAGCCCCGGATATGAACCCATTTTTCACAGCACACCAATGGTTTTTTATGGATGCCTGCATCTCTTCTGTTAAGGACATCCTGGAGACTGCTTAAAGAACGCCAAATGATCGCAAAGTGGTCAATTTGGTTGGAAGTTATTTGTCTGTCAGTCGATACCAACTGACTTCGTGACACGAATTATGTTCGAACATGGTCCCTAAAATAACAAGGCCGTTGGCGCTATAGATGAGAAGATAGTGCAAAATTCCACCGTCAACACCAGAGGTACTATCTTGAGACAGAAGCGGCAAAAATGGGTTTAGCGGTAAATGCGGGAAAAACGAAGTATATGCTGTCTTCAAGGAAGGACACCCAACGCATACAACTTCGAGGTAGTAGAGGAGTTTGTCTACCTAGGCTCCGCTATAAACACGGGCAATAACACCAGCGCCGAGATCAGACGAAGAATAACTCTTGCTAATCGCTGTTTCTTTGGGCAAAGAAAGCAATTGAGTGGAAAAGCCCTCTCTCGAGCAACTAAGGTAAAACTGTACAACACACTCATCATCCCAGTCCTGCTGTATGGTGCAGAAGCATGGACCCTGACAAAATCGGATGAAAGTGCCTTAGGCTGTTTCGAGAGGAAAGTTCTTCAGGTCATCTTTGGCTCCGTGTGCATTGAAGGGGAATGGCGAAGAAGATACAACAGCGAACTTTACGAGTTGTACAACGACATGGACCTAGCCAGAAGGGTCAAGGTCCAGAGACTCAGATGGCTCGATCATTTAGAGCAGATGGACACCAATGCTCCGGGCCAGAAAGCCTTCGACACTATTCCCTGAGGACGTAGGAGAAGAGGAATACCGTGACTCATGTGGCGCACTCAAGTGGAAGAGGACCTCAATCAACTTGGAGACAGCTAGCTAAGGACCGAGCTGGCTGGCGAAGAATGTTGATTGAGGCCCAAGTCCACAACGAACTGTAGCGCCACCTTAAATAAGTAAGTAAGTTGGCGTTATAGAAAAGGACCTTTGCTATAACACCAAGACAAATCATTCCCGACAATTCATTGATTCCTTAAACGGTAAGTTACGTCAATGAAAAGCCGGTGAACCCTTCATTTTGATTTATTCCTTACTATCTGACCCGCTACCACGTTACCCTATACCTGCTACTAGCTAACTACTATTTCTACCTGCTACCCCGGTACTCTATTACGCAGCAACCTAGCTACCCGCTATCCCAATACCCGCTATCCCACTACACGCTACCCGCTTACCACTACTTCCACACGCTTACCGCTACCCGGCTTCCCACTACCCGTCAATCCGCTAACCGCCACCCACTCCCTCTACCCACTACTCGCTACCCTGGCCATATCTCATAATCCGACCTAGTCGTTTTGTACAAAATACTTAAAACCCATTTACGCCACTACCCGAACATTCCCTCAAAATTCGGTGCCAAACACTTCACTTGTACACCGGAATCATTTCGAAGCCTTCTGAAAGCGTTTTATTCACACGAAACTGACAGACAGAACGCTTTTTAGAAGAGAAATTCTCTTCTTGATTTCAAATCAGAATCCACTCAAGAAGCACTAATCCATGAATAATAAAAAGTCAAAAATAATACTCAATCAGTTTTGTTTTTGTTTTTAATTCAACAAATTATTGTTATCTGACATTGAATATTTGATATTTGACACAAAAAAACAGAACTCAGTGGAAGCGATTTGACCTGTTCCATTCGATTTCAGAATGAGTGAATTCTTGAGTGCAACCAATCGAAAACGACGATGGGCAGGTTCAGCAGCGTAAGGCACTTGAAGTTAAGGCAAAATGCGTGTACCTGATTGGTCAGGTGTCAAAAAAAATCTTTCCATTTTAGTCAGTTTCATTGGAAAGCAGACTGGAAAATAAGGCAAAAATATTTGCCTTAAAATCAAGTAACAGCTGTTTGTTTGCTTGTGACATACAAAAAATTCACATCGCAGGTGAACTTTATTCGGTGAATACGCTTCGATTTTAATTAATTTAAAGTTTTTATAAAAAATGAAATTTAATATTTGGCAAAATGGCCAAATGTAAGAGTTTGAAGACTTCGAAGAGATTTTCAAACGCCTTTCGGAAGGAAAAGATTTTCAAATTGTAGAACACACATTAAAGTGAACTTAAAATATTTATGGTTTGCTTAATTTTATTTTGCAGATGCGAATTTCGCAGAAATTTATATTTCCAATGCAAGCGTTGCAAACGAGGATGTTGCAAGGCTTGCATTGGAAATATAAATTTCCAACCACGAAGGAGTTCCTGAATATTTATTTTCTTAGGCTTGGCACTTTTCGTTTTTAATTCACAATAAAATTTCGAAGTGAATTTCAGAATTTGAAATTAATGACATTTTAAATGTCTTAAGTTAAATAAGCGTTCAGGGAAACTGACTTGCCTTACCTTCAAGTGCCTTACGCTGCTGAACTGCCAATAATTAGTTGACGAATTTCAACGAAATGAGTATCTAGGAAATGATACAGTACATAACGCTTATAAGAAACTCAAAATTTGCACAATATTTGTTTCTTTTAACCGAGGTTTTCTTATATCCTTACAACGGATATAAGAAACAAGTTTCTTATACGGATATAAGAAACAAGTTTCTTATACGGATATACCCTGGAGGTGTCAAACATTTATCCTAGGCTAAATAATTGACACAATTCAAACACTGTCTTAAAATTTATCAGTAAATAAATAAATTTTATTTAACAAAAAAACAAGAAACAAAAAATTCACAGCGCAGTTCTTTTTGTACTTTTGTACCTTCTTATTCAAGCCTTTACCTAACTCTTCAAAACATATAATCATCAATTGTTGATGGCGCTTCTTGACAAGAATATCTTCGATGTTATGTATGATGTCATCAATTTTAATTTTTTCACAAATTTCTTTACGACTTTTTCCCGACTTGATTTCATCTGAAATAACTGTGGTTAAAAATGGATGAATTTTTAACTACTGCTGCTTCATATTTTAACATGCTCCGCAGCTAGTTTAATTTTTAACACATTTTATTCAATGCGAAGTGTCAAAATTTAACCAAACGTCAAGTTTTAAACCTCTTTTTAACCCAATTCGCACACGGCCTTAGTTTAAATTGAAATGTTATTACGCGACATTTTCAGAAACGACGAGGAACACAACAGAAAGAACAGAAACACAAAAAATAACAAATTTAGGCCGTGTGCGAATTGGGTTAAAAATGGGTTAAAACTTGACGTTAGATTAAATTTTGACACTTCGCATTGAATAAATTGTGTTAAAAATTAGACTAGCTGCGGAGCAGCTTAAAATATGACAGTAGTGGTTAAAAATTCATCAATTTTTAACCACAATTCATCCAATTCGCACACGGCCTTAATGTCAAAATGAACACTGCACTGAAATTCATTCAATCATTCATTCAAATATCAAACAACATCATAAATGTACATAAATGACATTTGCGTCGGTTGTTTTGAATTTTTCTTAAGGGTCTGTTCATGTTTTTTGAATTTCGTGATTTGTTTGCAGGTTTCTTATATCCAACCAACTTTACATGAAAAATAATAGTTTGTGTTTGAGAAATGTTTCTTTTATCAGTGTATTTCTTATAAACGTGTTTCTTATAAACACACAATTCAACATTAAAATATATGGGAAAGTTCACGGTGCTTTTATTCAAGTTTCTTCTAAGCGAGGTTTTCTTATAAGCGTGTTTCTTATAAGCGATAAATACTGTATATTTCTGTAGTGAGAAAACCATTATTTTTCAACATTTAAACCGTTTGTTATTTGAAAAGTTTAAACTTTGTTTTTTATAAACCTTCCCTTATTCTTCTTTAGTTAAAAAAAAAAAAATTAAGAAAAATTAAATGACACAACATTTTAAAGGATGTTAGTGCACACATAGATCAAGCGTACTTGTTTTTCAAGGCACAATCATTTGATCAGCTGACTATAGTGCTATCTAAAGTACGATGTTAGACGGACCACTTCAGTTTCTGTGTCCGGTTAAGGCTCTCGATGTCCTGTTTCCAGTTCCCAACATCCTGTAAACGGTTTCCGAATTCAATTATTGGAATTTTAATTTTCAAACTCTTGTTTCTGAATTCCATTTTCTTGCTTTCGATTGTTAGTTTCCCATAGTTTAAGAAACGTCAAAAAACGAAACAATGAATGTAACTTCCGTCCGAAAAAAATTTAACTACCTGCTGTGTATACATATTGAGAAAAAAGTCTTACTTACAGAAGTGTTTAGACGGGGTCTTTGACATATTTTAATCCAAATGATTCCAAAAAATAAACTCTACTCCATCACCAAAGCTCTGTCCCTTTAAAATATTCATCATTCCATCCCGCCCGTTTCAATGTCGTGGAAAATGGAATGAAACAGATTTTTATAAAATATTTGTTCGCGAATATATTTTTTTTTTTCAACCACATAAATCCAGATTATTTATTGTAAATCAGATTAGGTTACAACAGTGGTGTGACTGCAACATGACAGGAAACCAAAAGATACGACACATCCTGTCGCCGATGTATGCTCACAAACAATCCCTTTTTTATTTTGTTTGTCTGTCTAACTGTGTATATCGGATTGAATTGCAACTGGCCTTCTGGTGGTGCTCCATCCATTTGCTATAATTTACAACAGTACATTAATAATTCGTTTAAAGTAAGCTCCAAGCATTAAATTGGTCAAATAGGTGGACCTGGATGGACCCATGCATATGTGAAACGTGTTAAATTCGGGCGGTCCAATGTTTCCCTTTTATTTATTGAAGCCATCGGGCGCTAATAAACCAAATCAAACCGACAGCAGAGACGCGAGACGAAAACGAACAATCCCAACTCTGCAATAAAACCAAACGGACTCGAGAATTCAGAGGTTCGTCTGTTAAGAGCACACGTTACGAACTCAAAAGATGTATTCCATTTATATAAAGGGACAGCTGAACGGAACTACACAAGCAATATAATTGGCAGTTAAGTGCCATAAATGATTCAATGAGCACCAATGTTGACTTATGTAACGAGGATTTGTTGACTGGGTCGACCACATAACCTACCAATTGGTTGGTATTAATCTGGAAGAGAAGGTGTTGGCGTTTATAGCTTGGCGTTGAATGCTCTGCCACCCAGGTATAGAACAACGATGGACATTTTGTTGATGGCGTTTTACATGAGTTTACAAAATTGTTCTTGTACAAAAATGTCCTCGGTGTTCTTTAAGTTAGATTTATTTATGGAGTATTGTGGTAAGTGCAGAGGTGTGCAGTCGTAGACCGAGGTCAACCCGTTCCACCATAAAAATAATAATCAAAACATTCTTGATGGTGAAACCATTGGGTTGCTTGATAGAAAAAAATCTAGTACCTACATACAATTATACGTGACCATGTAAAATCGATGTTCTTTAACGCCTACACTTCTTTTTCTGATTGTGTCATTAATTATTTAAGTGTCGAATTTCATTTAATGTTATTCAATAAAATTATCCTTTTAACGACTACTTGGTTATTTCAGAAGCTAGTCACTTAGTGGCACATGAAAATGTTGATGATTTAATTTAATATCCTTCTTTATTTTCCGTCTTCTTTCAGCATGTGATTGCCATCCAATTGGGTCCTCAGGCAAAACATGCAATCACACCTCTGGCCAGTGTCCGTGCAAAGATGGTGTAACTGGTCTGACATGCAATCGTTGCGCACGTGGCTATCAACAGAGCCGATCTCACATTGCACCTTGTATAAGTAAGTATGACTCTTTAAACAACGAAATTGTGCGAAATCGACAGTAAATTCAAATTAACCTCTAGAAATCCCAAAGGTAGTCAGCATGATGGACACGCAAAATACGGCGCCAGACCCAAGCCAAGGTGATCCAAGTGCTCCTTATCGCACTGAAGGAGGGAGGGGTAAGTAAGTGTTATTTTTTTATTTCTTTTTTATTTTTGTGGTTTTGTTTGTGTGTGAAGATTTCAGACGTAACTAAATACACACGTATATTAAATCGGTTTTAATTAACATCGACAAATTGTTTAAATAGCCTTACCATTAACAATATGTTTTTTCTTTTAAATCTTTTAACTTCAAGCTAATACCATGCTTTTAAATAAAAATCTGTATTCAGCGTATTAACCTATATGTGACGTGTCGCTTAAGAAGGGGTCGGACTAGAGCTTCATTGCTAAGGTTTCTCTTGTAATTCAGCTCCTAGCTAGCCATCTCCAATCGATTCGAAGACTTTTCGGACTGCCATTCGGTCTTAAATGGCCACATGACCCAGTCCATTCGAGATCACTCGATTATGCACTGCAAAATAATTCGATAATGATTTTCTCAAACGTATAATACTACTAAAGGGTTTTCAATAGGGACGCTACAAAAGTTTTCTTAAATAAAACAAAAACTGTTTTGGATATCAATGAAATTTCTTATTCCTGTAGAAGTACATTTGATGGAACTTGATTTCTTTTGCATGGCCACCACAAGCACACTTGCAGAAGTCCAGAATTTTCGACGGTTTTCAAGCATAAATCGGCCGATACTGCTGCAATTTCACGTTCGATATTCGTACGAAGTTCATCAATCGTCACTGGCTTGTTGGCATAAACCATAGATTTGACGTAGCCCCACAGGAAATAGCCTAACGGCGTTAAATCGCATGAACGAGGCGGCCAATTCACAGGTCCATTTCTGGAGATAATGCGCTCATCGAACTTCGTTCTCAATAATTCGATTGTTTGGCCCGCTGTGTGACATGTGGCACCGTCCTGTTGAAACCACATATCGTCCAAGTCCATATCATCCAATTCATTCCAAAAATAATCGGTTAGCATTGAGCGGTAGCGATTCCCATTCACAGTAACGTGCCGGTCTTGATCATCACGGAAGAAGTACGGCCAATGACACCACCAGCATGTAAACCGCTGCAAACAGTGATTTTTTTCGGGATGTTATGGTGCCTCGTGAAGCACATGTGGATTGCTGCCTGACCAATAAAGCATATTATGCTTATTGACGAAGCCATCCAGCAGAAATGAGCCTCATCGCTGAAGATGATTTTTCGATGAAAATCCGGATCATTGTCAAGTTGTTGCTCAGCCCAATTCACGAACATACGACGCTTCTGGTGATCAAGCGGCTTCAGTTCTTGCGTCAATTTGATTTTGTAAGGATGTAGGCCAAGATCTTTTCGCGAAATTCGCCACAACGACGTCACGACGTGTGAGAGACTAATTTGGGTCTTCCGCAATTGATGCGCTAGCGGCAGCAATATTCTCGACACTACGGGCACTTCTTTGTCTTACTGGCACGGGAACATTTTGTACTGAGCCTTTGGATTCAAATTTTTCCACGCTCAATTGTTGATCTGGCAGGACAATTATGACGACCATAAATTGTACGTAGCGCTCTTAAAGTGTTGACCACTGACTCCGAATTTCGGTAGTAGATTTTAATAATTTTGACTCGTTGTTGGATCGTATACCTTACTGAAGAGAAATGTCAAGAGAGCGGGAAAAAATATGTCGTCGTTTGCTGTCCCTATCGCTCTACTTTTGTAGCGTCCCTATTGATAAACCCATTACTACTGCTCTTCAAATTGCAAAAGAGCTCGAATGAAGATTATGAGAATTCGAATGAAAACAACTTTTAGGAGAATTTGAATGAAAAGAACTTGAATGACGATGACGAGAACTGGATTGACGATGACGATAACTCGAATGACGAGAATTTGAATGAAAGGAACACGAATGTCGATGACGAGAACTCGAATGGCGATAACGAGAATTCGAATGACGATTACGAGAATTTGAATGAAAAGAACTTGAATAACGATAACGAATTTGAATGAAAAGAACATGAATGACGATGACGATGACGCAAACTTGAATGACGATTACGAGAATTCGAATGAAAAACTTGAACGATGACGAGAACTTGAATGGCGATTGTGATAATTGGAATGGGAAAAACTCGAATGACGAAGACCGGAACTGGATTGACGGTGACGATAGTTCAAATAACGATGACAAGAATTCGAATGAGGATTACGAAAATTAGAATGAAAACTACACGAATGACGATTATGAGAATTCGAGTGAAGATAACTTGAATGAAGATGACGGGAGATCGAATGACCATGACGATAACTCAAATGAAAAGAACTTTTAATGACGGTGAAGAAAACTCGAATGAAGATTACGAGAATTTGAATGAAAAGAACTTGAATGACGATAACGAATTTGATTGAAAAAAACACGAATAACGATGACGATTACGAGAATTCGAATGAAAAACTTGAATGGCGATTATGAGAATTAGAATGAAAAAAACTCGAATGACGAACTTGAAGAACTTGAATCACGATCACTAGAACTTTGAACGAGATTCCGAATGGAAAGAATTTGGTTGCTTTGCTTCTTTTTACGGAAAAATACTGCCACTGTGGTTTTTTTATTCCGTTTTGTATGTTTAGTGTTGAACTTAATATTCTGCCCTATATAAGACCAATATCTTTGACTTTGTTTTAAAAAAGTAAATCAATAATCTTTTTGAATGAAATGCAGTTCATGAATGCAAATTATCTTTAAGACCATTACCTCCAACGCAGCGCATTGACCTTTTACTAAAGTGCCGGGCAATTTCTCGGGCGCCATTTATCTCTTCCAAGCTATTTTCTGAACTTGTTTTACTTTACTCAAAACATATTGTATTCGAAATCAATATTCCTCAAATGAAGCAGGTGAAATTGTTCTATTTTTGAAACTTCTAGGGTTCTGAATAATTTCCGTGCACTTGCTCTACGTACAATTTAAACCAAAAATGACATGACTCACAGTAAGAAGAAAAAAACTGCTATTCGGAAAAGTCTGAATCGGTGTCTATTTTTGAAACACCAACTCGTTCGCTAAGGCATCCAATAATGCAGTGCTGGATTAACCATGAAATATGCCAGAAAGTTGCACAGGCCTCACTATCCATATTCAAAGAGGATACGTGTCTGTAATTCCGATTACAAGACTTACATTTTTAATAAATTCGTCATAATCTTTTGTTTTAGACAGTAGTTTTTTCTTCTTCCTGATTATGAACGAAGTATTGCAATGGTCAAGTCCATTTAAGAGTTTCATCAGGCCACGTGAAGAACTAACCTGAACAAAAACCACAATAAAAACAAAACTCATCGTACGACAGTATATCCCCTTTGGCGCACGCAGTAACGCAAGAATCGACTTTGTCACACTGAAAACAAAAATCATTCTTTGATATTGAAATTTAGACTTCGCATTCTCACTCACTAGCAGTAATAAACTATTAGCACTTGGCAGCCAACATCGGCCAAAATCAACATAGAGAACTCCTTGAAACGCTGATCCCAATTTCGTTTGTTTTCACTTTTAGTTATTGTATTTCTGTAACTTTCCGACTAAAGTGTTTCAAATCGGAATGAAGCAGAACACTACTCACCAACACTTTCGGTTTCTTTAAAAATAGACATTTCGAATGGCACAGATGCCTTGCTAATTGGTGTATAATTGAATGAAATCATTTCACGAAGTCTAAAATGTTTATTTTTATTGAGTATTAATTTATTTCTATTTGGGTAATCAGTGATTGATAGGTTCGATGAAATTTCAAGAATGCTCGATTTCTTGCGAATGCAACACATTTTTTTCGGATTAATTGAGCGACATGCGTGTGATTTCCCTTTTGAGAATCAATTCAATCTTTCGTCTAGGAATTCAAAATATTAAAGTGTGCTTTTTGGATGGACTGCAATTGATTGATTTTCGTCTGAATGGAAATTCTCAATTAATTGACATGTCTTTTGAAAATGCAAGTTGACATTTCGAAGTACCTACGTGAAGTTGGCTCATTGGAATCTTTCCTGCTTTTTTCTCAAGCCGAGGTATTACTCGTCAGATGTCCAGAGCCCAGGGTGTTACTCAAGGAAAGCAAATAATTTCTAGTTAAGAAGATTGGAATTTTTTTTGGATCAAAACCATATTGGATGAACACGTTTGTATTGACATTGTCAAAAACATTATGTTACCCTATGTAGATGAAGAACAAGAAGGTCATTGTTTGCTTTCAACCCCACTCAATAAATATGATAGAGTGACCAGCCCAGTCGCCTAATCTCAATCCAATTGAGAATCGGTCTCAGAAATTAAACCAACTAACAACGAAGCATTCTTGCACGTAAACAAGGTCTTCTGTAATAGTAGACACTGAATAGGACGGAACTCAGTGAGAACTGAGAAGTAGGTATAATTTGTAAAATCAAACTCTGTGAGGATCAGGTACACACTGGATACGACCAAACTTTGAAGGATTAGGTATAATCCGTAAGACCCCAATCTACCGTGGAGAGGGTATTCTAAGTTTCAGAAATTGAAATAAATGGCCAACTCAGAAGGAGCAAACAATAATAAATTTCGGTTAAAATTCAATAACTGCTTTCTCCTAATGATACTCGCAAAGTCGAGAAGCGTCAGACTACTCTATATTAGCTTTGTTTTGAAGACGGTAGTAATGAGCTCCGAATGACTGCTGATATTCCACTCTTACTTCATAGTTTTTGCACAGAAACCCGGTGTGAATTATATCATGCGAAGTGTAATTTTGTTTTGTGCGTCTGTTTAATCGCCACCTGCCGTGGGCAATCCAAGTCGAAACTGGTACAGTTGTCATCGAAACGGGTAGTCGCTGTAAAACGGGTAAGTCACCAGTACCACGAAGCAGAGTTATTACAGTCGGAACTGGTACAACGCTGTCGTAATGGTAAATCGCCGTTAATCGTTTTTAAGCGGGTTAGTCGCCACTTGTCGTGGGTAATCGTAGTCGAAACTGTTACAATAGCGGTCAAAACGGGTAACGGCCGTAAAACGGTTAATCAGCACTTGACGTAATAGCAATCAAGATCGGTTTTAGATAAGAACTTACCCAATTCCTTTGGTGACTAGCGACGATCTGAACAGTTCACAAAATTCCCTTGTCACTGGTGGGGCAAGCCACAAATATATATTCAATAACTTACCTCTGCTCCTTACTCCTAGGGATGTCTCATCATCATCATGCATCATTAACACCATACAAGCATACATTCATAGTTTACAAGTTTCTCAGCTCGTTCGAAAAAATGCAAATTCATTTTGACATTTTGGTTTCCTATCTTTAGGCGTTTTTGTTTTTTACAACTGAACAGAGCTTGAACGGCCAAGTAGTGATGTGAACTCAGAAAAGCTTGATTCCGCGTCCTAAATCGTTGTAGCGACTTCCAACCTGAAATGTTGGCGATCAGAGAGGTTCTATCCTGGCTTAGAGAAAACGTGATATCAACTTCAGATATCCGCATCATCTCTGACTGTCAGACTGGCTATTAAATCCCTCGACGGTGTCTCAACCAACTCTTAAAGGTCCCTCGATTGTCGATCATCTCTTATGGAGATGGCGCAGCAATTTAATGTTACATATCACAGGAAATTGTAGAGCCTATTAACTTTCTTAAAATGGAACCGTAATACCTATCTCAGATGTAAGGGAAAAGATAGGTATATACCAATAGCTGCATGTAAGATTATGCTTAAAGAAACAGCCTTCACGATAGCAAGCTTTAGGTGGTATAACTTACCAACGTGCACAGCCACAAAACCCATATGGCCGTCACTTGACCTAAAGCGTCTAAGGACATATTTATTTATTTATTTATTTATTTACGTCAATTTGAATATAAATTCGTTTAGACTAAGATTAATATATATAAATATATGTACATTTTAGTTATTATTATTAATATTATTATTATTACTATTTGTGCAGACTATATTTAATACTAATTGTTTAAAGACATATCGAGAACAATCCAAATGAAAATTAAGTCTATTGCAAATCGAATTAGATTCTCTGATGCAACGTGATATAGGTTCATTTCTACCATAGTTACTACGATGAAACTGTTCATATATTAAGAATCGAAAACGTGTCGTTCTAGCAGGAGCACTAACTTCGGTTACCAATGAAAGCAAAGGAGGGCAATTAATGTGAGAACTTAAGATGTCTCTAATAAACATCACAGAGAAATAAGTCCTTCGATCTTTAAGCAAATGCAAACCAAACAGTAAACATCTGCTTTCATATGCAGGTCTAGGAATATGCCAATTTAGTTTATAAAAAGCATATCTAGTGAAGGTTCTCTGAACTCTCTCAATTCTATCTAAGGTGTTATTGTAACACGGATTCCAAATTATGCAATTATATTCTAAGACAGATCTTACCATTGAGATGTATAATGATTTTAAAGTAAAAACATCTGAGAATTCTGATGTGTTCCTTTTAATAAAACCAAGCATTTGATTGGCTTTATTAATTATGTAGTCATAGTGTGCAGAGAAAGATAAATTGGTATCCAATATTACCCCGAGGTCCTTCTTTGTTACCACTCTCTCCAGACTGATATTATCGACTTTATAACTATAAATAATCGGATTTTGATTTCTGAAACACGACAAAATTTGACATTTAGAAATATTAAGAAAAAGGAAATTACGTTGGCACCACTCATCTAGTCTCGATAGATCATTTAATAGATGGAGGCAATCAGATTCACAATTAATCTTACGATAAAGTTTAAGATCATCAGCGAAAAGCAGACAAGACGAATCTATAAAGATATTCGGTATATCATTCACAAAAAGAAGAAATAATAACGGTCCTAAATGGCTACCTTGCGGGACGCCCGATGTAACCGAAATATTGTCAGAAAATGAGCTTTCGATTTTAACGATTTGAATTCTGTTACTTAGATAAGATTTAAGCCAGTTCAATAACGATGAATGTACGCCAAGAGATTCCAACTTATGAATTAAGACTTTATGATTAACTCTGTCAAATGCTTTTGCGAAGTCTGTAAAGATAATGTCAGTTTGTAATCTACTCTCCATATTCGTAATTATAGAATTAGTTAAAAGGGCTAAATTAGTAACAGTTGATTTTCCCGATACAAAACCGTGTTGATATACGGAAATGTGATTTCGGAAAAAAGCTGTAAGTTTTTTACAAACTATTTTTTCGAAGATCTTAGGAATCATGGAGAGCTTACAAATTGGCCTGTAATTTGTTATTTCTTGTCTGGAACCTGATTTAAAAATGGGAGACAAATAAGAAATTTTCCATTTATCTAAGAAAATCCCATTTCCAAGCGATTTTTTAAAAATTATAGAAAGAGGTTCAGCTAACGCGAGTGCACACTTTTTTAAAATAAATGCAGGAAATCCATCATGCCCGCACTTTTATCATCATCTAGTTCTGATAAAGCTTCCTGTACCTCTAAAGGGTCAAGTACAAGTGACTCGATATCAACAACTTTATCGACGAAGGGCATTTCATGTAATGGAGAAGTATCTATGGAATACACTGATTGAAAATATTTAGCAAATAAATTGCAGATTTCCGGAATATCACTAGATACTGAGTTCATATACCTCATACAACTAGGAATTCCGTTAGAATTACGTTTGGTGTTAATGAATTTCCAAAAGTGTTTACTGTTTGATTTGACATCACTTTCAATCGATAATAGATAGTTTTTATACAAAAACTTGTTAAGGAAATCAAATTCGCGTTGTATTTGATAGTAATTTATCCGGAGCTGAAGATTCTGACTATTTGCTTTATATAATTTATATGCTTTACTTTTTCGGTTTTTAAGATTATTCAGTCTTCTGTTATACCACGGTGGACTGGAGTTAACTTTATGTCGCTTCATTGGTATGTATAAGTCTATAGCATCCTTAAATACTGTAATAAACGCAGAATAAGAATCTTCTAAGTCAGAAGAAGAAAGAATGTCTTGCCATGAAAGAGACAATAAGTAATCAACCATTGCATCAAAGTTTACATTTCGAAAATCGTAAATAAATTTCTCTTTAATTAAATGATTTTTTAGATACTGATAAAAACAAATGGTGCCTTCAATTGCAATATGATGTATAGAATTTTTGATAATTGGGAAATCAGATTTATCAAGAGTTAAAAGAAAGTCCGTATCTGCAAAAACCAAGTCAAGTATTCGGTTTAAGTCGTTACTTATATTATTGATTTGAACCAAATTGAATTGACTGAAAAAGTCAATAAAAAGAGATTCAATTTCAGAAGTTATACTAAAGGGAACTAAATAATTGTCTTCTAAATCCAATTTCCACGAGATATTACTTAGATTGAAATCTCCAGCTACAAGAATGTGTTGTGAACTTTTAAGATTTTGTAAAGTTGGCTTGAGATTGTTCAAATGATCGTTGTATAAATTAATATTACTTGTTGGAGGAATATAACTCACAGAAATAAATAAATCTAATTCACCTAGTTTAACACATACAATAATTTGATCAATATCATGGTCAGAGTGAGTGGAGTTTGATTCCAAATAGACCTGATGACAAGTAAGTGAGGCTCGAATTGCAATCAATACTCCCCCACCCCTTTCCATTCCCGTTATTAATCTACATCTATCTTTTCTGAAAACATTATAATAGCTAGGAAAACATTCAGTACTAAAATGATCTTCATTTAACCAAGTTTCAGTTAAAATAATAATGTCGTATTTATAAGAAGAAAAAGAAACAAATAAGTGTTCTAACCTTGTCCTTAATCCTCCAACATTTTGATAATATAAAGTTAAATTATCTAAAATAAAAGACGATGTAGTTGACAATCCTTTCAAAACGGCTGGAACACTTGCAGCTTCAAGGCATTCGTGTGATGTTATGTTAGATCGACTGATTGTTGACGATTGACGTTTTTTGGATGGTTTATACAGATTTTTGGAAGATAGTGACTCTGGTATTGACGGTGGAGTTCTGCACTATCTTCTCAAGAACGATGTTAAAGTAATCACATGACAGATCATCGCCTTGTCTGAATTCTTTTTTGACGTCGAAAGATTCCGTAAGCTCGTTGCCAACCTTGATAGAGCAGCGTGAGTTCTCCATCGGCAAATCTTTTAGAGCCAAATATATAAACGCAGAATAGCTATGCACTAAAAACTAAATGCTATTAATAAAACATGATATCTCTTAATGGACTTTTTTAACTTATTCCAGCGTGGAGAATGGTTTAACGAAGGAGTAAACAAGAATGTAAGAAATCTTCTCCTCTGTCAATTCATAAGATGGCGCCACAATTGATTGCCATATACATAGCAAAAACTACAGAAAATCGGTTGTTATCAACAACAACAAAATTCCCAAAGACAACGTCACTTTACTATTCCAAGATTATCCGTATCCCTTAATTAACCTATGGAATAAGGGTCAGGGCATAGCTTTCATTGGTTCCAATCATTGAAACAAATCAGTAGAATTTTTTTGAATTTTTTTGACAGGTCTGGCATAGCTATCATTGAAATGTTATGTCATTGAACAAAAATGTCAGTGAAAAATGAAATGGAAAACATTTGTGCCTTGTGCGCAATGTTACCGCAGGGAAAAATATTTTCGAGTCCCAGAAGCAAAGAATAAATATGTAACAAGATGGGAAACTGACTTACGTTTCACTCCCTAGATCCCGCAATTGTCATATTCCTTCATTTACTTTATTCTTTTGGTCTACATAAATGCATGTGAGTTACAAAAACACAGAGATGAGCTGAGATTTTTCTATTCTCTTTTGTTTGTTTTCGCATTTTCAGATGGTTGGACCATATTTACTGTGATAGTATTGGTAAAAAAACGCATACTTTCACAGTAACTATGGTCCGAAGCTTTTAGGCAACTGTCACTTTGACATCTTGTTACTTATTTAATCTTTGCCCAGAAGCTTGAAAAACGAGTAATTTACAAAAAAAAACAAGTCCACACTAAAAAATATTTAAACTCTTTCAGAAATCAATTTTCTTTAACTTTTAACATACAAGAAATTAATTGTGTGGTTTGAACGTTCGAAATACAAGCGTTTAGGACAAGAAGTAAAGCGATTTAAAACATGTGGACTATTTTTTTTTTAAATATAAAATTCTTAGTAATTGTACCTATTTTGTGTCTGCAAAAAAACGAGTCAAACGTGATAAAAAAGAGTCCCGGAGTCAATGATGAAAACCAATGAAAGCTATGCCCTGACCCTAAGAGTGGAATAGGCGTTTTTTTTTTTTAATTAATATGGCATGCTACACGCTTTAATAAAATAATTTGTTGTGTTATGAAATTCAATTGACCGATTTTTGATTAAATTAATTTTTCAAAATCAACCAAAAAGCATACCTACGAATAAATGCCAAGCGTAGACTTTTTTGTCATCTCTTTAACTGTGTATTTAAAAACAACGCAATGAGCAAACATCAAAAACTATAATCTGAAAAGTTTCTTTCTTGAATAACATGAAAACGGCTTTATTGCTCCCTTTTAAGTTCGAAGGAAGTTAACACACACTTGAATCCAACAAAAAAATGTCCCTACCATAAAACGTTAAAGAAATGGTGTTTACACATAATTGTAGTGAGAAAGTTTTTTGTTTTGTTTCAAGGGTCTCAAGTGCACACGCAAACATATCTAACGATTGACACAGTCACCCCTCTCTGCATCCTCTGCTCAAAAAATCTTCTTAAAGAGCCAGTGAACCTTCTGCAAAAAAAACACAAGGGTTTCATATTTAGAAAAGAATTCAATGGTTAACAGGAGTCGCATTGAACGCGACTATGAAAATAAAATTATGATGTCTTTTCAGACACACAAATACAAACCTTCAAAAGACTCATAGAGATGTCCTTGAAGGACTTATTTGTCTTCAAATATCATTCTGCAATCCTGTTTTGACAGTTTATCAAGCCGAGATTCCTATATTTGCATTTCTTAAACAACTACAACCCTTTGCAGCATGGATTCTCAGAATACCTTTGAGAAGCCAACATCATTATACTCATACGGATGTGTAGATATAATTAAGTTTGCGTTGAATTCCGATGCTCCCACACGATAATTTTGATTGAAGGATAAACTTCATAATAAAAAATACTTGAGAATCAAAAAAAAGAAACCCTGAACGAAATGATGCAACTTTTTCCACACTCCCCCTAATGCGTATCTGAATGCAACGTTGCTGTCATCATCAAATCATCATCACTCAGATACTTTAATATGCATCCTTCAAGTATAAGCCGTGTCGGTCGTCATCGTTGTCGTTGGTTGTTTATGTGTGGCATAAACTGAAAACACCCTCCGCCACAGACACGATAACTTCCTCGAAAAGCTCTTGGCAAAGTTTACATCTGCCTTCGAACATTAGATAGATGCAAAAATGTTTAGCAGAACTTTCCGAGAGATTGCAGTGATAGGACATGGAGCGTTAGGTGGGTGCTCCTAGTTTGATGCAGTGTTTATAATATTGAATGACACTTGAACAAATTGTTTAGTGGTTCTTCATTTCCTCCTTTGACGGAACACAAAAAAAGTTATAGTAAAAAATGTTGCAAAAGATTATCGTCTTTAGGGTGGTATTTATATTCCAAAGACAAAAAAAAAGTCTTGACATGTTTTTTTAAGTTATAGGGTGACAAAGTGAGTTAGAGGGAGATTGATTTCGTTTTCAATAGAGGTGTTAACTTTTTAAATTTACTTGAGTCTGCATAATTAGAATCTTGTCACGATTTTTGTGTGTAATGGATTTTTGTGTATTAAAGAACGTCGTCGAGGGCCTATCTCTTACTCCATTTAGTTTATGAATGGAAATATTTCCGTTTGAAATTTCTTCTTCCTTATTAGTTACTTTGGTGTGATTAAACTTTTTAATGAGATCGTCGATATGAATTCATGTTTGTTTTCTATTAAGTTATCTTCGATAAAGCATTTGGTCTAAAAGTAAATACATAATGTTGAACATCCTTGTTCAGAATGATAAATTCATATTTCATTTACTGCAGTCGGGAACTGGTCATCCAGTACGAGTCTTAAAAAATCTTGATTCTCAGCTTTCCCCCATTTAAAAAATGAAGTTTTTAGTTGACGCCTAAGCCTTTAATGTAAATCACTACTGTCTTCGGTATTGGATTCAAATGTTATTCAGCCAGAACATGCTCTAGACTAGAGCTGTGTGATGTGCATTTTGCTTAACAGTCGAGTTTACGCTCGTCGGATCGCCAAGGTTTCTTCTGAAGAAAAACACTAAACTTCAGTTATAAGGTCCACACAATCTTAATTATTACCTTTAAACAACAATACAATCTTATATGAACTTAATTTAATTATTTTTTTCTCAAATCTGGTTTGTCACACTTCTTGGGTTAAGCGTAATCGTTTCCCGTTCGACGTTCTTGTATAGGCCTGGGAATGTAGCCATAAACTCTTCGCTGCCAGAGATTGTCATGACTCCGCCTGTTCTTGAGCACGTCAATGATTCCACGGGACAAATCTTCTTCCGCACTCATGCTGTGGCGAGAGTCCTAAAGGATCTCAACATACATAAATCCGCTGGTCCGGATGGTATCCCCGCTATTGTTCTGAAGAGGTGTTCTTCCACGCTGGCAAAACCCTTGCGTAAACTTTTCCATCTATCCTATTCTTCTGGGCTCGTTCCGAGCAGTTGGAAAACAGCATTTGCCAGCCAATCCCAAAAAAAGGCGAATCTTCTTCTCCCTCCAATTATCGTCCGATTGCACTAACGTCCCTTCTTTCTAAGGTCATGGAAACGCTGATAAATTATCAGCTCAAGAAATATCTTGAAGAACGAAAGCTTCTTAATGACCGGCAGTACGGCTTTCGCAGCAACAGGTTCACTGGTGATCTGATGGTTTATCTCACCGAACAGTGGAACAAATCTTTACATCGTTTTGGAGAAAGTAAGATTGTTGCACTTGATATTTCAAAGGCATTTGATAAAGTTTGGCATCTTGCTCTTTTATCGAAAATGCGTGCCTTCGGTATCGATGAATCCCTTCTTCGTTGGATTAGAAACTTTCTTTCGAACCGTTCAATACAAGTTGTTTTGGACGGATTCAAGTCTGAAACCTACAATATAAATGCTGGTGTGCCCCAGGGCTTCGTTTTGTCTCCGACCCTCTTTCTCATTTTTATTAATGATCTCCTGTCTGTTACTTCTAATCCAATAAATTGTTTCGCTGACGATAGTACCCTTAGCTTCTCATATTCGTTCCCAGATTCACATCCCTCCTCTTCGGATGTGGAACTGCAACGGCAAAATATGATAAGCTCATTAAACTCTGACTTAAACAGCATTGTACACTGTGAAATAGCCAGTTGCATTCCTCCCCTCAAAATACTCGCGCTTCTAGGAAGGACGTACTCTTAAGTTTAGAGAATCATTTATTTTAGCCGTACTACGCGAATTTGGAACTCTCTTCCACACTCTGTCTTTCCCAGTCGTTACAATGTTCAAGAATTTAAGACCAAAGTACACCGATACCTCCTTTTCAACACCTTCTCTTCTTCCTAATGCAATCACTTTGTCTCTGTCATAAAAAGGGTATAAAAATCCCTTGAGTGGGTGCAAATTATAAAAACAAAAAAACTGAATTCGAATTTTCTCTTTGCATATTTCCAAGTTCTGCTGATGGGATATCCGCGATTGGTAGAATAAGGTTGTCCTTTGAGGGTGCCGTGCAATAACACCGAGCGAAATAACGCCGAATTCTGAAATTCGGCCTTATTTCACTTTGCTTAAGTGAAATAACGCCGAATTTAAGCATTCGGTCTTATTTCACTATGGGAAAGTGAAATAATGCCGATTCGGCGTTATTTCACTTTGGGTCTTATGCGGAATGGTTAATGTATCTCAGTCTCAAATCTAATGATTATGTGATTTTGCTATCATTTTTACTAGAAAAGAGCAAAAAACTTGAGATTAGAGATCCAGTTTTCTTCAGGTGTCACTGACACTTTTTATACTTTAAGCCTAGTAAACAGCTCCTTTTGACAAAAAAAAAAAAATAAGTGGTGAAACAAAAAATTTGTTTCATGAAAAAATGTCTGAGAAATATATTAGCTGTCACTGTGAAACATACATGTGTCGAATATTTAAAAAATAAATTCTGCCAAAACAATGAGATTCACATTGTTAACATAATAATTTACCTGCTCACATTTATATTACATTTTTGTTCTTTAAAGTTGATAATATCATGTATAGAAATGTATTTCCGTTTCCGTTTATATTCCTTGATTCTTGCAAGACCACGCTCAGTTAAAAGAAGTCACGTGAAGTAAAAGTTTCAGTATTGACTGAAATTTAAAAGTATAGAACTAATACCTTGGCATGTACATCTATGTACATCATCAAGGCACTTTTGAGAATTTGATCAAATAAAAATAAAAAAAAATATATAATAGGTACAAATGGCAGCAAGCGGAAAAAAATTTATACCAAAAGAGAAGCAAAGCGAGCGGCAAAAAATGTAGCCCAAAAGAGAATCAATTTGGGGTGTGAAAATAAAAAAATTCGCGCGAATTTTTTTATTTTCACACCCCAAATTGATTCTCTTTTGGGCTACATTTTTTTTCGCTCGCTTTGCTCGCTAGCAAACCGAATTGATCTTGAATGTTTCGAATCGACATGATCCCCAGCCGAGAGTGAAAAAGATGATAAAAATGAATCATTGAAGTGCAGCTTCTGCTTCCGAAACCCCTTAATGAATTACAAGATGTGTAGTGGTTGCTTTTTCAAATTAAAGGAAACGACAACAGTTTTACCTACATTTTGTCGAATGTGTATACAGGAATTTAAGGAATTTCTTTTCTTTTTTATGTACCATGAAAATTTATCATTTGTACATAATATTGACAAGTACAAATAAATTAAGTATTCTCATTAAAGGTAAAACACTTTTTTTACATTCGGGGACTTTTGTCGTTAAGCACAGCTAAATTGCTCTTTGCAAAAGTTAAATTGAACCGGCTTCTTTGTTTTCTATCATTCGGCCTTATTTCTCAATTGGCATTCGGCGTTATTTCACTTTAGCAAAGTGAAATAAAGCCGAATTTCAAAATTCGGCGTTATTTCGCTCGGCGTTATTGCACGGCACCTCCTTTGAGTCATTATCTGTCTCTCGTATTCCAACTACATCCGTCTATTAAAACTTCGAGGCCGTGATGTCATCAGTCTTATGGCTGAAACACCAACATGCTTTAACTTCGTCTTCCTCTGGGTTACGATGCACCCGCTTAGAGTTTGCTTTGGATTACATTTCTCCCTCTATCATCATCATCTGTCCAAAAGCAAGTTAACTTTTTTTGTTGAATTTTTTAAGAGCTGTAAAGCTTTTCGATAAAGCAAATGCTCCGTAAACTTGAACTAGATTGTCCGTTTTGAAGTCTTATTACGCAACATGCATTGAATTCGTATCGCTGAACTGGTAAACGTCAGGCCAAAACAAAAGCATGTTTGTGTATCAGCCATTAATTTGCCATCTGAGGTGAGGATGTGCGAAATGTGTGTTAGAGCTAAACAGAATACATCGCCCGTCACCCGACGACGAAAATGACAGCTGAAATTTGTATGGAAATGTCAAACTCGTCGCGCGACAAAGTCGAAAAAAATTTTCCATACAAATTTCAGCTCTCAATTCATCCTCGGACGGGTGGTTTTTTTTTTTTTTTTGTTCACCTTCTCATTATCGTCGCGTTAGGCATTCTGTTAAGCTATTTAAACTGACAGAGAACTGTCAAACAAAATTCTTTGTAGATATATCCACTCAAGGTTCTTAGAGCTAGACAATGGTCTTCATATTTTGTTTTTAGAATTTGTTAAAATAATGCGTACTATCAGGTTGAACTCAGAGTTCATCTAGAGAATTAATTTGAAAAATAAGTGCGGTTATTAAAACAAGAACAATTGGAAATGTCAAATCACAATTGTGTCAGGCAGCTGTTGTGTGCAGGGTATGTTCGCGAAGATATGTTATTTAGAATCAACCCAAAACATTGAGGTGGGCACGGGTTCACAGTGGTGTTCACATTACACTACTCCGCCAAAACGACAGAAGTTGATGAACCATTGAATGGGAAATCTATGAAATAAATACTAAACATCGCAAAATAAACAATTTTCCTGTTCCTGTGTCTACTAATATTTAAAATTAGTTCTTTTTTTTATTTAGAACTGTTTTGTTTTTCTCTAGATGCTGCGAATTGCAATAAACATATTTAAATCAAATAAACTTATAGTTTTCATGCGCTTTTAAAAATATATTTTTTTGTATTAATTCTATTTTCAGAATGCGAAAAATGCAAAATAAACACAAAAAGGGTAAATCTCAACAAATATTGCAAAAGAGATTACGGTAATATTTTTTCTTAAATTAAATAATTTTTATTAAACCAATGAAAATCCTTATAACGAATTCAAACAGCAATAATGGTAAAAGTAATTGGCCGAGAAACGAGCACAGAGGTGAGCAGCAGCGAACAATACACGAAGGAAAGCCAAGAAGAAATGGTCAAATTCGATATAAGCATTCAGGCGATATTCAAAAGATCAACACCAATATCCGGCGCTTCGATTACGATGATGAAACGCGGACCTATGACTTGGATGATTCCATATAAAGACTTGGAATGTCGATGTCCAAAAATTAAAATAAATAGGTAAGGTTTATTATTCCAAAATAGCAAATACTTATGATGACCTTGTCTTCCTTGTGTAGATCATATCTGGTGTTAGGTAAAGACTCCGAAGCTCCACCTGGTTATCTAGGAATTGGGCCACGATCAATTGTTATAGAGTGGAAGGACGAATGGTATAGACGTATGAAACGTTTTCAAAGACGGGCGCGAACTTGCGAATGAATACAAAATCAAAAAAAAAATTATAAGGAAACTCTAACAATATAAGAAACAAAAAACACTGTATACACTAAATCCGCATATATATATTATATTATTTGTATATTTAGATTTAGTTTTAAATTTACAAAATATATCCACAACGCGCATTTATTTATTTTAATTTTTTTTTTATTGATATCAAATTTATTTTTTGTTTGTTTTTTAATTCACTAGTACTTAATGTAAATTTAATAAAAATTCTTTATTTATCAAAGAAAACCAGATATCATAATAGTAATATTATTGAGAATACTTAAATAATTATTATTACTATCGATAATTAGCAATAAGCAATATTAAAAACAAAGAACTATTTAATTTGAAGAATTGTGTTAAATATTCTTATCCGTAAAATGAAACAAGAAAACAATATATTGCCATATTTAATTTGGATGTAAGAATTTCAGTCGCTAGAAATAGAAACGGAAATGAAAGCAAATGAGAAACAAAATAGCAACAGTAACAATAAAATATAAAAAGGAAACCAAAAAAAGGGGATGAATTGGGTTTTTATTCTATGAAATCGGAAAAATTGATACCAAGATGTGTCTTATTTATCAAAAAAAAAAAAAAAAGAAACGTATACACTGGACAACAAATATTCGCAAGTAACTTCTTATTCAATAGTTTTGTTCACTGTGGCGTATACGTACTTTTTTCAAATGAAATGAGAGCGAAGGTAAAGTTTGGTTAAAATAACTGCCAAGAAAAGGGATCCATTGTGAATTCTTTCAAGAACATGTCACGTTTGTAAGCTTATAGTTTCCCGGATTGTTGCTTGTATCTTGCAACCGCGTAAGGTGGATTAGGGACCGTGTTTTCTTTACTAATATTATAAAGAGGAAAGGTTTGATTTTTTGTTTTTTTTGTTTTGTTTGTTTGGAATTAATAGGCACCAAAACTACTGAACCGATTTAAAAAATTCTTTCACCGTTGGCAAGCTACACTATGACATAGGCTATTTTTCATTTTCAAACAAATTAGGGATCCTTACTTAAATCGCACTCGAGTTTGGTGCACAATTATCAGTACCTCTGAAAGAAATTTTTCTTCACGACAATAACAGAGAACGGGACGGCAATAGTCCTTCTGACATTTGTCAAATAATATTTTCATTTTATTCAATTCAACAAACGTTAAGCTAATGATTTAGTGTTAAGGCATTATTTGGTTTTTAAAATGCCCAAAAGATCAAGATCTCAACTTTCTAGAAATAGTTCCCAAGCATCACAAATACGTCGAAATGGTGAATCTTCATCAGAAACTAAAAATCGTCTATCAAGTCAGAGAGAATATGTACCAAATTTTGAGGGATTTTTCAGGTAGTGGTGTAGATGAGTTTTTAGTATTTTTTACAAAATCGACGATACAGCCAGGGTAGCGGGTAGTGGTTAAGCGGGTAGCGTGGTAGCTCGGAAACAGGATAGCGGGGGGCAGTGTAGCCTGTACCCGGTAGTGGGTAGCGGGTAGAGTGTTAACGGTGTAGAGGGTAACGGATAGCGGGTAATGGGGTATCGGGTAGAAATCGCGGATAGCTAGCTAGCAAAAAAAAGGGTAGTGGGATAATAGGGTAGCAGGTAGTGTTGGGCAGCGGGGTACAAAAGTCCAGGTCTTTTATCTGAGGCAGTATGATGTCTGCTGGGTCAGCTAGTCTCTATATATATAAAAATGGATGTGTGTTTGTTTGTATGTCTCTTATAGACTCCAAAATGGCCCAACAGATATTTGTGAAATTTTCATGGTTAATACTGTTGTATTCAGTGGTGATTTCTGTGAAAAAAAAAATTGGAAAAACCTCATGGAAGAGTGGGAAAACTGGAAAAACCAAACAAATGTCGGAAATTAGATTTTTTTTACTAGGAATTTTTCAGTTCAAAATGGGTTTTCGAATGGAAAAAAAAGAAAGTTCTTGATGTAAAACTCGGAAAACTCATTGGTTTTCAAATGGAAAATTGCATGAAATTGTTGATGCATTAGTTTTCAAGTGGAAAAATGGAAAATTTCAAATGAAAATCTGGAAAATTTCAAAATTGGTTTTCGAATGGAACTCAGAAAACTCATCGGTTTTCAAAGGGAAACTGGAAAATTTGTGATGGGGAACTGGTAAGAAAGAAAAAGTAAAAAAAAAATGGAAAAATGGAAAATTTGAAATGCAAAAAAAAAAGTTGGTTGCGGGTAATAAGTAGTAGGTTTCTGGCTAATGGTGTAACGGTAAGCGTGAAGAAATAAATGGTAGCGGGTAACAGAGTAGTGTCGTAACGGGGTTACGGATATGGGTAGACGTACTGGGTAGCACAAGCGGGTAGCGTTTAAAGAGTAGTGGGAAGTGTGATAGAGGGTTATAGATTAACGATTGAGGTAGTACGAAGTCTGCTGGGTCAGCTATTAATTAATAAAAACATAGGCGAAAGGGATTTGAGAGTGCTCGAGAATCATGCTTTCTACGAGTCAGGAAAAGAATCCTCCAAACTGCAGGAATTTTGAAAAGTACACTACATTAATTTGGGAACTAGATGAAGGCACCATCATGTCATTGGCGTTGCCATCGTCCTTATCATTATATTTTATCGTTTTCATTCGACATTATTGCTCCGAATTGGCTGTATTCGTTGGAATCTTTAAAGAAAGAAAGACCTCCGCAGAGCACTCTAAGCCTTATGACATCGCTTGGACTTCGTTCGATCATAACCATCGCCATGAACAACAGAATCCACGTTCAAATCACCAATTTGCTCATCTAAATGCGTTGTTCGGCAAAAATTTAATATTCATCCCATACTATGACACTTCAAATAACAGCTAAGTTTGGCAGGTGTCAAATGCCGGCCTTTTGGCTGAAACACAAACACGCTTTAGCTTCGTCTTCGTCTACGTAACAACGCACCTGCTTCGAGTTTGCTTGGAATCTCATTTGAACTAGAGCTTCCGCTTGGAGTCACATTACGTAATATAACGTACAAAACGTTATGTGATGTCGAAGCTTCATTTTAATTGCATGCATTGAATTCCTATGGCTGAATTTGTAAACGTAAGGCGAAATAAAAGTTCAAGTGTGTTTGTGTTTCAGCCATTACCTTCTTGAAGCCAAGAAATTGGACCTGTTAAACAACACTTGTTGTTTGATTGAGCATGACTAGATCTTTTTTTTATAATAAGCACGCACTCAAGGGGTTTCTATTCCCTTTTAATGCCAAAGCACAGTGCGGGCGTTAGAAAAAGTAGGATAGATGGAGAGGGTTTAGGATGAAGTGTCGGTTAACATTGGTCTTGAATTCTTGAACATTGCAACGACTGGGGAACACAGAGTGTGGAAGAGAGTTCCACATTCGCGTAGTACGGCTAAAGAATGATTCCCTGAACATGACTGTACGTCCGAAGTTGGGCTCGAGGGTGAACTGATGGGCATTCCTAGAGGCGCGGGTATTACGGTTGAATATCTTAAGGGGAGAAATGCAGCTGGCTATTTCACAAGAGCATAAACCGTTGAAATAACGGTAAAAAAGGGTGAGGCATAAGACATTATGTCAATGTTCAAGTGACGTAGATGTCTCAACGATGGTATGTTCACCAATCATCTTGAACGATCTGTTTTGAATCCTGTTCAAAAGGTCCAAGTACGTCGCTGGAGCACCGGTCCAAACGTGGGAGTTGTACTCAAGTTTTGGACGTATATATGTTTTATAGATGGTAGCCAGATCAGAAGGGGAAACAAATTTCTTGCATCATCTTAGAAAACCTAATCATCTTGCGGCATTTTTGGCGACATCGCGTATAAGATCGTTCCACAAGAGGTAGTCGGTGATGCACATACCGAGAATCTCGAGATGTTCGGTTTCATTGATGCAAGTGCCACTCATGGACAGGGGCAAGGGGGGTATATCTTGGTTCAATGCTGTTTAAGTCAGAGTTTAATGAGCTTGTCATATTTAGCCGTTGCAGGTCCACATCCGAAGAGGAGGGATGTGAATCTGGGAACGAATATGAAAAGTTGAGGGAACTATCGTCAGCGAAACAATGAATTGGATTAGAAGTTACAGACAGGAGATCATTTATAAAAATGAGAAAGAGGTTCGGAGACAAAACGGAGCCCTGGGGCACATCAGAATTTATATTGTGGGTTTCAGACTTTAATCCGTCCAATACCATACAACTTTTATTGAACCGTTCGAAAGAAAATTTCTAATCCAACGAAGAAGGGATTCATCGATAACGAAGGCACGCATTTTCGATAAAAGAGCAAGATGTCAGACTTTATCAAATGCCTTTGAAATATCAAGTTCAACAATCTTACTTTCTCCAAAACGATGTAAAGATTTGTTCCACTGTTCGGTGAAATAAACAATCAGATCACCAGTGGACCTGTTGCTGCGAAAGCCGTACTGCCGGTCATTAAGAAGTTTTCGGTCTTCAAGATATTTTTTAAGCTGATAGTTTATCAGCGTTTCCATAACCTTAGAAAGAAGAGACGTAAGTGCAATTAGACGATAATTTGAGGGAGAGGAGGATTCGCCTTTTTTGGGTATAGGCTGGACAAATGTTGTTTTCCAACTACTCGGAACGAGCCCAGAAGAAAAGGATAGATGGAAAAGCTTACGCAAGTGTTTTGCCAGCGATGAAGAACACTTCTTCAACAATAGCGGGGATACCATCCGGGCCAGCGGATTTATGTATGTTGAGATCTTTTAGGACTCTCGCAACAGCACGAGTGCAAAAGAAGATTTGTCCCATGGAATCATTTACGCGCTAAAAAACTGGAGAAGTCATGAAACTCTCTGACAGTGAAGAGTTGGCGGCGTACTGCCTAGCAAATATGTAAGCTTTCGCGGGAGCGCTAACAACTGGAGTGTCATTGTCAACAAGCGTAGGTACCGAGGAAGAAGAAGAATTCTTCATATTTATCTGTCCTTAAGTCTTGAAACAAAATGTTGATTTTGACCAAAGGCTTGAACATTTTCCCTATTTTAAAGTTTTTGCATCGAAAAGGACAAATGTCACCTAATTTTGAAATGCAACTAATTTCATTACATCAACAAAATATATTCATAAAATAAATTCCGACGATTTCAGTATTTATTAATAATTCATATTTTACACGTCAAACTTGTCCACGTATCTCTCACTAATCTAACAACTCCATCGAGTCTCATTTGCTATGTAAATTCAAACTGATTTATGTTAATTTATCGTCCCACATTAACAATTGGCATTTTTAGCCTAGTACTTAACGTCTGCATAAAATAAATGACAATTTAATTAAATCCAGATTTTAAAACCGACACATTTCACCCACATGACCATCAAGTCTAAGAGGCATATTATGAATTCCAACCTCTGCGCCATTAAGTTATGTTTTCACTCACACACAAATCTCAACCATTAATTCGCAGTTCGTACCGGTGTTTTTGAGAATACTTGTCAGTAAATCCCAAAGCTTGGCAGGCGTGTACCGTGTACGTACGTTATCGTGCTTGTGGTTTAAACCCAATTGAATTTTAATAAATGCATAAACGAGTCGATGAATTATTATTAATTCAATCCTCAGGGCGTTAATTGTAAAATGTCATTTTAAACATTTGTTTATATGGTCTTCTGCATTCGTTTGCCGACATGGTAAATAATAATTTAAATATCGTTTGTGGGGTAGTCAAAAAGAGAGCATCTGCTTGTGACAATGAACATGCACAAATAAATATTACTTGATGAGGGAAAAAAAATATTATCTCTTGATATCGATATTCATTCTGGTTGCAAATTTTGAAAAATCGTAATCCCTTGACTGGTCGCATCACAAGGAAATACACAAGTGGCCTAGTTATTATTTTTTTTTTTTTTTTTTTAAGTTACATAGGCTTTGAGCCTATGGAAAAATTGTGCAAGCTCTTCCTCTTATTTATCAGAGGATACGGCATGCAGGCAGTGTCAAGCCGAGTTATTTCCTTTTTAATGAAGGAATTAAGGCCCTTTCGTTTCCTCTCCATATTTTTCTGATCCATTATACCTACTTATGGCGTTTTTATGTGGAAGTTAAAAAAAGAAACTTTCTGAATGTGTTCAATTGAACAAAAGTGACAGGTCTGTTTCGGAAAGGAAAAGAATTTCTTCTGATTTTATAAACAGAATGCTTTTTTTGTCATCCTTACCTACATGAGGTAGTTTCTTATATTGAGAAAAGCCTCGAACAAAAAGAGTATACCCGGCGGCATTTCTTGATATCGAGGGTGCGTTTAGTAACGTAAACACGGAATCAATCAAAACCGCCTTAGTTGAAGTTGGAGTTGAATCTGTCATTGTCGATTGGATCTTCACCATGTTAAATGGCAGAGTTGTCAACTCCCAATTAGGATTTAGCACTATTGAGACTATTGTACAACGACATGGACCTAGCCAGAAGGGTCAAGGTCCAGAGACTCAGATGGCTCGGTCATTTAGAGCGAATGGACACCAATGCTCCGGCCCGGAAAGCCTTCGACACTATTCCCGAGGGACATAGGAAGAGAGGAAGACCGCGACTCAGGTGGCGCACTCAAGTGGAAGAGGACCTCAATCAACTTAGAGTGCAAAACTGGAGACGACTAGCTAAGGACCGAGCTAGCTGGCGGAGACTGTTGATTGAGGCCCAAGTCCACAACGGACTGTAGCGCCACCTTAAGTAAGTAAGTAAGGGAAGTTAGTCGTGTGGAGTACATGGGCCACACCAGTGATCACTTTATAACAAGATTGGAAACCTACCTACGTTTTACCCTCCAAATACCGCAAAAGTTATTTTTTTTCATACACACATACTCTTGCAGCAAACTTGCTTTATTATGTAGGCAATTGTATCATTATTACAATAAAACGCATACTCTTACAGCTAACCTGTGTCCTTAAGTTTGGCTTGTAGGCAAATGTCATTTTGACAGCAAGGTTTCCAATCTTGGTATAGGTGATCAGTGGGCCACACTCATATTTTTTGTTCCACTAGTCCGAAAAAACTTCGATGTTTCAAGTTTCAATCATTTCTTCCGACGGGTAGCTAAACTGCAAGCAAGACGGACGTACTTAACCGCAAATAAGTAGAAAAAACTGTTTGTTATGAGGTAATGACAGCACATTCTTCAAAAACCCTGTGTATGCAGAACTGAGGTGGAATTTCCCATTCTAAGCGCTAAGGTTTTGAGCTGAGCAGAATACGTCGCTGATAGCTGAAATTTGTATGATGGAACTCAAACTCGTCACGAGACAAAGTTAAAAAAGTTCAACTTTGTCGCACGAATAAATATACAATTTTCTCTGTAATTTTCGTCGCCGGACAACCGACGCACAAGCAACACATTTTGTGCAACTCTTAACGTCTTAACTATTATCCGTTTTTCGAAAGAACAATCGAGATTCAAATTTGAACCAAGAATGGACAAATTGATTAGAACGATGTTTTCTTCAATTCTTAATTGATTTGATCTATTTCAAGCATTTAACATAACTTCAAACAATGACATTGTTTCAAAATTAAACGTTTTTGTAACATCGAATTTCTTGCTGCAGCCCTTTCAACCATTCCATTGGACTGACTTTGACAGACGGAATGCTTCTGAGAAGAGCAGAACTCTTCCGTTTTGAAAACAGAAGCGTCCGAAGAAATGAAACGACATTAATGTCGATTTCCAGTTTTTAAGTCGTGTGCGAATTGGATGAATTGTGGTAAGAAATGAATGAATTTCAAACCACTACTGTCATATTTTAACCCGCCTAGTCTTATTTTTAATACATTTTATTCAATACGAAGTGTCAAAATTTAACCAAACGACAAGTTTTAACCACTTTTTAACCCAATTCGCACACGGCCTTACAATAGTTGCGAACACAAAATTTATATCACATATGCATAATGTACCTACATATAATACGATATGTGGAATCTAGCTGTCGAACTCGAAGTTGTCATTAGAATTAACGGGATTGATGGTAAATGTGCATCAATGTGCAAGTTTACTTCTAAAAAACAAGAGATGGAGCAACATAACATCAAAATCAAAATGGAGAACATCCTTAAATCAAGATTATAGGAAATAGGACAAATCACGATCAAGACTATATTAAAGACAAACATGTTGTGCATTTAAAAGTTTCTATAATTGAGGTTATCAGTGAATCTCCTCTTCTTAACTCAAACAAAAAAAAACTGTAGATTTTCGAAAAGTCGGAAGAGACAAAGGAAAGGACAAAGTACACGCCTTAGCTTCATCATCGTCTGCGATACGATGCAACCATCGAATAAGAAGTACAGGAAGCGGTGTTAGCTACATGTACAGTGTACGTGAGTGAAGCAACAAAAATGTTTGATGATGTCCATTTTTAGGGTATGTGCTGTCAATTTTTAGGGTATGTGCTGTCAAACTTTGACTGTGTTGTCCGTCGAGTTCAGGGGTGTATTATTTCTGTTCGTGATGGTAAGGCGCTGCAAACGTTTTTATTTGTTGGTTGTATTACAATAGGCGTAATAAACGTGATGAATTACGGATGAAAAATCAAGAAAATGTACTGGAAAATAAAAAAATTAAAATTTAAAAACCCTGCAGTGCATCTTTAGTGTTAAAACACCATGCTTCCTAAAAAGAATTGAGATTGAAAAAAAAAAAGTTAAAGCAAAATCGATGAAATCTTGATTTAATCAAATTTCGCTTGGCGCCCCTTTATTAATATTCAACTGCAGACCAGCCCTGTTGTAATGTGTTTGTGTTTGTGAAACTCACACTACTTAGAAAAATGCTTCAATTCTTGTTCATAAAACCCCTTCCTGTACTTCTTATTCAATGGATGCAACCATTTCGAGTTATCTGTTGAGCTGTCAGACAAAATAGATGTTCAGCATATTTGAACTAGAGTTTCCGTTTGAAGTCACATTACGCAACATTACATGCAAAACGTGAGCTTCATTGCGGTAGCATGCATTGAACTCCAGGCAAAATCAAAGGCAAAGCGTGTTTGTGTATCACCCATAAATAACAATGGCAATTTAAAATGGCACATACTCTTTCAACAAATTAACGATACTTACGTAAATTACGTAAATTTGCAACTTCAACGTAAGAAAAATACAAATCAAACAGAACTTACAATGAATTTCCCATCTGTCATCTGAGAATTAAAAATGAACTCTTCCAACGTTCGCCTACTGCTATTTTTTGACATTTCGGTCATTCATAAATTTTTTAGTGACGAAAACAACATTTTTTTTATTATTTGCGTTTTATAATCGAAATTCATCAATTTTTGTTCAAAATATTAAATTTATTCAAGTACAAACTAAATCATCTCGATTGAAATTAAACATTTAACACGAACTCCACTTCATTGAGGGCAAAATGGCAGGATCAGCGCTCCGTAGATTGATGGCTGAATATAAACGTATGTGAACGGCCTCATTAAAAAAATATGGAAAACAAGCATTAAATCAATTTTAATATTTATTAGAGCTTACACAAGATCCACCAGAAGGTATTGTGGCTGGTCCAATTAGTGAGGATAATATTTTCGAATGGGAAGCTCTGATAGCGTGAGTAATTTTGACATCACCATGGAAATATCTTATTCGCTTTTAAAACATTCTAATAGAGGACCAGAAGGCACTTGTTTCGAAGGCGGTGTTTTCCCAGCTAAACTTGTATTTCCCCCCGACTATCCACTTAGCCCCCCAAAAATGAGATTCACATGCGAAATGTTTCATCCGAATAGTGAGTCCCAGAACCAACACAAATGCTGTTGAGATGTGAAAATCTTTGTTTTATTAGTCTTTCCAGATGGTCGAGTATGTATTTCGATTCTCCATGCTCCTGGTGACGATCCCATGGGTTACGAACTCTCCGCAGAACGTTGGAGTCCAGTGCAGAGTGTCGAGAAAATCTTACTTAGTGTTGTTTCCATGTTAGCTGGTAAGTTGTGCCTCCATTGGATTGTGAAGCTCATTCTTATTGAAATGTCTTCCCTCCCCAGAACCCAATGACGAGTCTGGTGCGAATGTTGATGCATCGATTATGTGGCGTGAGCATAGAGATAAGTTTAATGAAATTGCAAAACGGCTTGTTCGGAAGTCACTTGGATTGCCCACATAAATAAATACGCAAAAAATAAACCTAACTCTTTAAACTTCTTATCCTGGGAATTAAGTGGACGTGTTCTTTTAGGTTTAAACACTTGCATATTTAAAGTTCATAGTTGCAGCAGCTTTCTGCCGCACATCTGGTTTCCGTCTTCAAAACCGGAAACCGAATTGCGGTGGTTTTTTAATTTTGAATCAGTCGATTGAATCGTAGCATAGAAACATTTAATTAACACTTTTTAAGTATGTTTGTACTTTAATTTAGGGAAATCAAAAGTCAATGATAAAAAAGACGAATTGTTAAATAAAGAAAAATGGCACTGGAATGGATTCGCAGATTGTTTTGTCTTGGGGTCTCGATTGAAGACGGATGAGAACTAAGAACCAATCATTTGGCCAGTTGCAGGTTGCTCTTGGAGAGCAGACAAAAAGAAAAACGAGTGTTTACTACTTGGAAAATGTTTATTTCGAACAAAAAAAAAAAAACTACAATAACATTGTAGAGATGCAGATCAAAAAATAAATAAAAAATTGTTTTTATTCACAGCAATTCTTAAAAATAATAAATCCAACTAATCAATCCAGTTTTAAAATCAGACGTAAAGTTCGAAGACTCTCAAACGGCATCATGAAGCCGCCTTCTTCTTTTTCTTCTTCTCGGCTTTTTTGGAGGCAACAGCATTCGTGTTTGCCATCAAGCCACGACGCTTTAAGGTACAGTTTAGGTCTCCAACAATCTGTAGCGGTTCTCCGGTGAGAATTTCAACACAAGCGTCTATGTGATCCATGCTGCCAGCAATTGGCTTCCATGCAAAAGCCCCGAAAAATGTCTGGCCATTTTGAATATTGATTGGTTCGTCAAAATAGAAGATTGTCTGCATCCAGTGCGTCGACGGCGACCACGGAGCCGTGTTGAACCCGAATTTGGTATGAGATTTGGAGAATATGACATGAAAGTAGGTCATGATGCCATCGATATGACCACTCCGTTTACTTTCGATTAGGAACGGTGTTAGGAATGTCAAATCCTTGACAGTCACTGTGTTCAGGTCGATATCTTTGAGGAGATGCGAGGTAGTGACAACTTGATCGGCGTTGACCGCACAAAATCGAGGTTCAGAGAGAGCAAACTTGCGAATGGCTTTCATGTTGAATCCGTGCACATTTAGCCACCAGTTAATTTTGTTATTCTTCCTCGCCTGATCCTCGATGGCAGCTATGTGCAACTTTGCACGATCGGGGAATATCAAACCGCCCGGTTTCAGCCATTTGTCTCTAGCAAATATGATTGCATCGATGATCGACTGATAGAAGAGCGAATAGCCCATCCAGTCGGAGATGATGATGTCAATAGAATTTAGCTTGACCTGCAAGTCAACGTCCTGAATTCGTCCATGTATAATTTTAATGATTCCACCAAGTTTATTGTCTGCAACGATTTGGCGGGCATATGATGTTGCTTTGGAACAATCGACAGCTATAACTTTGGCAGCGCCAGCTTTGGCGGCAAATAAAGAAAGCAGACCAATTCCACAGCCAACATCGAGGACAGTTTTGTCTTTGAAAAGATGCTTGTTGCGGTATATCACCTCTCTGAAACTGTTAGTACGGACTGTGTCCTTTATCAGGTGACCGAAGATATCCAAATGGGCGTATGAGTCTATCTGGAAGTCTTTCGAGGTCATATACTCCACTTGTGCTAGTTTCTGCTTTCGAGGACAACTATTCTTATTCATATTAGAAGTAATGTTGGTACCAAAATACTAACTACATTTATTTCAAAGTAATTGATAAAATAAAATTGTTTTTAATTAAGAACCTTCTACATACGTGATGTAAAAATGACGATAAATGTGTTGTGTATCGTAAAAGTCATAACAAATTTTATTTTAAGTGATACCAAAGCAAAGTTTTTAATTTTTATCGTACGCTCTAAGGGATAAGCTACACTTTTGTATCAAGTCTCGGGTTGTTTGTTTTTGCACTATAGGCCGTGTGCGAATTGGGTTATGCGTAAAACAGATTAAACCAGCAACAGCACCAGCGCCGTCAACAGCAAACAGCACGCTGGCCAGCAAATATTTTCCAAACACATTACCACCAGCGACATCTAAGAATAATAACTAATCAATGACAGTCATTTCTGATTTTCGTACATGGAAAGTTGTCAGCAATGGACCAGCAACAGCAAATTTAGGACAAACGACGCTGTTGACGTTGCTGGTGCTGGTTTAAACTGTGTCGAAAGATTTAAATACATGGGCTCTAAAACAATGGCCGCCGCTGTTGCTGGCGCTGTTGCTGTTGCTGGTTCAATCTATTTCTCGCTTTAGAAAGTGGTTAAAACTAGACTAGCTGCGGAGCAGGTTAAAATATGACAGTATTGGTTAAAAATTCATCCATTTTTAACCACAATTCATCCAATTCGCACACGGCCTTAGGCCGTGTCCGAATTCGATGAATTGTGGTTAAAAATGGATGAATTTTTAACCACTGCTGTCATATTTTAACCTGCTCCACAGCTAGTCTAATTTTTAACACATTTCATTCAATGCGAAATGTCAAAATTTAACCAAACGTCAAGTTTTAACCACTTTTTAACCCAATTCGGACACGGCCTTAAGGCCTTTGTGGATGAATTTTTAACCCCTTCTGTCATATTTGAACCTGCTGCGCTGCGAGTCTAATTTTTAACACATTTTATTGAATGCAATGTGTCAAAATTTAACGAAACGTCAAGTTAAACCAAATGATATCGTTGAAGCGAGATATACCCCCTTTGAAACTGTCCATGAGTGGCACTTGCATCACTGAGACCGAACATCTCGAGATTCTCGGTATGTGCATCACTCGCCACCTCTTGTGATTTGGGTTTCTTAAGACGGTGCAAGAAATTTTTTCCCCGTCTGATCCGGCTATTATCTACATGACTTATATCCGTCCAAGGCTTGAGTACAATTCATACAAAAAAGAGCAGTAAGAATGATTGGTGACAAAGACATCAGTAACTCATTCACCTCATTGGAACACCTTTGTTTTACCGTTACTTCTATGGTAATTGCTCTGGTGAAATAGCGAGTTGCATTCCACCCCTTAAACAATTCCACCGTAATACCCACGCTTCCAGGAATGCCCATCAGTTTACCCTCGAGCCCAATTTCGGTCGTACGCTCAAGTATAGAGAATCGTTCTTTAGCCGTACTACGCGAATGTGGAACTCTCTTCCACACTCTGTCTTTCCCGATCATTGCAGTGTTCAGGAATTTAAGACCAATGTACACAGCCACCTCCTCTCCAACCCCTTCCCTTCTTTGTAATGCACTCACTGTGTCTCTGGCATAAAAAGGGTATAAGAATCCCATGAGTGGGTGCAAATTATAAAAAAAAAAGTTTTAGAAATTTAAATTTAAATTTTCTTTGCTACTGATTCAAATTAAAAACAAATGGATGCAGCCGTTTTAACACTGGCAAATTGCTTCATCGTACAAAAAATGTATTGCATATAGAAATGAATATTTTTGGATGTCAATACACGAGAGAAATTTAGGCCGTGTGTGAATTGGATGAATTGTGATTAAAAATGAATGAATTTTTAACCACTTCTGTCATGCGGAGCAGGTTACCGAAGCTAGTCTAATTTTTAACACATTTTATTCAATGCGAAGTGTCAAAATTTAACCAATCGTCAAGTTTTAACCACTTTTTAACCCAATTCGCACACGGCCTAAACTGATAAAATTCCAATTTCGAAGGCATTTCCAATTTGATGTGATTTTGATGGTATTTTATCGTATGGGAAATCGCACTATTTTGAAGATAATTTTGGAAAAAAAAAATCAAAATTGCGCAATTTCGTTCAGTGGGAACATAGTATGACATAGTCCAGTTTTTTGACATTAGCTTAAGTTCACTAAACAATTATAGTTGGGCCTTAAGGAAGGAAAAGTAAAACGAACGTCTATCAAATCCATATATGTATTTATTTCCCGTTTCCTTGGTTGATTTAACGAAAAACTTTAATGAACGGAACGTCGGCGCGGACGGAGCCGTGCGTTACCGAGCGAGAACAAGAAATTAATAAATTGTGCCCTTAATAGCGGATTGCTCTGTTTCGTCAATTTTCGATCAGTTTTCCGTACAGGCTGAAGTCGTAAACTACGCTTTTGCTGTAATTGACGTATAAAGTTGAAGCATAGGAATTGCTTATACAAAGCAGCTTTGGAGCTCAAGCCTTTATTTGACATATTGTGAAAACCTCGCAACGTAAACGTAACGTGTCATTGTTTTTTGTGTTTTTTTTACATAAGTTTCGTATTGGGATATATTGTTTGTTTGTTTTGATGTAGCGCAAAAAACGAAAAGCACCGATGTTGATAATACTAGGTTTGTTCGATGTGCGCTCTGGGTCGCTCTGTGGCGCTCTGATTTCGCACTGAGCTGTTCGATGTCGCTCCGGTGCATTTCCACCGTGTTCAATGTGTATTCAGTGCTCGCACCGGGAGCGCTCTGAATCGCCACAAGTTTTTTTCGGGGCGAGAATTTCGGAGCTGTTCGAATCAGCTGTTGCTATACAACAAAGAGAAAAAAAAAAACAGAGCATTACTTACGCGTTCGATGTGAAACCAAACCCAGAGAAATCTTTCAGTTTTTTGACAACTCCGTTCACAGTATGACAAGCACCGGAGCGCCCCGGGGCTGGTTACATCGAACAAACCTACTATTTGTCCATATAAGAAGACTCTGACTAACGGGCTGTGTTGTTTCATTGTTCAAGAAATTTCAGGATTCACAAATTTTACTTCTCTTACTGGGCTTTGTGGATTTCTTTTTAAAACGAATATTTAAAGTGTCTTCTATTAATTTACATTTATTAATAAATAATTTGTAAATAAATAAATAAATTAAAACTTAAACCTAAGTTTTGTATGGTATTTACACTCATTGCCAAAATTCATTTAATGAATTTTCCGCTTTTTATATTTTTCTATCATGATTTAATTAAAAAAGTCAAGGATCCCATTCAAAATGTCCAAGAAATCCGAATCACCAGCCTTCTTCTTCTTCTTCTTGTTTTTGTTCTTCTTTACTTTTGTTCCATCCGGCTTTGGTTTTGTTGCATCCTCTACTGACTGCTCGACAGCGGCAGCAGCACTTTCAGATTCCACCAGTGGAGTACCTTCACCCTCCTTACTCTGAGCAATGTCATTTCGCTCATTTCGTGTTGCTGACGCTGGAGCTTGAACAGGACTGGTTGCTTCCTCAGAATCATCCAACTCATCCAGCAAGCCACTTCCTAAGAAACTGAAGCCATCATAATCGGCATCATCTGCAGCCCCAGCACTAGCACCAGCAGCATCGTCATCATCGTCCTCGACGTCATCGTCTTCGTCATCTTCGTCCTCTTCATCATAGTCATCATCAGCGCCACCTGAGGAGAAATGGGAAAAACAGTTAATGCAAAAATAATTTGTATTCATAGAAAATGTGTATTACCAGCTGCAAAACCGAAAAGATCATCGTCTTCTTCCTCATCTTTTGGCACCTCTGGCAAGGGTTCAGCCTCTGCTACTTGCAAGCCCTTGGCTCCAAACTTAAAGCAAGACACTCGCATTGATGCTTCGACAAGGTCATCAGATCGAAGCTCTAGTCCCAAACATGCCTTAAAATCTTCTTTGCCCTTCGACAATCCATAAACTCTGCCACAGAATTGCGAAAATCCACCCGGAAGTCCAACACAAATTGGTTTTGCCTTCTTGCCTGTAAAAGCCGTTATTTTCAAAACGACACCATTTAAAATAACAGTTTAAAGTGTCAAACCAACCTGAAATAGTCCTTGTCGCTAGAACAATATCCCCGTACTTAATCGAGACGGACATCCTTTCATTGCCTAGATAGGTGACCTTAGCACAGCCCGGTCCTCGAACTGGTAGAATTGGCAACTGAATATTGCGACAACAATCACAGTGTGTATCTGAACACTTGCAGTATTTGCTAAGCTGATTGGGATCATCCTCGTTGACAGGATTCGTTTCTTCTGTCAAAGCAGGACTCGATGAAACAGCTTCAACGGGTTCTTCTGCAACAGGTGCTGCAGGTTCTGCAGGTTCTGGATCAGCAGGTGCAACAGGTTTTTCAGCATTTACCTCTGCAACAGGTTCAGCCGCTTCAACCGCAGCCTCAGCTACTATTTCTTCGGCATTTGGCAGTGTTGGTCCGACATTCGGATCAATTTCGGCATCTGGGAGATTTAGTTGCTTGAGGGACTGTGTGACTTTGTTTCCATTTCTCACTTCCTTGCGCATCGTTGTCAAGGCATCCGAATAACTGGATGACACCAGTAACACGCACACAATTAGGGCCCACTTCTTCATAATTAGTGCTTGTTCAACAAATTTTGTTCCACTGCAAAGAGAAATTAATATTCGGTGGGTTAGAGTTAAGCTAATGAACGATTTTTATTTAAATAACTTTCTTTTAGCGAGTAGAAGGGGCTTTAGACTGAATAAATAATTAACATTAAGCGTGCGGGGAATCAATAGACATCGAATCTTCGACAACCAATTAAAACTATTTTTGGATGAACCTCAACAGTTTTTTTTCTTCTTGTTTTTGTTTTGTTTCCAATGACAAGCTTTTACTTTAACCTGGTTCAAGTTGGCAGTAGTAGGAGTGGCCCTAAACATTTGTTGGTGTCGCGTCGCATTGACGTCGTAGGTTTGCATGCCACTTCTCCTATGGAATTCCTAATTTCTCTTTTCAGACAAAACTAATATTTTTCTATGGCCTTGTGTAACAAACTCCCAGACACATTTGCGAGGTACAACATCTATTATCTCTTCACATAAATTTAAGGTTACGTAAAACTAATGAATAATGGTGTGAAGAAGAAATTTTGGGAAAGGAGAAATTTTGGACCATCTCTTATTTAAACTTTGTCATATTTTCCTTTCAACTTTTTTGTCTTGTATGGATATAAGCAGAATCTATTTTATGCGCAAACTATGACAACAGACAAACTTGGTCCAACAGACACTTACATCGAGTCTACATTTCTAATATGTTTTTTTCGAACAATAATATAATGATGCAAGGAATGATTAGCTGCTATGGGATCCGCATAGTGAGTGGAAAGCATAAGCCAATAAATGACAGCTCGTAATCTCAAGGTCCAACTGCCTCGAAATTAAAAAAAATTCATGAAAATCCGTCCAGCCATTTAGAAGTTGTGCGACTTGTCAGATCTAAATAGTAGCGATTTTGAAGAAATGTTGTTTGTTCTCAAATGCATTTAAAAATTGTTAAAATATAGAGTTGAGCCGTTCCCAACCCCAACATTGTTATTCGTTTTAAAGTAATAAAACAGACAACTCCCAGTAACATTAAATCAATAAATAAATAGAGTGTCAACAATTCTCTGAGTGCGTTTGAAAAATTGAGGGGACCTAGAATTTAAAACCCTAGAAAGATAACCTTATTAAAAATTACGTAAAAGATAACCTACGTGTCGGTTCGACGTATATAAGTTTCTATGCTTGTTTATCCCAAAATATCTGTCTATAATTGTTCGTTTACAAGCTTACATTGTTATGTAGTAATATTACTGTAAAAAAAAAAATAAAAAAAAAAACAAAAACTGCTTTCCGAAAAAAACTTAAAAACGTACACTTTCATCTTAACACAAAAATATATTAAAAAAAGTTAAAAAAAATCAATATATTTTTTTGTAATAATTTAAAAATAACGAAACTTAGTATTACATCAAAACTTATTGTAAAAATCACAAAATTAAAAAAAAAATCGGCCCCAATGTGGAACAGTATTTCCATCAATTCATTTTGGAATTCAAGGCAGTTCGGGCAGGCTAGGGTCTTGTGATCTCTACAAATAGGGTTTTGACATTTTTTGATATTGTCATCCTTCGAACGGAGATGGACAAAATGCGCAATTCTTCCGCTTCTTTTGAATTGTAACGTTTTCATCGATAATATCCAAATATCTCACATATTGATCTTACTATGCATTTGTTGAAGTTTTTCGTGACTCCATTTTATATTTTAACGTATCCCTTACAAAAACATTAACATACACTCATAAATAAAGACTTACCATAGAAAAGAAAAAACAAAAACACTAAAAACTGTTTTTTTTTTCAAAATGTAACACAAAAGCTAACATACGTCATTTCGACGTATAGTATCTAAAAAAACTGCGATTATGCATGGGTTTTGATAAACTTACCACATCGGCACTTGTGTCTCTCGCAAGATCTTTTTAGTGACAAAGTTGGCAAGAAGCAAGAAAAGGATAGTGCAATACACAAATAAATTATAGGGATATATTCAAAACTCAATACGTCGTTTCGACGTAGGTTATCTTTCTAGGGTTAACGCTGATTCCGATTGACTGTTTTTAAGAGGCATACCCATGAAATATGACATAAAATCTATATGGGCACGAGTCGGATTCGAACCCATAAGTTTTGTGTAATTTAAGCCAACACACATAACTACTACGCACGGCTAAAAATTAAACTGTAATTTCAGGTCCGTTCTTTTATTTTCGGTAGTTTTTGTAAAACACTAGACAGCCTTAGTCTTCATAATGCACGAAATTATGTCAAACGTAAAAAAAAATCAATGTACGTCTTATCGTTTGACAGAACTTACAAAAACTGCCACAAGAAATGTTTGTGGCTAAAATCAGCTGACAGGGGACATATTTTTCTCCTTCAAAAGTGACAGAACTTACAAAAATCGGTAGTAAAAGGACAGACAAGTGGGAGAATTTGGGAGTTTTCTGCAGTTTTCTGCAGTTTTAGGGAATAAAAGAACAGACCTTTCATTTGGCAGGACGATGTCTGTCAGATCTGAAAGTGCCTCATATCTGTCAATACCATTTTGTAGACATTTTAATTTTTCTGAGCCTTTTCGGAAATGCAAAAAGTAAGTACATGCATATTTTCTCATATTTAAAAAAGAGAACCTGAATAAATCCTTTCCAGGCAAACAAATTTGACAAGTCTCACTTTGCGATGTCATACTGCTTTCCCTTAAGCCTCCGTATTAAGGAAAGTAATTCATCAAAAAGAAAATGATATCATTTCCCACTTCTTAAAATTATAACAAGTAAGAAATTTAATTTCAGTGCTTAGGTTTGTTTCTCTTTTAAATCGGAGGACATTGAATGTGATCTGCTAAGAGCTTCGGTTTGACTCATCCGAGGTCTGATTTGAACCGAACGGCGCAACAAAGGGGAGAACAAGAACCTCATATACTAGCAATTAAATAAACCAGCGAATACACATGAACATTATGAGCAAACCATAATGTAATTAAGTTACGTTACGTTCGTTAGCTTTTTGTTTAAATTTTACTAGTGTTTTTCGCTCATTGCTCAAGAGAAGACCAAGCCTACCTACCCCTTCTGCTAACTTAAGGAAATTTTCGTCCGATGTGTTGACATTAGCTTAAGCTCACTTAAACAATTATTATAATTGGTCCTGGAGAAGAGAACGTTTCGTTCGGTTCTGACACTAGTTTCCGTTTGCTTCCGCTCCTTAAAGCTAGTTAGCTCTTTAAAGTCGGAATCAGAATCACTCATACATGTACAGACTTTAAAAGCCAAAATCGGGAACTGTAATTTTTTGCTTTAAGTTCTGTTAGTGTTGCTTTCGATAGTTATATTTTGTAAAATAAAGAAATTATTACAATTCAGAAACAAATAAATCGAAATAAAAGACTATGTAAATGAATTCCTCCCATATTTTAAGTTGTATAAATAATATAATATCACCAACTTCATAGTCACTTTCAATCAAAAGGCTAGTTCCACCTAACAACATCTCACTGAGATCTCAATGTCACTTTGAGTGTCGCAAATCATGTGGTAGAACATAATTCTCAGTTTTCATTGAGATTTAATGTCAGCCACGTCAAAATAGCTGAGTGAGAAATCGAATCCAAAATAATTTCATCTCAGAGACCTCAGAAAAAAAATCTCAGTTCTCAGCTGAGATTTTTTGTTCCACTTAAGAAACTCTGAGATCTCAGTGAGATGTTGTTAGGTAGAACTGCCCTAATGTCATACCATCTGCATTTAACGTTTCACAAATAAATGGGCTACCGTTAAATACAAAAAAATTGTATTTGCATGCTCGTTTGGTATCCGGAATTATTCCGAATTACCAATAATAAGAGATAAAACGAAAAACTTGCAATATTGTGATAAACATTGGCGACGTTGTTCTTTCATCTAATTCTGTTCGCTAGGACCATTTTACTGTCCCAAATTAAACAAAAACTAATAAATAATATGAAATTTTTAAATTTAAGGCCGTGTGCGAATTGGGTTAAAAAGTGGTAAAAACTTGACGTTTGATTATGTTTTGACACTTCGCATTGAATAAAATGTGTTAAAAATTAGACTAGCTGACGAGCAGGTTAAATTATGACAGTACAGTACCTAGGGTTAAAAATTCATCCATTTTAAACCACAATTCATCCAATTCGCACACGGCGAAGTGTCAATATTTAACCAAACGTCAAGTCTTAACCACTTTTTAACCCAATTCGCACACGGCCTTAAATAAAAAATAATTTGGGGAACTAGAAACAATGCCTTAATAAATCACTGTTTTTTTTGTTTTTAACAATCTCTAAGATTCAAGTATCAACATTTTGAGATAAAAAAAGGAAAGGTATTATGATAAACCCGAAACCCTTTCATTTTTTATTGATGTCAAAATGTGATTGCATTCTAAAAGCGTTTTTTTTTGGTAATCCGGAATTGGTACACAGAACTGTCCGATTCCAGATACCATACGAACATGCAAACACATTTTTTTGCTTCTAATGGTTGAATGTCTATGTATTTGTAAAACCTCATATGAAGAATTATTGCAGATGACATGACATTATTTTTATTTTCTTTATTTGTAAACGTGTCGGCGAGTACGTATTGGCGAGTGCGTGCATGTATACGTGATTCTGTTTTTGATTCCGACTTCAAATTCGGAATCGTTTTGCAGTTCCATCCAGAACAAGAACTGTCATCTTGTGCCAAGGAACGAATTCAGAATCGTTCGGAACAGTTCCGGACGACCAAAAAAAAAACGCTATCTATGTTAAAAAACCAAAATCGGATTTCTATTATTATAATTAAGAACGATTTCCAAAAAGAGATTTCGCAAAATGTTTGATAATAAAATAATAATTAATTTACATTTAGATAAAGAAAGTGAATTTATGTAAACAAATAAATTTCAATTTCTCTAGACTTATAAAACAAAACAAAAATTCGAACTGGTTCCCAAATAATATTAAAATATGTGTTCAACCTAGAAACACAAATTTTATTCATCTCGTGCTGAGCATTCAAGATTAAATTTGTATCTATATGAGTCGAAGATTCAAAGAAGGTGAAACAAAACTAAGAATCGAATTTCACTTTCGTTGAAGATCAGATCAATCCAAAAGATTTATGATCGTGGGAGAGAAGGCAAATGGTACATTGTGTTATAATAAATTATAAAACTTGATCACGAACCTAACTTTGCATTCAATGGTGTGCGCTTACAATTGTTTAATTTAATTTATTTTAAATTAAAACAAAATAAAATGTTGAATAAGCGGTTGACCAAAAATTATGAATCTCATTTCAACTGATGATAATTTTTCGATTAACATAGATATGCAAATATTCTTGGGTCCACTTTCTCTTGAGCTATTTTATACAATCGATTGAATGGCTTATTGTTAATTGATAAATTTGGACCGGGCAAGTCATTCATGTGACACTTTCATCTTTTCTTTTTTTGCATACCTTAGTCACATTCTAAAGAGAATTTTTTTCAGGGGAAAGACTTTTTACCATTATTATAGTCAAGGCTTTTGCTCCCAATAAAATCCTAGAGCAGTGATTGATCAAAAAACCATTTAGAGTCTGGCAGATTTACTGTAGCGACCAAAAACAAATTTCTACAACATTATCTGATCACACGAACATTATTATGAAAAATATTAGAACTCCCTATTTTAAGAGGGATTCATCAACTCTTAAACCCAAATGAAGGTCTTTAAACGTGTAACCTAAACCCTCAGAGCTCGCCTCACTGTTATTGTCACTAAAGCTTAGGAAATGTGCAAAATTGAATGTCAAGGTGCGGCTCAATTGAAATTCATGCCAACTCGTTGCGATACACATTTGCAGAGATCTAGAAATCCTCAAGTTATGACTTTTTAACGAGCAGTTATGAATGCATTGGAATTTAGGCCAACACCTCAACAATTATTTTCTTCTGGTATGTTGATTCATCGGCGTACAAGTCGTGAGTGTTTTTTTCTACCTACTTTCCTTCCGTACTGTTGATTTGAGTTGGGCTCAGATAAAAATCAAAAATGTTCCAAGGATAGTTAATCTTCAGAAAAATTTAAGGAAACTTTTCATACCACCACCAACTTAAAAGGTATGAACTTTTCATAATATGTTAACTTCACCAATTTAACTTATTCATATAGCAAAAAATCAAATTTACCGTTAATTTGCTTCAGTCGGAAAAAGGTTCTTTTTTTATAAATCTCGCGAGCGTTTGCAACTATTTATAAGCCAAGTAATTATTTTCGCGAGGTTAAAAGCACAATAATTTTAAAGGGTTTCACTTTCCGACGCGGTGGACAACGAAAACGCTCATCACACTTCTTGAATTCGAGAATAACTAAAAGATATAATCAGTGGACGTTGTCTAGATACTCTAAAATCAGATGCGACTGACAACGACGACGCGGATGGCTCGGACTGTTGTTACTGTTGTTGTTGTTGGCCAATTCAATAATAATCGAGAACGCAAGCCAATTAAACGGTAAAGTATAATTTGGCGGAATAGGTGGGAATGACCTACCTGTTCGTATATGTGATGGTATCTCTATCTCCGTCTCCGGTAATATAGTTTAAACGTATAACACAGCCACGACCATTGAGTTCTTGCAGTTGTGTAGTTGGACAATTATGGTGCTGCTGAAGAGGAGTGGTAAATTAAGATATATGAGAAGTTGAGTCGTATAAGAAGCCAAGACCAAGGCAGAGTGGATACACTTTGTCCATATTAATAAAACATGGAACGAAATCCCCTTTGGGATTCTCCATTCTACTATACAACATAAACAGAGAGCAGAAAACGGCACGGATTATGTCTTGTACGTATGGATACGTCATCCGTGTAGATCTGTGATCTGATTAGGTAGGTACTGTACGTATAAGATTTTTAATTTATTATGCTTCTCAATTCGTAATTTATGAACAATATATTATGAAAATGCTTCGGCCTTCGGGGAAGTTATTGGATTGACAAAAACAATTTTATATTTATATTCAAACTGATTGAGAAACCAGTTTAAAAGTACTTAATTTGCAAAAAGTAGTGTTAAAATAAGAGATATACTTTAAGCAATTCTGATTACACTCTTACTTACAGCTTACACTTAACTCACAAGAAAAAAATTAATATATAAAAATAATTAGAATTCATTAAGAAAATTAAAATTTGAAAATGTACCTCGTAAAAACATTTCATTCCAAAAATTTAAATTCTAAACAAATTCAAACCTTATTATTGATTTATTGAATTTTTTTTTTGAAAATCGTCGGAGCCGTTTTTTTTTAAACTAATTTTTTATATATAAAATTTTTCAAAAATGTCTTAAAATTAATTTGGGTATGCAGTTTTTAAGACCATGTAAATATACATATTATACTCCAATTTGGATTTTAAAAAATTGATCCGTTTTTGAGATACAGAATTTGGAAAAAAAAAGTTAAAAATATTTTTTAAAAATCCAAAAAAAAATTTAAATTTTTTCTGAAAACAAAATATTATTTGAACACTATATACGTACTTTCGAAAAAAACTTACGCTGATCGGACTTTCAGTTTTCGATAAAATCTAATAACAAAAAAACGGTTCTATGGGAGGTACCGTTTTGGAGCAATACAAATAATTTTTTTTTACATAAAATACATGAATGTTTAAAAAAATTAAACTCGATGAAGTTTAAAAAAAATCGTTCGAGCCGTTTTGGAGAAAAAAAATGTTTATTGGTTTTTGGCCAAAAAAATCGTATGGTGGCTGTAGAAGAAGAAGAAGAAACTGACGGTTGCATATCCAAAGAGTTCGTATTTGGTTCAATGGTTGGAGCTAGGGACTTTATAAAATCGTACATTTTAGTCTTCTCTGCTGCTTGTAATAATCTTATGTTGTTGCATGGCGGATATTCGAACGAGGCGGTCTTGATTGTTAGCTTGATCTCAGGGTAAAATAAAGTCATAAGATAATGTTTCACTTTTCCTTTGAATTCAGTTAAATTGAATGAATCAGTTTCACCCAGGGCACAGGTCATCTCCTTAAAGGGAGTCAAGAATATAACAATATCATTCAATAAATTATTGTTGATCTCTTGAATTCGTTCCAGCTGTTGTTTCTGCTGTAAAACATGCACAATATCTGGCATATTTTTTTGAATCGATTTGCACATCTCATACCTTAAATACCATACATTTTCTCGCTGCCCCTTCTACGACAGGATAACTAAAAACAAAATTTTTCCTTGACTACGATCTACATCCTTCTGATTTCACTTGAATCTTAATATTAAAAAATGTACTCATTGAAAAAAAACCTTTTTTATATAAAAAAATGCGAAAAAAGAAAAACCAAAAATTTTTACTGAAACTTATTCATTCATAGCTTAAACTTAAAACGTTTTTTTATACCTGAATTTTTATTTTATTACTCTAATAACAACAAGTCTTCATCGCACCCTAGAAAAGGATTACAGTATATTATCCAGAAAGTAGTAGGTAGCTTGGTAATAGGTAGAAGGTCAGATATGTCATAAAAAGAGTAACAATATTTAAAATATCCTTACAAAACTGCATTCTCTACCAACCGGAAGCACGTATTCCCACGACATAATCTTCGGCAATCACTTTTTTCTATTAAGGTATACAAACATAACATACCTAACCTATTTTTAATGTATGCACTCATTAATAAATCCTTTCTTTAATTAATGTGAAAAATAATGTTTCCAGTGCGGATTAATATATTTATGACTGCAAATCCGGCCTCCTAAATCATTTAAAAATATTTTTATTCATTAAATTATAACCCATACAAAGCCTGCATCTTTCATTTTGTTTTCTTCGTAGAGAAAAAAATTTCCAACATTCAATCAATTTTACCCGAAAACTCGAACATGCTTGAGTAAGTACAAGCAAACAAATTGCTTGTGAATCAATTTGACTTGAAATGATCGAAACCGAAAAATATTTACGAGTTTCCTCTGCTTGCTTGGTTTGACTTACAAGCCTTTTTACTTATGAATCAATTTATTCATAAATAAGGGTTGCAAACGAACGAGTGGACGTGTTCGAACTGTTCAAACATACTCATTTTAATCTCTGGTGGCTACCCTAAATTTTGATCTTAAAACAAAAATTAAAAAAAATTGGGATATGAGTTTTTGCTCAAACCTCTAATTTTCAAATTTGAAGTCAATCGGACCAGTAGTTAAGGCTGTAGATGCCTGTAAACTTTCCGACAGACAGACAGACGGAATCGCCTAATGTTATATCTCATCCTCATCTCAATTTTTTTTTTTTACGAATTCAATACTTGCCATATATTCTATATGTCGCAAGTAAAAATGAAGGGGCCGACCCATAGAATCCGTCAGTGCGTCGGCGTTGACGTGGAGGATACGACGGATAGAGTTGGTTAACTTTCTACTTTTTGCGTCCGTTGATCAGTTGACAACTGAATTTGAAGAACAGTCAATTCAGTGTGTTCACGCATCAACAGAGAAAAGCAATGAATGATCAAAATTTTGTCATTTTGTGCAAAAAAAATAATATTGATACGATTTTGATATTTTAATTTAAAATTCGAGAGGAAAGTTCTTCGGGTCATCTTTGGCCCCGTGTGCAATGAAGGAGAATGGAGAAGAGGATAATAACAACGAACTATACGGGTTGTACAACGAGCTCAAGGTCCAGAGACTCAGATGGCTCGGTCATTTAGACTGGATGGAAACCAATGCTCCGGCCCAGAAAGCCTTCGACATTATTCCCCAGGGACATTGGAGAAGAGGAAGACCGTGACTCAGGTGGCGCACTCAAGTGGAAGATGACCTCAATCAAGGGACCGAGCTGACTGGCGGAGACTGTTGATTGTGGCCCAAGTCCACAACTGTAGCGCCACCTTAAGTAAGTAAGTAATTTAAAATTTTATGTTCAGATGAGTGGTTTTGTGAATAATTTGTACAACAAGCAAATGAGACTGTCAAAGTATACAACGTATTCTATGGAACGGTTCCCTCCAGAAAATACGTTGGCAGAAACGTATACATTGATGCTGACGGATTGACAGATTCTATGGGTCGGCCTCTTGAGGTTATCAAATTAAAAACAATTGGAAATGTGAAATCTCATTATGTTGTGAGCAGGATGTATTGGCTAAGATTTGTCATTAAAGGCGTTTTGTTTTCAATCTTGGTATAAGTGATCAGTGGTTCAAAGTTCGACCGACGCACTCGGAAAAAAGAGACCGAGCATTGTGAGCAAAATGCCTGAATAAACAAATGTCAAGCATGTCGGTGCCGTATTATCCTAAATTCAAACTAGGCATGTGCCTTGAGGCACGAGGCATCAAGGGGGCGCGCCGGTGCAATGATTTTTACAAGTGTCAAGTAATAGGAGTTCAAACGTGGTTGTTAAAGTAGCAAACTAATGAATTCAAACCGCACTTGCCACTTTTGTTAAAATATTTTGTATTTGACTTTCGGCAATCGACTTAGCTTCCTTTAATTTTTGTAACACCTAATTTTTTTGAGAAAGTTCTACCCCTTAAATTTATTTATTTATTTATTTATTATTAAGCTTATTAGCAAGCATTTCTTAATACTAATTTACATTCAAAAGTATTATGTCCATATTCACAAAAAAAGGGAATTAAAATGAAAAATAAGGAAGGAAAATGGAGTTTAGGTCCATAAAGATAAAGCGATGTTCTTATGAAAGATATGTTACGTGAGAAATCCAGTTCAGATTGAACGGAGTTGGCTAAACGTAACATTCTATTTATAGGGTTGAAATGGCCGTAGTTGGTGCGGTGGGAAGAAAGACGGAAAAAAGGAACAGATCTGAGGTTACGTGGGTTTGTGTTTATGTATATAAGATCAAGTAGAAGGGACGAGTCAATAGCACCAGTGGCAACTTGGTGTATGAATAATATGTCGGCGACATCGCGGCGTTTGGAAAGGGTTTGTAGATTTAAAAGTTGAAGGCGGTTATTATAAGGCGGAAGGATAATAGGGTCAGACCAAGGATGACCACGTAATGCGAACCTAAGAAATCGTCGTTGTACTGATTCGATTCTCTGTGACTGAGTTACTTGAAAAGGGGACCAACTTTGACTTGCATATTCTAGGATAGGTCTGACAAAAGTAATGTACAGGGACTTTGTAACATATGGACTTGCAAATTCTTTCGACCATCGTTTGATAAATCCAAGAGTGGAGTTAGCCTTACTAACAATGTTATCGATGTGGGACTGGAAGTTCAATTCCCTATCACAAATAACACCAAGGTCACGGATAGAGGAAACAATAGGAATAGGAGTGTTAGAGAAATGGTAAAAACGAGGATGTGAGGACATACGCTTACGAGAGAAAAGCATTACTTGGCATTTGCTGATGTTAAGATCCAAAAAGTTTTTCTCACACCAATTAAAAAAGATATTTAAGTCATGTTGGAGCAGAAGGGAATCCAGAGGACAAGATATTGTTTAAATGATTTTAATATCGTCAGCGTAGATGGAGAGGTCAGAAAAGGAAATTGTGTTTACAACATCATTAATGGCAAGTACAAAAAGGAGTGGTTCAAGATGACTACCCCGAAGTTGCGAAGATGGGCTCGGAAACTGCGCATCTAAAAGTGACCCTGTAGATACGGTTTTCTAAATAAGACTTCACCCATTGAATAAAAAGCGATGGAAATCCATACGTTTTAAGTTTGATGAGAATGATTTGGTGGCTGATCTTATCAAAAGCCTTACTGAAATCAGTCGTGATAACATCAACTTCATTACCCTGTTCAAGTGCAACCAGCGTTGAAGAGACAAACTGAACAAGGTTAGTCGTCGTTGAACGACCTTTAAGGAAACCATGTTGATGAGGTGAAACAATTGATTTTGAATGAAAATAGAGGGAGTCATAAACAACACTTTCAAAAAGCTTTGGGATGGACGATAATTTGGCAATCGGACGATAGTTAGAAACCTCGCTCTTAGAACCTTTTTTGAAAATTGGGAAAATAAAGGAGTCTTTCCATATGGACGGAAAACAGGCTTGTGTGAGAGAGAGCTGAAACAAATTAGCGAGAGGGACATTAAGAGTACGAGCGCATTTTTTTAGAATTATAGCAGGGATTCCGTCTGGCCCTGGTGAAAAGTCATCTTTTAGAAAAGAAAGTTTATTGAATACAGAATGATGATCAATACAGATAGATGTTAGAGAAGATTGAGGGGCATTCGGGGGCAACCGATGGTAAAGAAGATCAGGCATGTGAGTGGGATCAGAGTAGGACTGAGAAAAGAAGGAGGAAAAAAGGTTTGCAATAACTTTGGGGTCAGAGGAAGAGGTGCCAAGGAAGTTGAGGGTTTATTGAAGTCTTAGAACTCATTTCAAACGAGTTCAAAGTCAGTTCTTCACCAAGTACTCTCGCGTTAGAACTTCGATTTAGAACTTTGTTGTAATTAGAACTTCTATAAAATTAGACCCTCGAATTCGGGGGTCTAGTGCCCTGGAACTCAGTTTATTTAAAATTTCGTTTTTTCAACGAGTGAAATGAATTGAATTTGTAATCATTTTCGGAAAATAAAGTAAAAGAGAATATAATGGGTTGGACGTTCGTATATTGTCACCCATTATTCTCTTTGGATCTAATTGTTGATGATTTCCTACGAATACGATGCGAACGTTATGCTGGAAGAACGGCGTTTTTATCCAATGTCAATACGTGTCACTATTAACACATAGGACGACACCGATTTTTTTCGGCGCTTCCGTTTAACAAAGCAAACATTTTCAGCAGTCCTTCAACTGGTGGCAGAAGACCTTCAACATCTACAACCACGGTAAAAATTGGAATGAATTTACTATGCACTTTTTTCTTGACAGTTTATGGGCACGAGTAGGATTCGAACCCATGTTCTGCGTAAGATCCAACGCACATAAACACCTCGCCACGGGCATCACAGAAAAAATTATAGGTACACACATTTAAAAATTACCATAGGTACACAGATACAAACAAATAATCTCAAAGTCAAAAATTATTTGAATTTTGTTTCGAGTCGAAGGTCTGTCAAAAAATACTGCCGTTCGACTCAAAAGTTTCAAAAATATGCAAGAACTACGTTCTTAAAACGATGATTTTAGATTGAGTTCTAGAAAAGTGAAGAAATGCCCGAGTTCCAAATATTCTAAATTCTAAACCGAGATTCACTAGATCGAGTCATAAAGGGAATTTAGATCTGTGTGAAAAAATTAGGCGTTAGTGTTTTTTATTTTTAATGTTGCAAGGGCAAATCACGTAATGACCGAAATTCATCAGCGGATGGTAAAGATTTTGATGGTTTAAAAACCTCAGTTTTCTCCTTTCTAGATTTGGTTTACAAAATTTACGGTTCGGCACATCTTAATTAAAATAATTCAAACCGAACTCGCAAGATCTTTTCGATTTCAACGCGTGCATCGGTTTTGTTCAAACTAAAGAACCTATGAGATATTTTTCAATATAGGGGCGCGCGCCGATGAGATGCTTGCCTATGGCGCCCTCAACGCTTAATCCGCCACTGAGCATGTGAGATGGTGGAAAATGAAAAGAAATGTTTTAAATAATTAAAACTGAAGAGTAATTCAAAAACTGACGTTTAAAAATAAGTGATTTATGCAACAAGTGTGGTCTTACATTTCGCGAAGAACAAAGTTTAGCAACGCACTTTTTAAACTTGAACTTCTGAGCAAAAGCAAACGACATAGTCTCAATTTGTGTATTTTTATCACCCTTTTTTCTTGCTTGATTCATTGCCTGAACATTAATTTAGTTCCATGAGTTATTATTTTTCTTACATTGGAAAAGAAAAAGAAAAGGAAAAAGAAGATCTTACAAGTCTATTGTCTTTTTGTTTTAGTAGAACATTGGGAGTTGGTGCAAAAGAATTAATAAAACAAAATTAGTGAAGGGCTAGTGATGTTGAAAAGGGAAAGTGAAATCTACGGACTTTTCGAAAAAACTGCGACCTGTGCTAAATTTAAAATAAGCTTGAAAACCAACTTGAATTTGAATTTTGGTAGCGCAATAAATTACTCATACATTAGCGGTAATTTCAGACCTTCACAAAATTTGGGTTGCTAAAAATTGGTGCCAACTTAAAATAAAAAATCAAATCTCACAGATTTTAACTTGTGTACCTATGCATGAAATCTTAAGACCATTATATTATAGACCCTTTTAAACAGTAAAATTATCAAATATATTGGTATCAAAGAAGAATAACACAACAGAAGAATACTTCAAAATTAAATCACTATTCAATACGTGCTGCCGAATACCTGCACGACAATAGGAAAGTGTTTAGTATTCATTGAAGAAAGTATGCTACAATACGAGCTCCAGCAAGCAAGCCAGAGCGTACATAAGTAGGTTATACGACTGGAGACACTCGTTGAATGGCCAATTCTGATGGTAGTTGATTTGTTGACCATTCTATTTCTGATGTGGTGTTGGTGGTGGCTATTAGTCTAACAAATGGGCTAAAATTTACTAAATTGGAATTTCTTTCCTTCTTTTCACTGGAATGCGTGTTTGTTCTAAATAGACGAATGCGATTGTCAGATTTGGTTTTGTTTATTTTGTTTTCTGTTCATTCGTTGCTCTTGTAATTATTTTCAATTCTTATAACTTCCTGTTGAATTTTTTTAAAGTAAATGGTAAAATACAGGTCCGTAGATATACCTACTCGTAAAACAAAATTTTGTAAACTGGGTGTTCGTGAACGGGTTCAAATGTTGATATTGGTTTATGTGTAACTATATCCCATGAACGTCAGCAACTGTAGACACATAGAAGCATTTTCGTTAAAAACAAAATGATTTAAAATGATACTACAGGAGAGCTTTGGAATTGGAATAGATATAGATTTGTTCCTCGAATTTCAGGTTTCCCAGCTTCGTTGCAGTTCGTATCTTAGATGTATCGAATCCAACTCAATGGTTTTATGTGAGATCATCGGATAACGTTGCCGACGACGGAACCAGGTGGAGAGAGATGTCCGAAAAAGCCGATATTGGAAAATAAAGGTGGTTCACTGGGCCAAACTTTTTGAAGCTTCCCCGAGACGAATGGCCAGTTACGGCAGGAAATGTTGCTAGTTCTTCCGAAAAGGTAAGCGATGTAGTCTCTTCCATATTTTCAATTAATTTGCACACGGACACAGTATTCTTCAAAGTCTATAATGAGGAAGGTTTAGAGCTATGTGGTTTTCAGCCATACGAGTGTTAGCATTTCTATAAGTTTAAAGGACTTATAAGAAGGAAGCCCATATTTGGTCGACATGTTGATAATGCATCACCATCAAACGAATTTTCACAGAGGAACGGAGACGACTATAATGGACATAAAGGGAACGAGCTTGGATTATCAGTATTCGTGTTGCAGTAGCTCGTGTTCAATCAAGATGTTTTACGTGCTCGTCTAGCCTTTGACTTAAGACCGTTCACTCATGTAGGGGTCGACTGCTTTGGTCCGATGAACATGGAAGGGGGACTGCCAAGAGATACGGCATGATATTTACATGCTTGAGTTTCAGAGCACTACACATCGAAGTCCTTAACGATCTAAGCATAGACCAGTGCATTATGGGCTTGCGTCGCTTCCTCATCAACCGAGTTGTAACGAAATTTATCTACAGTGACAATGCGCTTAACTTCGTTGGAACACGGAACTGCCTAGAGAAAGACTACAAAGAGATGGAAAAAGGATTCAGTGAGTACTGTGCAAAGTATGAAGGAATAGTTTGGAAGTTTGGGAGCATGAGAGAGACTTATTAAATCAATCAAATCAAGTACAGAATTCATACTGAGAGGAGTGATACCTAGAGAAGGTGTGTTCGTAAATGCTCTATTAGAGGCATAGGGACAAATCAATACACGACCGCTGACCCATCTACCCGTTGATCCAGATGATCCTAGGCCGCTCACGCCCTAACTCAATTCTCTTCGGCGACAGTGATAGAGATTTTACGGCACCTGGGCCCTTCATCGATGGAGACAATTGGAGTAGGCTATACATGTCGGCGAGGAATCATAAAACGTTGGTACCAGAAGTATCTGCCAGAGATTACAAGACGGTCAAAATGGCACAAGAACACCAAGCCTGTACAAATTGGAAGCATCGTACTAGTGATTTTCAGCCTGAAGAAATTCGATCCGCTTGGAGAATGGGCAGAGTAACCAAGGTGTACCCTGGAAGTGACGGGATTGTCCGTATCGCAGACGTTCGTCTAGCTAATGGAGTACCTTTGGAGAAGAAGTCGGTTGGAAGGCTCGCTTTACTAGATCTTGAGCCTTCGCATACAGCTTCAGTCGGCGCCCGGGATGTCATCGAGCGAGACGTACAAAGTGGAATTAGCCAGTGTAGCTCCATTTCTTCTTCAAATTAATTATTTTAGCAGCTTTTTGTATTGCCCACCAGAGGCAGCACCAACATTCAAGCATGAATTCAACGGCCATTTTCTTGCCTTCAAATTTTTTCTGGAGTTTTGGTTTTGCATTTGAGAAGACAAGAGGACAATAAGAATTTGTACTGCATTTTTTTTTTATAAAAAACTTGAAAATATTGAATTACCTATGTAAGACTAATGAAAAACATTGTTACCCCACACATACTAACTTGTGTTTTTTTTTAGTAAATAAGACCACACCCCAATAATTGCGCTATATCAATTTATTTGGATATTTGTTTGGGAAACGAAATTTTTCAAGTTGTCAAGACAACAATGCTTATACCAAGCAGTACCATTTGTACCGATATTAAGTGGAACTATGTAAATAAATACTACTTCTACTGTAGTAGAACATAATTTGCAAAGACGCAGCGACATATGTCTAATAGCTGAGAAGAATTAAGTTCGAAAATGCGTCTGACGATCTGAAAAAAGTATCTTGGCCCTTGATTCATTGCCTGTAATATAACATCGAGTGATAGCTTGTATTAATAGATATATCTTCTAATACAGTGAAACTTCTCTTGGCCGGACAGCCACGGTGCAAAATTTTTTGTCCGCCCAAGAGAAGTGTCCGTCCAAGGGAAGTCTAGTGAAAAAAATATATTTGCAATGAAGGATTATGTTTTTATATTTATACACGAATGTTGTCCCCCCTTTAGCCGGGAAGGCAATTAAAAATTATTTTTTTTTAAATAACGGTAATACAACCTATAGCTTTTGAAAAAGCCAAAGTTAAAATTAAGTTGTTCGTACGAATTGTTTTCGAAAAATTAATTTTCATAGTCAAAATTTTGAAAAAAATGTTTTTTCATACTGAATAACCTTTTTTCAAAAATTAAGAAAATTGAATATTAGGAAAAAAAAGAAAACTTAATAAATAACGTGAAAATAAGTTGTTTAAAAAAAATTGCTTTTCAAAATTTTGAATAAAATCAAAACAAAAACGAGCAAACGAGTCGTAACCGACTGAAAGCGGTAGCACCAAACGAATGAGAAAACAAAAAACCAACGAATTGCGCATACGCATTGTTTTTTGTAAGTCTTATTCGTATAAACTTATTTTATCAAAGTACGTAAATATAAAACATCTCTGAAATGTTGTTTCTCTATGGAAATTGATTCCGTTGCAAACATTTCTGACTTTATATTCCGGCCAAGAGAAACAAATTTTTCAAATTTTCTTGTTTTTGCTGTCCGTGTCCGTCTAAGAGAGTGTCCGTCCAAGAGAAATTGTTTTATATGTAACTTATATGAAGCAAGTTCCGTCGAAAAAAAAGTGTCCGCCTAAGAGAAGTGTCCGTCCAAGAGAAGTGTCCCTTAATGGAAGTTTCACTGTATATACAATTCTTTTGTCACAGTTTGAGTGTTTACACTCCTCCGCAATGGCTTGACCGATTTTGATAAAATTTCATATGTATATTCAGAACGTATGAAAATAGGTTTATAGCTAATTTTTCCACCCATAATTTCACCCCAACAAATTTGTTCTTATTTTTTGTACAATTTTTTTATGGTGTGGAATCGAAAAATACATTTAGTCCTAAATTTTTACCCTCCTACCATCGAATCCTATATGTACTAAATTTAAAAGGTATTTTCGGCTAATAGTGTAGATGGGTTTTAAGGTTTTTTTACAAAATCGACGTAGCTGTTCATGAGATATGGCCAGGGTAGCGGGTAGCGTTGTAGCTCGGAAAGAGGATAGCGGGGAGCAGTGTAGCCTGTAGCGGGTAGCGGAATGAGGGTAATTAGTAGCGGGTTGCGGGTAGAAATCGTGGATAGCTGGGTAGCGGTTAAAAAGAAGTGGGGAATGGGGTAATTTGATAATGGGATAGCGGGGTACAAAAGTCTAGGTCTTTTATTTAAGGCAGTACGAAGTCTGCCAGGTCAGCTAGTATATGTATATATTTGTTTTTATACATTACAGATGTTTGAAAATTTTTTTTGTAAGACATTACATTACATTACACTCTGATCAGTCCCTTAAAAATTCATTAAACTTGTTGAAGCATTTTTTCTGTACATTTTTGGTTGTCATGAGTTTTGTAGAGTGCCACTTTAGTTGCTCGGGAGAGGACTTTACTACTCTAAGTCCAAAGAAGCACCGATTGGCAAGAGTGATTCTTCGTTTGATTTCAGCGCTGGTGTTGTTGTCTGAGTTGATAGCGGATCCTAGGTATAGGTAGACGAAATCCTTAACTACCTCGAAGTTGGTTGTCCTTGTCATTAAATAAGAAGTACAGGAAGTAGTGTGAGTTTCACAAACACAATGCAACAGGGCTGGTCGCTGCAGTTGAATGGTTAATATCAGGGACGCCAAGCGAAATTTGATTGAATAAAGATTTCACCGATTTTGCTTCAACTTTTTCTTCAATCTCAATTCTTTTTTTAGGACACATGGTGTTTTAACACTAAAGGTGCACATGTACGGTTTTTAATGTTTAATTTTTTTATTTTCCAGTACATTTTCTTGATTTTTCATCCGTAATTCATCACGTTTATTAAGCCTATTTTGATCGTTTTTAAAAGCAAATTCTATGAACAACTTGAACAAGCGTTTAATATCATGGTCAGACATATGCCATTGCGGAAAGAAATAACCTTTTTTTTTCTTGCACCATCAAGTATAAAATCATTTTCATGAAAGTGTTTTGAACTAACAACGTACTTTGAATTTATTCCATCCAATTTCGAAGATACAATTCACAATAGACAGGGACTCAAATATTGACAAGGGGAAAATATACAAGTATTTTCTAGTTGATTGTAATACAATCAACAAAAGAAACGTTTCGAAACACAATGGAAGAACTATTCAAAACAACCGTGCACGGGAACTCAACGAATTGCAGCGCCTTACCATCACCAACAGAAATAATACACCCCTGAACTCGACTGACAACACAGTCAAAGTTTGACAGCACAGACCCCAAAAATTGACAGCACAGGTCCCAAAAATTGGCATCATCAAACATTTTTGTTGCTACACTCACGTACCCTGTACATGTAGCTAACACCGCTTCCTGTACTTCTTATTCAATGGTCCTTGTCCTTTCTTGTTGACAGTATTGGTTTCTTACTCTCCGTAACCGCTAGACTCATCTTCCTGGCTTCCGTCTCAAGACTCACGAACGCTCCACTGACATCACGCTGTGTTCTTCCAATTATGTCAATGTCGTCTGCGTATCCAAGTAGCTGGACGGACTTTTGAAAGATTGTGCCTCTGGTGTTGACGTTGGAGCCTTGCACAATCATTTCAAGAATGATGTTGAAGAAATCACATGACAATGCGCCCGTTAGGTTTTTTACGACCACGCTGTTCCAGAGTTTTCCATTGTCATCTTACACAGGCGGACGAGTTTTTCTGGGATGCCGAAACTAGACATTACTTTATATAGTTGGTCTGTACAGACGCTGTCATACGCGGTCTTGAAATCGATGAAAAAGTGGTAGGTATCGATTTGAAGTTCTTGGATTTCCTCCAAGATCTGCCGATGGTGGACTTTCCTGGTCTGAAGCCACACTGATAAGCACCTAACAAGTTGTTGACGAAGGGCTTCAAACGTGCTGTTACGGCATACGCGCGATCTTGCAGGCGATGTTAGGAAACTTGTACCTCTGTAATTGGTGCAATATACAGGGGATCTTCTTTCTTGAGGATCGGGCATACGATGATGAGTTTCCATTCGTCGGGCATGCCTTCCTCCGACCAAATTTTGAAGATGTACTGGTGCATGCTCCTAACCAAATCATCTCCAGCTGCTTTGTAGAGTTCAGCAGCTAGCCTGTCTGCTCCAGCGGCTTTGTTCGACTAAAGTTTAGATATCGCTATCTTCACTTCGTCAAGGTCGAAAGAAAATGTTTGGTTTAAAAATTCTACATAACTCTATTTTGAACTTGATTCGAACAAAAAGAAATCTTATTTAAAGACAGGCTTAATTCAACGAGTGATTTAAAAGATAAAACGTTTATAAGACATCACCACAAAATAAACAGTTATACAGTTAGCATTTTCTTAATTTATTTTGAAAATTTGCACCTGTTCGAATTGTAAATATTAATTTGCCAGATCAAATACTTAAGCCAACACTGGTTATACCTAAAACTGAACATATTTTATTTTTTCTTTGAAAAATAAATACTATATTAAGATCTTTAACAATAAATAAATTATTGTAATAAATAAAAAAGCTCATAATTTAATTATTTGTGTAGATTAATCGAACAAGAAACAAAATCACTGAACACCAAGCTGCTTTACTACGTCTTCAATCAATAGTGATATATCTTTCCTGCAAAATAAAACGTTCGTTACCACCATTTACGAAAATACATAAGGAAACATTTCTTTCACAATTATTGTAAAACAAATAACACTAACCTTGACAATAGAAACACAAACATTGCATTTTACTATTGCGTTATTCCCCATCTGCTTTGGAACTGATATGGCTCGTTGTAGATTAACTCATAAGTGTTTCCATTGTTATTGTTTCTATTTGCATAAGTTGACTGTTGTTGAGATCTTACATCATTCCAACTGCTTCGCTTTAAGTTTGTATAATACTGGACTTTTTTCGGTTCCGGTTCTTTGTAGACATGTCGTGCTGCCGCTTGTTTCATTGGAACACTCTCATAGAATTGTCCTCGGCGATTGACATCCTGTACCTGGTAGACATTTGCATTGTAGCCATCATACAAATTCACTTTCTTAACGCCCACATCTGGATTCGAATACTCCCGAACTGGTTCACGGGTCTTGAAAATTGTATCCTCGTTGCCGAAATTTCGAAATTGATTCGAACTCGATTCGTAGGCATTCGCTTGTGGATTGACAAACAAGTCGGCATTCCGAATATTGTCTACTGCGAAAAATGGTCCCTTAGCCCGTTTGAATTCAGCGTGCACGTTTTCAATATTATCTGACACGAAAAATGGACCTAATCCAGCCCTGCCAGCTCGGCGCGTCACTTTACTATTGTCATCATTTGACCCCGATGACTCTGGTATATCAAGCAAATGAATTGGTCTAGCTCTCGGAGGTCGGTAACCACTCTTGTATGGAACCAGTTCGTTTTTAATAACTCTGGCGTTTCGCCAAACCTTGACCTTGTCCTCTTCATCGTCTGGCACTCGAACACCTTCGATAACAGGAATTTCTTCCGGGGTGAATAACATTTGGCTAGCTTCACCTTTTAACTGGCCCATTGTGGATGATTTTTTGGGTTGCTCACTTTTATCAATGAGACTCATTGCTGATTTGGCAATGGACTCTGGAATGTTTCCCATGATGTTGTAGAAAAAGTTTTGCGCTGTTCGACCAAAACTCTCATCTTCATGTCGTCGACTTTGATGATTATCCTGATTGTCTCCAGTCGTAACGGCTGCATTGAAAAGAAGTGGTAGATTGAAGAGTTTCATACTGTCATTATTGTCCACAGCGCGTTTGAAGTATCTATTGATGGAAGCACTTATGGGATTTCCAAAATTGTCTGCATTTCTGGGTCTCTTTTTGACAAGCAGCTGAGTCATTTCACCATTGTTGCCTCGGACATTGATTACCTCAGTATTGTCAAAATTCAAATTTCGGCTAACACGCAATTCGGTTCGAATTAATTTGGGTTTTAATGTGGTTGGTTGTGGTTTCGTTGTTGTCTGGGAACTACTCGATGCAGATCGATAAGTGTTGCTATTTCTGTTTTCTGGGAATTCAAATGCCACTGCCACCACGCTTAGTCCAAGTAAAATTATGCAACGTAAGGGTGGCATATTGGTCCTTTCTAAAGTCCTCAAAACAAAAACAGAAAAACTCTGGAACAGAAGAACTTCATATAGAGATTGATATCTCGCTATCTGAACTCACCGTTGCACGTTGCAAAAGTCGTTGACGATTTGTCACAAGCCTTAAAGTGAACGAATAATTTATAATCCTTCTTCATTTATTGCATCCTGCTCTGGTTTGAAATCAAAGTTTAAACTTAAAACACAAAATGTCACTGTTCTTTAATTTCGATCTTGTTGCGAGTATATTCCCTAGTTGTATTGTCTTTATGAAGTATCTTAACGAACTGTGCAACAGTGCCTGATCAGCGCAATGTATCTTTGCTTGCGACTTGAGAGATAATAATACACTTTCACTTTCTCTTTATTGCAACAAGAAAGTAAAATACGAGATCCCCACCTTTTGCAACAAACTCTAAAATTGTGTGTGCGTAAGATTACGTAAAAGTTTTTTTTTATTTTTGTTAATGATTTTGGTTTCTTATAATATTTAAGTGGCTGAACGTTTGGTCTTGAGCTCTGTTGTAAACAAATATAGTGAATGTGTAACCGTTGAGGATAGGAAGTGGGAGGTAAGCGCGGTGTACCCATGTTGTTCAGATTCACTTAGTTCATCCGGTTGCATTTGAATTCGGATGTGATATCATTTTATTTGTTTATTTAATGACAATAGGGTAAATTTAATGATATCGGAAGTAACAAAATAAAGTAACGAAATGAAATGCGAACATAAAAGTTGATCATTAGTTTAATGTTTGGGAAAATTGTTATTTAATTTTGAACATTATGCAATAATATATAGAATGAATTGTGTGATGTTTACTTGTACAAGATGTTATTCATTACGTCCAGTCGCCGTTGTTTTCAAAAGTATTCCATGAGAACTGGAAGTAATAGTTAAATGAACCTCAGGTTACGTATAAAAAATAAATAAATAGAGTGGTGCGACAGCTTTTGAAGAGCCAAGGCCTTAGTGGCTTACTCTCATCAACAATACTCTAGGTGCGTGTGAAGAATTGAGGGGACGTACAACTTAACGCCGATTTCGAACGGCAAAGTTGAGAAGCACTTTTTTCATGACAGATTGATACTCTTGGAAGTTTTGTCAGTTCTTCGCAAGAGGCAGTGCCAGTGAAAGGTGAAATAAAAGCTATAGGCACGAGTAGGACTCGAACCCACGACGTTCTGCTTAGCAGCCAACGCACCTTACCACTAAGCTACGGACACTACTCTCAGTTTACATATGAGGTAAATAATAAAAATATATGATTGTATTTTGAGTTAAGCAAATCAGAAAGTGACACCTCTTAGTTGACATGCTAGAAGCATGTTCATTTGGCACAAGATGACAGCTCTCGTTCTAAAAAGAAGAGAAAGTCAATTCTGGACTTGAAGTCGAAATCATAATCGGAATTACTGCAATGACGCAAGGGCAGTTTTTTGGTAATTTGTAAAAAATATGAAAAATTCTTCTTCCTCGGTCCCTACGCTCGTTGATTATGATACTCCAGTTGTTAGCTCGCTAACGAAAGCAAACCTTTTTGCTAGGCAGTTCACCGCCAACTCTTCACTGCCAGAGAGTATCATGACTCCTCCAGTTCTTGAACGCGTCAATGATTCCATGGGACAAATCTTCTTCCGCACTCGTGCTGTGGCGAGAGTCTTAAAGGATCTCAACATACATAAATCCGCTGTTCCGGATGGCATTCCCGGTATTGTTCTAAAGAGGTGTTCTTCCACGCTGGCAAAACCCTTCCGTAAGCTTTCCCATCTATCCTACTCTTCTGGGCTCGTTCCTAGCAGTTGCATTTGTCCAGCCTATTCCAAAAAAGGCGAATACTCCTCTCCCTTCAATTATCGTCCGATTGCACTTACGTCCCTTCTTTCTGTGGTCATGGAAACGCTGATAAACTATCAGCTCAAGAAATATCTCGAAGACCAAAAGCTTCTTAATGACCGGCAATACGACGTTCGCAGCAACAGGTTCACTGGTGATTTGGTGCGCCACAGAAAGAAAAAAACATTAGTTGATTTAAACACACTTCATTGTTAATCAACAATTTGACGATAGTTGTGAAATTAAACAAGCTTTGTGATTGAAACAAATAAGATCACATGTTTAAATCAACAATGCAGCCGTGATCAATTTTTTATTTTGGTGAGTAACATTAAAATGTTCAAATTAAGCATGTTACTAGTTGATTTGAATATTTTCTTATACTATAGCAAGAATATCATTGTTGAATTTATACTTGACCAACAACAAACGTGTTTAATTAACAATTCAACTTAATTTTATGAAAAGTGACAATGATAAACAACGTATCATATTGAAGTATCACTTATAATGTTTGATCAACAATGAAAGTATTTAACCAACCACAAGAATTTTTGAAGCTACACAAAGGTCGTTAATGAATTATCAAGGATATGCTCGATCAACAATGTTCATATTTAATCAATCACGATAATTGTTGAGGCAACACAAACATTGTTAGAGTGTCGCAATCATTTTGAATTAGAATACTTTTCGAACTTGAAATATCACGTGCATGTTCAATAGATTATTTGTATTGTTTGGCCTACAATAATCTTGCATATTTGAGTTTAAATGCATTCGTTAGTTGTTCATTAGTTTAGCTTTTTTTGGTGAACAAGACGTGTGTATAAAGTAAATAAGAGTTTGTTTATTAATAACACCAGCACCAGAAGTTTAATTTCTAAGGTAAGTTTTTTTTCTATTATATTATTAAACTATAAATTAACACGACACTCTGAAACTCTGAAACAATTTGGCTAAAATTCATGAAATGAAATAAATCAAGTCTATCTCTATATCTAGCCCGACATAATTATGTTTTATGCTAATTGTTCCGAATATGAAAAGTAAAAAAAAAAACAAAGGTTATGAATCTACTACATTTCTTAACTATATTTCTTAAACAGAAAAGTATTTGTTCCATCTCCAAGAGGATCCATAGTGAATTCATCAGAAGGTAGCAGGTTCTTCAATTCTAAAAGAAGGTGCAGAATAATAAGCATTGATATCTTTCAAAAGAAGAAGACGTTTTTAAAATTTCAAGCCGGATGAAGAGTTTTAAACATCTGAAGGTAAGCGGTTACTTATACTATAGTTTCGTGTTTTTTTTTTATTTTTTGCTTATCGGCTCATCAACATTATGTCATTATGTTCATGTCAACAAAGGTGTCTTGCTGAAAATAACGGCTTCAACTTAGCAATGAACCGCGGAACGAGGTTATACTTAGGAGTAAGAACATTTCTATGACCTAAGAAGGGAAGATGTTAATTTATTGGCTGCTTTTTAAACGCTCTGCCGGAAAAACATTGGTAAATCTTGCATTCCTTATTTGTAAAAAAAGGAGTTTTTCCTTTAAATATTTCATTATTATATTAGGCTTTAAAAAGTATCGCATATCATCATCAAATTAATGTATTTCCCAAATATATTCTTCAAAGTATTGAATAAAACTGATGAATTTATAAGTACAGATATATATTCGAAACACAAACATTAAACGCGTTAAATTTCGTTATATTATTTAAGTTTTTTGGTATATTATTTCAATAAAGTATGTTTTAGAAAAATTGATTGTGATGGTTTTTTATTTCCTTGGATTTCTCAGGTTAAAAAAAAACTTTAAGTATTCTTATATCGACAAAGAAAATGTTTTTCTAACCACTTTCATTGAAGACTTAATTGTTTTCTAATATCACAAACGGTATCTTTCAACATAAATCACCCTATTTCTCTTTTTAATTTTAGCAGAATAATATTCAATCAACTATAAACGTTTTTGATCAACAACGAGCTGGACCAAATTCGTATTAATTCAAGCACAAAAATTGTAACACTATAATATCTCATAGTTAAAGAAACACTAAATCGTTGTTGATCAACAACGATATTGATTATTTGCGCACAATGATTGTCAGTTAAGTATGCTTATAATTTTTAAGTGAACACCATTTTCATGTTTGTTTTACTACAAACGTGATTAGTTAACAATGAAATTGACAATGACGTTATTGTTTTGAACAATGAACATTGTATCATTTAAATAAAAAAATAACGATGCCAGCATGTTCAAATTAAATATATTCGTGCTTGACGCAAAAACAAACAAGATTATTGTTTGATTTTACCAAGGTTTTTTTTCGGTGTGGTTTATCTCACCGAACAGTGGAACAAACCTTTACATCGTTTTGGAGAAAGTAAGATTGTTGCACTTGATATTTCAAAGGCATTTGATAAAGTCTGCCATCTTGCTCTTTTATCGAAAATGCTTGCCTTCGGTATCGATGAATCCCTTCTTCGTTGGATTAGAAACTATAATTCGAACCTTTCAATACATGTTGTATTGGACGGATTCAAGTCTGAAACCCACAATATAAATGCTGGTGTGCTCCAGGGCTCCGTTTTGTCTCTGACCCTCTTTCTCATTTTCATTAATGATGTCTTGTCTTTTACTTCTAATCTAATAAATTGTTTCGCTGACGATAGTACCCTTAGCTTCTCATATTCGTTTCCAGATTCACATCCCTCCTCTTCGAATGTGGAAGTTGAACTGCAACGGCAAAATATGATAAGCTCATTAAACTCTGACTTAAACAGCATTGTACAATGGGGGATAAAAAATCGCGTAGAGTTTAATGCTTCGAAAACTCAATGCTGTCTTGTATCGTTGAAGCAGGATATACCCCGCTTCCCTTGCCACTGTCCATGAGTGGCACTTGCATCAATGAGACTAAACATCTCGAGATTCTCGGTATCATCACTGACCACCTCTTGTGGACCGAGCACATACGCGATGTCACCAAAAATGCCGCAAGATGTTTGGGTTTTCTTAAGACGGTGCAAGAAATTTTTCTCCCCATCTGATCTGGCTATTATATATAAAACCTATATCCGTCCAAAGCTTGAGTACAGTTCCCACCTTTGGGCTGGTGCTCCAGCTACTTACTTAAGCCTCTTGGATGGAATACAAAAAAGAGCTGTAGAATGATTGGTGATAGAGAGATCACTGACGCATTCACTCCTTTAGACCACCGTTGTAACGTAGCGTGTCTCTCCTTGTTCTATCACTATTTTTACGATAATTGCTGCAGTGAAATAACCAGTTGCATTGCTCCCCTCAAACAATTCGCTCGTAATACTCACGCTTCTAGGAATGGCTATCAGTTAACCCTCGAACCCAACTTCGGACGTACTCTCAAGTATGGGGAATCATTTATTAGCCGTCCTACGCGAATGTGGAACTCTCTTCCACACTCTGTCTTTCCCAGTCATAACAATGTTTAAGAATTTAAGACCAATGTACACCGACACCTCCTTTCCAGCCCCTTCCCTTCTTCCTAATGCCACTCACTGTGTCTCTGGCCCTTGAGTGGGTGCACATTATAAAAAAAAAAAAAGATTGATTCCTCTATTTAGATAGATGCGAACTGATGCAGTACAGATTGACGGTGCTGCTAATCTACTTCGTCAGGTGAAGAACAGTAGAGACGTTCTCGCACAGATTTTGGGGTTCAGTAAAGTGTATCCAAACGGGACTGAATTGGTAGAGTGAAGCAGGCGAACAGTTCTGGCGTCTTCAGTCAGGAAAATAGTCGGGGTGGGGTTTTGAGGTCTTAAGAGTGTTAGGCGTAGATTCGAGTAAAGTGCCCTTTTTTCTTAAAAACGAAATTGGCATTTCTAGAAACATATTTCTAGAGATTTAGGACGAAAATAAGATGTTTCAACTAAAGAGCGCTTACCAAAGAATAAAATTAAAATTCCAGCTAAGGAAAGTGCTATTCTAGAAAATAACCTTGCCAAGTAGTAGTAGTATATGGAACTTGCAATATGTTTTTTTTAATTTCATTACTTTTTTACTGCTGAGATTATGAGGCAGACAGAGAAAGATGACTTGATTGTTAACATTTATATGTCCGCTATTATGTGATATGACTGCTCTAAACAGTTACACTCCACAGTGCGGTTGGTCGTTGATGGACAGATGGTACTTTGATTTAAGAAAGCATATTACTACATGGCTGTCAGGAAAAATGTGGATTTCAGAAGTTTATATAACGTTTTATCTCAGCCAGGGTAGAACTTCTAAGACCGCTCATATTAACGCTTGGAAGAGGTACACGTAGTACAAACTGTATCTACGAAAACTAGTTTTGGACGCGGAGGGATATGCTTACTTATACTTACTTATGGTGGCGCTACAGTCCAGTTCGGACCAGGACCTCACCCAACAAACTACTCCAGCCAGCTCGGTCCCTAACTAGCTGTCTCCAGTTTCGCACGCCAAGTTGGTTCAGGTCCTCTACCACCTGTGTGCTCCACCTGAGTCGCGGTCTTCCTCTTCTGCGACGTCCTTCCGGGTTGGATTCGAAAACTCTACGAGCCGGAGCATTATTTTCCATTCGCTCAACATGACCCAACCATCTAAGTCGTTGGACCTTAACTTTTCTGGCTAGGTCAGTGTCGCTGTACAACTCGTACAGTTCTTGGTTGAATCTTCGTCTCCATTCTCCATTAATGCAGACAGGACCAAAAATCAGTCGAAGAATTTTTCCCTCAAAGTAGTCCAAAGCGTTGTCATGTTCATGTGTCTGCACCATACATGAGGACCGGGATGATGAGGGTTTTGTAGAGTGTCACTAGTTGCTCGGGAGAGGACTATTTCCTTCTAAGTCCAAAGAAGCAGCGATTGGCAAGCGTGATTGTTCGTTTGATTTCAGCGCTGGTGTTGTTGTCTGAGTTGATAGCGGATCCCAGGTAGACAAACTCCTTAACTACCTCGAAGTTAAATCTGTCTATGGTGACGTTTGCTCCAAGACGTCGATGTTGGTAGTCCTTTCTTGTCGATAGCATTAACTTGGTCTTGCCTTCGTTAACCGCTAGATCCATCTTCCTGGCCTCCGTCTCAAGGCTCACAAACGCTCCACTGACATCACGCTGTGTTCGTCCAATTATGTCAATGTCGTCTGCGTATCTTAGTAGCTGGACGGACTTTTGAAAGATTGTGCCTCTGGTGTCGACGTGGGAGCTTTGCATAACCTTTTCAAGAATGATGTTGAAGAAATCGCATGATAACGCACCGTTTTGTCTTAAACTTTTTTGACATCAAAAGAGATATGCACCAGTGACTTTTTGCAAGGCACAGAATCGCCTTTTGTTTTAACTCCTCAAAGCTTTCTGAGGTTCTTTTACCTCTTACGTAGGTACTGGGCGCAAGGACTATACGTTAGTTGCAAAGTTTTTGGGCATGACGAATCGGTTTATGGAACTAAAATGTTAAATAGAAATAATTCACTCATACAATACTTGCCTCTAACAGCAAATAAGATCAGTGCAAGTTTCAAAAGCAAAAAAAAAAACAGCTGCTATTTGTCATTTAAAAATGATGTACAATCAACAATGTCAAGCAAACAATAAATATTGGCAAACCATGAGCTCCTTGACATGTCATCTTGGGAGGCCTTATGAATTTTAAATAAGTTATTAATACGATTGTTACTCCATTTAGAAAGTGATTTATTATTACAATAAAATACTGTTTTACATGTTTATGTCTTGTTACATAAAAGTTAAGACATTGATCTTAAAAGGCTTAGATAAAGGAATCACTTGACTATATTTTTGTCTTCTTTGAAGGAAATGAAAGTGAACTAGAACAGCTTAGCACTTGGGTTCCCTGAACGTAATATCTTACCTGAAACCAGTCAAGTATCTGCATAAAGTGAAAATGTGATGATAACATTAAACATTTCCATTTTCATTTTCAGTCAAACCATCCCACTTACTATAACAGTGTTTGTTTTTTTTTTTTTATTTATTAGAGGTTTTCGATCGAAATTCAATACTAACGGTTTGATCAAGTATCAATCCAGTATATCAGCAAACAAAACTTCAGGCCGAGATCAGCAACCCTCATCATCAACGCCATCCACCAGTCGATCGATATTCTTCAGTTTTTCCTTTTTCTTTCAATCTCATACACAGATGAGTTAATTAACACTAAAAAAACGAAAAAGAAACCAACAAAAAACGAGAGCGTGGTGGTTTATTAATTTATGGTTTTCATGGTCTGTGGTAATATAAGCCGTCAACTTTGCTAATTTCTTGTTGCATGACTTTCCCAAATGAATATCAAGGCTGTTTATTCATGTGAATATTTGTATGACTTCCCATCAAATGCTTGAGATATTCGCAGTTTTTTTTTCATCATACTATAAAATGCTTACTACTCTTTGTTTTCTTGGTTTTCGGAGAAATTTATGTACTCATATGCATGTCGTATACGGTATACATGTATGGATAAATGTTATGTTGGATACAATTTTTTGCACCATACCGCACCGGGAAATTTCGTGATGGTGATGGTGACTCAGATATTTGTTTCGTCTTTCAATTAAAATGATTTCCGAAGTTATTGTCGAAAGTAGATTTTGGTGTTGTTTTATCTTTGTTCAAGCGATATGGTTGGTTCGTTTAATTAACTTCAAAACGCAGCTTTAGTTCGCATTTTACCTATGATATTTGGGTTATTATTTCTTATATTCTGTTCAATGTGATGCATAGTAGAAAAGAGCTGAAGATAATACAAAAATTCTATAAATGATGATTTGGAACACTCGATCACCACCTTAAGTTGTTTAAAGTTAATTTTTTTAATTCGTTCACTAGGGCGTATGCGGATTATTTTATATATTTCTATTAGGAAGTTATGTATAAATTGCAAAAGCTTAGGCTAGGTTAGGTTAGGTTAGGTTGGAGTGGCCGTCTATATGTTACTGACTCACTTAGACCTCAAGGGTCCATTGTGATACCACTAAAGAAGTTACTCATGGGAGAGTAATGAACTTACACAAACCATTTTGTACTTTTAATGAAGTTAGAGAGAAATTTTGTGTCGATCGATGCCAGTTCACTGGTATTATCGAAGAAGGGATGGAGAGCGCTCATGTTCACAGAAGGTGTTGGACTGTTTCCTCTTCCTCCTCGTCCATGCAGCTTCTACAGAAGTCGTTTGCGTAGACCCCTAGCCTCAGAGCATGTCTACCTATGAGGCAGTGTCCTGTTTTTGGGAGCTCACGCTTGAATTTCCGGATGTCCTGTGGCGGACCAAATGAGGTGAATGTAAACTGTTCCGTCTTCTCATTCAGAGATGATTGACAGTCGTGGACTATTTGAAAGTTTATGGAGATAGACGTGAGATTTGAGAGCGGCTTGGCTGTCCGAGAAGATACGTATATCCTTGCAAGATATAACGTTTTCTTTCAGCCAGGATAGTGCCTCTTTAATCGCCATTACTTCTGCCTGGAACACACTACATTGATTGGGAAGTCTATATGACTAGATTCTAGACTGAGATTCCGTTGTTTCCCATAGATACCTCTTCCAACGCCGTAATCGGTCTTTGAACCGTCGATATAGAAGTCTCTCTTCTTCCCAAGAAGATCTTGAAGGAATTGAAACTTGGAAGTTATTATGACCAGTGATGTTACTGATCCATTGAGAGGTGGCTCTTAGCCTTACGCATGAGTTAGCTGCCACCATTTTGGAGAAGATGTCAAGAGGTGTTAGGTTTAAAAGCACTTCCAAGGCTGCTGTTGGTGTTGAGCGAAGTGCTCCTGTGATGCACATACCTGCTGACCGCTGGACTTTGATAAGTTTATTTAGATTTACCATCTTGTCCAGTGCGGTCCACCATACGACAACTCCATAAATCATAAATGAGTATCAGCCTGATTACCGAAGTGTATAGCCAGTGGGTTATGTTTGGGGAGAAGCCCCATTTTCAACCTATGGCCTTTTTACAAGTAAAACCGCTACAGTAGCCTTTTTCATTCTTTCATCAATATTTGCCTTCCAATTTAGTTTTTTGTCTAAAATGAGGCCTTTATATTTGGTTTGGTCGGAAAAGCTTATTTCCTTTAATCATGGTTGGGTTAATCAGAGGAATTTTGTACCTTCTCGTAAAGAGTACTAGTTCTGTTTTATGTGGATTGACGTCCAAGCCACACTGTTTAGCCCAATTTGTCAGCCTGTTTAAGGCAGGAGTTCCGAGAGAACTTGAGGATGTTTCCTAGATACAGATATTGCAACGTCGGTCGTCGTCAGCATAGGCAATCACCTTGAAACCCTCTGCTTCCGTTGAAGTTATCAGGACATTTACTACCATGTTCCATAAAGAGGTAAAAGGATACCGCCTTGGGGGTACCTCGATTCACCATTCTGGTGGTAGTAAAACTTCTCAAGCTGGAAGTTATTGTCCTGCTTTTAAGCATGAGACTTATTAGGTCTATGAGTGATTTCTCTAACTTCGCCTTGTCCATTGCTGTTGTGATCTCCGTTTTGTCTCTGACTCTCTTTCTCATTTTCATTAATGATGTCTTGTCTTTTACTTCTAATCTAATAAATTGTTTCGCTGACGATAGTACCCTTAGCTTCTCATATTCGTTTCCAGATTCACATCCCTCCTCTTCGAATGTGGAAGTTGAACTGCAACGGCAAAATATGATAAGCTCATTGAGTTTAATGAGCTTATCATATGACTTAAACAGCATTGTACAATGGGGGATAAAAAATCGCGTAGAGTTTAATGCTTCGAAAACTCAATGCTGTCTTGTATCGTTGAAGCAGGATATACCCCCCTTCCCTTGGCACTGTCCATGAGTGGCACTTGCATCAATGAGACTAAACATCTCGAGATTCTCGGTATCATCACTGACCACCTCTTGTGGACCGAGCACATACGCGATGTCACCAAAAATGCCGCAAGATGTTTGGGTTTTCTTAAGGCGGTGCAAAAAATTTTTCTCCCCATCTGATCTGGCTATTATCTATAAAACCTATATCCGTCCAAAGCTTGAGTACAATTCCCACCTTTGGGCTGGTGCTCCAGCTACTTACTTAAGCCTCTTGGATGGAATGCAAAAAAGAGCTGTAAGAATGATTGGTGATAAAGAGATCACTGATGCATTCACTCCTTTAGACCTCCGTTGTAACGTAGCGTGTCTCTCCTTGTTCTATCACTACTTTTACGGTAATTGCTGACCAGTTGCATTGCTCCCCTCAAACAATTCGCTCGTAATACTCACGCTTCTAGGAATGGCTATCAGTTTACCCTCGAACCCAACTTCGGACGTACTCTCAAGTATGGGGAATCATTTTTTAGCCGTCCTACGCGAATGTGGAACTCTCTTCCACACTCTGTCTTTCCCAGTCATTACAATGTTTAAGAATTTAAGACCAATGTACACCGACACCTCCTTTCCAACCCCTTCCCTTCTTCCTAATGCACTCACTGTGTCTCTGGCATAAAAAAGCTATAAAAATCCCTTGAGTGGGTGCAAATTATAAAAAAAAAAAGATTCATTCCTCTATTTAGATAGATGCGAACTGATGCAGTACAGATTGACGGTGCTGCTAATCTACTTCGTCAGGTGAAGAACAGTAGAGACGTTCTCGCACAGATTTTGCGGTTCAGTAGAGTGTGTCCAAACGGGACTGAATTGGTAGAGTGAAGCAGGCGAACCAGTTCTGGCGTCTTCAGTCAGGAAAATAGTCGGGGTGGGGTTTTGAGGTCTTAAGAGTGTTAGGCGTAGGTTCGAGTAAAGTGCCCTTTTTTCTTAAAAACGAAAATTGGCATTTCTAGAAACATATTTCTAGAGATTTAGGACGAAAATAAGATGTTTCAACTAAAGAGCGCTTACCAAAGAATAAAATTAAAATTCCAGCTAAGGAAAGTGCTATTCTAGAAAATAACCTTGCCAAGTAGTGTACCTAGTCGACCTACCCATATGGAACTTGCAATATGTTTTTTTTAATTTCATTACTTTTTTACTGCTGAGATTATGAGGCAGACAGAGAAAGATGACTTGATTGTTAACATTTATATGTCCGCTATTATGTGATATGACTGCTCTAAACAGTTACACTCCACAGTGCGGTTGGTCGTTGATGGACAGATGGTACTTTGATTTAAGAAAGCATATTACTACATGCGTCAGGAAATGGGATTCAGAAGTTTATAAACTTTCTCTAGCCAGTAGACCTAGAGCTCATATTAACGCTTGGAAGAGGTACACGTAGGTACAAACTGTATCTACGATACTAGCACTCCATCATGTTTTGGACGCGGAGGGATATGCTTACTTATACTTACTTATGGTGGCGCTACAGTCCAGGTCGGACCAGGGCCTCACCCAACAAACTACTCCAGCCAGCTCGGTCCCTAACTAGCTGTCTCCAGTTTCGCACGCCAAGTTGGTTCAGGTCCTCTACCACCTGTGTGCTCCACCTGAGTCGCGGTCTTCCTCTTCTGCGACGTCTTCCGGGTTGGATTCGAAGACTCTACGAGCCGGAGCATTATTTTCCATTCGCTCAACATGACCCAACCATCTAAGTCGTTGGACCTTAACTTTTCTGGCTAGGTCAGTGTCGCTGTACAACTCGTACAGTTCTTGGTTGAATCTTCGTCTCCATTCTCCATTAATGCAGACAGGACCAAAAATCACTCGAAGAATTTTTCCCTCAAAGTAGTCCAAAGCGTTGTCATGTTCATGTGTCTGCACCATACATGAGGACCGGGATGATGAGGGTTTTGTAGAGTGTCACTAGTTGCTCGGGAGAGGACTATTTCCTTCTAAGTCCAAAGAAGCAGCGATTGGCAAGAGTGATTGTTCGTTTGATATCAGCGCTGGTGTTGTTGCATGAGTTGAAAGCGGATCCCAGGTAGACAAAGTCCTTAACTTCCTCGAAGTTAAATCTGTCTATGTTGAAGTTTGCTCCAAGACGTCGATGTTGGTAGTCCTTGCTTGTCGACAGCATTAACTTGGTCTTGCCCTCGTTAACCGCTACACCCATCTTCCTGGCCTCCGCTTCAAGAATCGCAAACGCTCCACTGACATCACGCTGTATTCTTCCAATTATTTCAATGTCGTCTGCGTATCTTAGTAGCTGGACGGACTTTTGAAAGATTGTGCCTCTGGTGTCGACGTTGGAGCTTTGCATAACCTTTTCAAGAATGATGTTTTTGACATCAAAAGAGATATGCACCAGTGACTTTTTGCAAGGCACAGAATCGCCTTTTTTTTAACTCCTCAAAGCTTTCTGAGGTTCTTTTACCTCTTACGTAGGTACTGGGCGCAGGGACTATACGTTAGTTGCAAAGTTTTTTGGCATGACGAATCGGTTTATGGAACTAAAATGTTAAATAGAAATAATTCACTCATACAATACTTGCCTCTAACAGCAAATAAGATCAGTGCAAGTTTCAAAAGCAAAAAAAAAAAACAGCTGCTATTTGTCATTTAAAAATGATGTACAATCAACAATGTCAAGCAAACAATAATATTGGCAAACCATGAGCTCCTCAAATGTCAATCTTGGGAGGCCTTATGAATTTTAAATAAGTTATTAATACGATTGTTACTCCATTTAGAAAGTGATTTATTATTACAATAAAATACTGTTTTACATGTTTATGTCTTGTTACATAATAGTTAAGACATTGATCTTTAAAGGCTTAGATAAAGGAATCACTTGACTATATTTTTGTCTTCTTTGAAGGAAATGAAAGTGAACTAGAACAGCTTAGCACTTGGGTTCCCTGAACGTAATATCTTACCTGAAACCAGTCAAGTATCTGCATAAAGTGAAAATGTGATGATAACATTAAACATTTCCATTTTCATTTTCAGTCAAACCATCCCACTTACTATAACAGTGTTTGTTTTTTTTTTTTTAATTTATTAGAGGTTTTCGATCGAAATTCAATACTAACGGTTTGATCAAGTATCAATCCAGTATATCAGCAAACAAAACTTCAGGCCGAGATCAGCAACCCTCATACTCAACGCCATCCACCAGTCGATCGATATTCTTCAGTTTTTCCTTTTTCTTTCAATCTCATACACAGATGAGTTAATTAACACTAAAAAAACGAAAAAGAAACCAACAAAAAACGAGAGCGTGGTGGTTTATTAATTTATGGTTTTCATGGTCTGTGGTAATATAAGCCGTCAACTTTGCTAATTTCTTGTTGCATGACTTTCCCAAATGAATATCAAGGCTGTTTATTCATGTGAATATTTGTATGACTTCCCATCAAATGCTTGAGATATTCGCAGTTTTTTCTTTCATCATACTATAAAATGCTTACTACTCTTTGTTTTCTTGGTTTTCGGAGAAATTTATGTACTCATATGCATGTCGTATACGGTATACATGTATGGATAAATGTTATGTTGGATACAATTTTTTGCACAATACCGCACCGGAAAATTTCGTGATGGTGATGGTGACTCAGATATTTGTTTCGTCTTTCAATTAAAATGATTTCCGAAGTTATTGTCGAAAGTAGATTTTGGTGTTGTTTTATCTTTGTTCAAGCGATATGGTTGGTTCGTTTAATTAACTTCAAAACGCAGCTTTAGTTCGCATTTTACCTATGATATTTGGGTTATTATTTCTTATATTCTGTTCAATGTGATGCATAGTAGAAAAGAGCTGAAGATAATACAAAAATTCTATAAATGATGATTTGGAACACTCGATCACCACCTTAAGTTGTTTAAAGTTAATTTTTTTAATTCGTTCACTAGGGCGTATGCGGATTATTTTATATATTTCTATTAGGAAGTTATGTATAAATTGCAAAAGCTTAGGCTAGGTTAGGTTAGGTTAGGTTGGAGTGGCCGTCTATATGTTACTGACTCACTTAGACCTCAAGGGTCCATTGTGATACCACTAAAGAAGTTACTCATGGGAGAGTAATGAACTTACACAAACCATTTTGTACTTTTAATGAAGTTAGAGAGAAATTTTGTGTCGATCGATGCCAGTTCACTGGTATTATCGAAGAAGGGATGGAGAGCGCTCATGTTCACAGAAGGTGTTAGACTGTTTCCTCTTCCTCCTCGTCCATGCAGCTTCTACAGAAGTCGTTTGCGTAGACCCCTAGCCTCAGAGCATGTCTACCTATGAGGCAGTGTCCTGTTTTTGGGGAGCTCTTCGGCTTTGAAATTTCCCGGGATGTCTCTGTGGCCGGGCACCCAAATGAGGTGAATGTAAACTGTTCCGTCTTCTCATTCAGAGATGATTGACAGTCGTGGACTATTTGAAAGTTTATGGAGATAGACGTGAGATTTGAGAGCGGCTTGGCTGTCCGAGAAGATACGTATATCCTTGCAAGATATAACGTTTTCTTTCAGCCAGGATAGTGCCTCTTTAATCGCCATTACTTCTGCCTGGAACACACTACATTGATTGGGAAGTCTATATGACTAGATTCTAGACTGAGATTCAGTTGTTTCCCATAGATACCTCTTCCAACGCCGTAATCGGTCTTTGAACCGTCGATATAGAAGTCTCTCTTCTTCCCAAGAAGATCTTGAAGGAATTGAAACTTGGAAGTTATTATGACCAGTGATGTTACTGATCCATTGAGAGGTGGCTCTTAGCCTTACGCATGAGTTAGCTGCCACCATTTTGGAGAAGATGTCAAGAGGTGTTAGGTTTAAAAGCACTTCCAAGGCTGCTGTTGGTGTTGAGCGAAGTGCTCCTGTGATGCACATACCTGCTGACCGCTGGACTTTGATAATTTTATTTAGATTTACCATCTTGTCCAGTGCGGTCCACCATACGACAACTCCATAAATCATAAATGAGTATCAGTCTGATTACCGAAGTGTATAGCCAGTGGGTTATGTTTGGGGAGAAGCCCCATTTTCAGCCTATGGCCTTTTTACAAGTAAAAGCGCCTTTTTCATTCTTTCATCAATATTTGCCTTCCAATTTAGTTTTTTGTCTAAAAAGAGGCCTTTATATTTGGTTTGGTCGGAAAAGCTTAAGGGTATTCTCTTAATCATGGTTGGGTTAATCTGAAGAATTTTGTACCTTCTCGTAAAGAGTACTAGTTTTGTTTTATGTGGATTGACGTCCAAGCCACACTGTTTAGCCCAATTTGTTTGTTTAAGGCATTTTGTTGGAGTTCCAAGAGAACTTGAGGATGTTTCCTAGATACAGATATTGCAACGTCGTGCCGTCGTCAGCATATGCAATCACCTTGAAACCCTCTGCTTCCGTTGAAGTTAGCAGGACATTTACTACCATGTTCCATAAAAATGGGGGTACCTCGATTCACCATTCTGGTGGTAGTAAAACTTCTCAAGCTGGAAGTTATTGTCCTGCTTTTAAGCATGAGACTTATTAGGTCTATGAGTGATTTCACTAACTTCACCTTGTCCATTGCTGTTGTGATCGCCCGAAATTCTTCGGCTTCGGCCAAGAATATACCGAAGCCAAAGATTTGGCCGAATGTTGTTTTTTTGGCCGAATTCGACCGAGGCCGAAGGTTCAATTTTAACGACCCGCCAATGTCGCTTATGATTTTCCTACAAACTCAATCATTAACTAAAGTACCAGTTTTGTCACCCATAAAACTCACCATACTGGTTGATGTTTTTCTATCTATATAACTGAGTCCAGAAACGATTAACTAAGTTACCGAGAACGAATCTCTCGACAACCACAGCCACTCTGACACTCCCACAAGGGGGCCTACCGCGACTGTAGTTGACACACACTATGTTAGACAAATGTATGGGGCTTTTGAACTACCCCAGAGCACCAGTTTATTCAATAGAACTGGTAGTCTTTCTATTGATTTTATGTACTCCTAATGAATAAATTCACGTACACTTTTTCAAAAGGATATTTCCAGCTTCGTTGAGTTTATGGCTGAACAGGAACACTGGTGTCCATTGTCATGCAGTCTCTTGCCAGTTACAGCCGCGCTGAGATGAGCAAAGCTGGAAGACTGCATGACTCATTGCCATGCACCACCACCATAATTGAAAGGATCAATATTCATTCTGTGCCTTTTCTATCATTATATCAAGTACAGTCTCATTAATCATTATATTCATCAATTCCTATATGATCATGATAAATGTACAATGAAGCGTATGTTCATTCGCCCACACCGAAATCTGGTTTCCACTCTGCACCATTCGTGGAGGTTGAACTTTTCCGCACGTGAGCAGCAAGGAATATATACTAGAGTTAACAAACCTTTTCTAAATTCCTCACCCACTTTTCGCAGGACGGTTCAGTCGGACACTAGTTATTATAGGCAAAAAGTGATTTCAGCTTTGACTTGACTACATCAGTCGTGGTGTTTATGTTTATGAGTAAATAAAATCAAGCCACAAATTGCTTCAAATTGCTTTTTATTATTAAAACGACTATAAATAAAATAATACTTAATTTGTCTACTACGATTTTAACAATATAAATAAGAAAATGGGGAAGAAATTTAAACGAAGTTTGTCATGTTAAACAATGATAATAATGATAACTTTAGTAGTTGAACCACTTTTTTTAAAAATATTAAATAATTAAATTGAACATTTTCAAATTAAAAAGCTTCTACGAACTTAAGTCCATTCTATTTTTAAACAGTTTATAAATTCATTGTGGTACATTTTTATTTTTTATTCTTAGTAGAAAAATATGTTTACTAAATTTATATTTTTGTTTATTTCTTTATTAAAATTTTGTCTTCTATTTAGTAAAAATTGTTATCAGTTTTTTTTTATAGCCAAAACGTTGAGGCACGCAAACTATTTTATAGTTTGATAAAACATTTTTTAAGATATGTTGATATAATTTTATTGCTCCATGTGTTCTGTTTTAAACATTGACAAGGGGAATGTGCACTTGTTAATATTGTCTGCAATACACTTTATTATACAATAACAATAATTAGAAAAAAAATCATAACTAAAGAAAGACAATTTGAGGGTTTTAACAAATAAATACAACCGTGTTATTAGCTCAAGGGTACATACACATTTGAAACAAATATGTACTTCGTTAGTGTGCATGCGTTGTTTATAATAATTATAATGTTGGAATGTAGTTATGTGGGTGTAAAATAAAATAAAAATTCTCAAAGAACGGAAGCACTACTGAATTCGAATCCTCCCTCGATTCGTTGGGGTTGGTTGGGTAGTCTTTTATTACTCTGACCAGCTGCCTGATTGTTTTGAACAAAAACAAAAAACATAACAATCATTGTTTTGCGCATTACTTACAATTATGATAAAAGTGAGGCGTTAATATTACAAGTTTGTGTATAAATTGTTCCTAATGAAAATAAATATATATAATTTATTGTTCTTTAGATTAAAAATTACAATGATCCCAAACCGTATTACATGTAGATATAAAAACAAGAAGATACATCATTTTTTATTGTATTTATTTTTTGTAAACTAATGCGACAGAGTCAATGTTTGGGTCTCTGTTTGTTTGTCCGACATATCGACATCTAACGATATTGAGATTGAACAGTTATTATTGTCACTGATAATTTCCGATACTGGATTGATTTGGTTGGTCAATTCAATATCACTTAGTGATTGGTTGATTGATTTTGCACTGAGTTCTTCTTTTATTCGTTTGGCTGCATGTGAATTGGCATGTTTTCGGAGATGGTCTTTTCGGTAGAAGCCTTTCCCGCATTCGCCACAGATCTGTATTTTTTTTAAATGAAGATGTTTTAGTGTTTGATCGATAAAGAGGGAGCATAGAACTTACCTCGTTCTTTTCTCCACTGTGTATGACAAAATGTAAATTCAAGTGTTCCTTTCTTTTGAAACCTTTTAAACAAATACTGCAAATGTATGGTCGGTCGGGGTTATGACCGGACTTGTGGCGTTCTAAATGTTCTTTGCGTTTCAATCCGGCTCCACAGATGTCGCAAATGTATCTGAAAGGTAAAAAGTTAGAGGAGAACATAATTAGGTTAAGTAGGTTAGGCTAGATGGATGGTTGGCGATTGATTTAATTATTATCGCCACACTTGTGAAAATAAGAGATATTTTTGATGATTGAAGAAAAATCAACCCAGGAATGTTTTCTTAGAATGACAGAGTGCTAGTCCTAACATGGTCTAGAGAGCCATAAACCTTTAGCTTTTTGCAGTAAATTGAAAGCAGTACAATTCATGGTAGGAAACAGCGCTGCAGTCCAAATTGGCGCTGGAAGGATGGCGTAGGATGGAACTGGATGGCGTCGGCCAACAATCGGGATACATAGAAGAGCTTGAAGGAAACCCGGACCGGATCCCGGTAGTGGCGCAGATGAAGGGGGAAACATAATTGGCCAGGCCGACTATGATGATGAAATAGAAAGCATTTGTGTTATTTTTGTATGGAGAACTCATGCTGCTCCATCAAGGTTGGCAAAGAGTTTACGGAATCTTTCGAAGTCAAAAAAAGATGCAGAAAAGGCGATGCACTGTCGTGCGATTTCTTTAACATCGTTCTTGAGAAGATAGTGCAGAACTCCAACGTCAACACCAGAGGCACTTTCTTCCAAAAATCTGTTCAACTTCTGGCGTACGCCGATGATATTGATATAATGGGAAGAACACACCGCACCGTGATGTCAATGGCGCCTTTGTGAGAATTGAGACAGAAGCGGCAAAAATGGGTTTAACGGTAAATGAAGGAAAAACGAAGTATGTATATGCTGTCTTCGAGGAAGGACACCCAACACCGACGGCTCGGACAGAACGTCACAATAGACGCATACAGCTTCGAGGTAGTAGAGGGGTTTGTCTACCTAGGCTCCGCTATAAACACGGGCAATAACACCAGCACCGAGATCAGACGAAGAATAACTCCTGCTAATCGCTGTTTCTTTGGGCTAAGAAAGCAATTGAGTGGAAAAGTCCTCTCTCGAGCAACTAAGGTAAAACTGTACAACACCCTCATCATTCCAGTATAGTGCAGAAAAATGGACCTTGACAAAATCGGATGGAAGTGTCTTAGGCTGTTTCGAGAGGAAAGTTCTTCGCATCATCTTTGGCCCCGTGTGCATTGAAGGGGAATGGCGAAAAAGATATAACAGCGAACTTTACGGGTTGTACAACGGCATGGACCTAGCCACAAGAGTCAATGTCCAGAGACTCAGGTGGCTCGGTCATTTAGAGCGGATGGACACCAATGCTCCGGCCCGGAAAGCCTTCGTCACTTTTCCCGAGGGACGTAGGAGGAGAAGAAGACTGCGACTCAGGTGGCACACTCAAGTGGAAGAGGACCTCAATCAACTTGGGACCGAGCTGGCTGGCCGAGACTGTTGATTGAGGCCCAAGTCCACAACGGACTGTAGCGTCACCTAAAGTAAGTGAATAAGTTGTGTTATTTTTGTGGTAGAAATCGATATAAATACTGTTGTGATCGCGGAGTGTAAAGCACAGTTCTCAACCCTACCTGTGCAGAACAGAAAAAAAGGCACCTAACCTAAAAAGCAGGCAAAACTGTTCACCGCCTTCTACTTAAATCCAATTTTGCTAGCAGTAATTTACAGGTAGATAAAGAGTTCATCTACTACGGAACGAAAATAAATATCATAAGCGACAGTTGAATTGAAATTTGGTGAGCATTATACAAGCATAATGCTCATAATGTGCGAAAAGGGCGAATGGGAAAGCAGCTTTACCAGAATGTGGAATCCAAAAAGCGGAGACAACATTGGACCACACACAAGCTCTTAGGTTCCACTCATGTTAGAACGATGGATTTAAATCTTAGATCAGATATTTTTCTTTAGAGCTTTCGTCAAGGGCGCTGTTAGTCATTGAATCAGCGTTATTATTTTAAAAACCACACGAACGAAGTTCTTGATGGTTCTTGTCTTGATTAACGTTCCTTGTAATAAAATAAAAAAAAATAGAGTGGCTCGAGAGCTCTTGAAGAGCCAAGGCCTCAGTGGCTTACACTCATCAACAATTCTCTGAGTGCGTGTGAAGAATTGAGGGGACCTACAATTTAACGCCGGCCGATTCCGAACGGCAAAGTTGAGAAGCACTTTTTTCACGACAGATTGAAACTCTTGGAAGTGTTGTCAGTTCTTCGCAAGGGGCAGTACCCGAAGATGAAATAAAAACTTTATGGGCACGATCAGGATTCGAACCCATGCGTTCTGCGTAGCACCCATTGCACATACCACTTCGCCATGGGCAACTGCGTTCATTGTGATATTAGGGCTATTTAATGTGCTGACATATTTATTCATTGCTCTTTTTGAGAAAGACAGAACAATTGGCTGGAGGTGAAACTTGCTTCAACCCTTCTTGAAAGCTACATAAAGAACTAACTCTGAGAATGATAATTTCTGCAAGCACGCACTGCTATTCTTCTTCGACCATTTAGAAATGTTCATAAACTCTTGTGCAAATGGAAAATGTTATAAAACAAACCTTCTTTCAATTTTGTGCTCAGTCAGATGTTGTTCGAGATTTTCTTTTTCTGGATATGCCATTTGGCATTCAGGACAACAGAACAATGTGGTTCCATCGGATGCCTTTGCAATCAATACCTGACCAGGTTTTGGTGTTTTTTCCTTTGGTGGTTTCTTTTTAGTTTTTCTTTTTCGTTTCGGTTTCACTGGTTCTTCCGTCGATATTTCAGCAGTTTCAAACTATGTCAAATGTACAAATTCATTAAATTTTAATATTGACATCAAATATAGGTACTTTTTCTATTTACCTTGATTTGAGGGGAATTGAATTTTAAATACGGTTGCAAATTTAAAGGCACAGACGAGTCTGTTGTAGCACAATTTTGTTGCGGCTGAAAGTTTGTGTTGTTGTTTTGATTTGTCGATGCGACTGTTATGTTTTCCCAATCGTTACTGGGTTCTTGTTTGATGGTGACACTTCTACTAAAACGAAAAAAGAAAACAGTAAACATTACATACTCAACTCAAAGTCATACTAATATGTACCTATATTGCTCGTTTGTTTGAAGGGCAGGTTGTTCCAAAGGCATTGATTTATCATTATCATTTGTTGTTTGTGCTAATTGAGCCTGAGCCAAAAGGTGTAAGTCTTGTGGCTGCACAGCTGCCACTACGGTCATATTTTCCGGAAACGCATGGTTTGTCAAGAACTTATTATCTTGTGGGCTATAGGCTACAGTTAAAACAGTTGTTCCACCTGTTGGTTGTTGATTTTGTACTGGTATTTGCATGGGTGCCATTTGATATTTGGATGGCACCTGATGCACAGGTGTGATATTGATGTTCGGATTGAGAACTTGAATATGTACGATTTGCTGAGCATCGCCAGGCTTGGCTCCAGGTACTGTTATAGGAATTGTAAGCAATGGTTGTATTTGTTGTTCGTTTGTTGTCGTTTGTTGAGGAACATTTGGTGTAACGAAGGTGTTGCCTTCATTACGTACATAATGTAAACTTCCATCAGGCGCTGAAATGAACTTCAAGCAAAAATCGTTTTTAAATTCAAAAGCATTCAGTTTTTTTTTTATTCAATTAATTAATGTGTGCATGTAAATTTAATTGAAGAATGAAAAGCCAATCCTCAAAAGATTCAAATCTAGTTGCATTCTCTTCCCTCAAACAAGCTATCTGGGTAGTAGTTTGCTACCCACAACAACTCATCGAGAGTACCTATTTTCTGCTTTATTTATAAATAATTTATTTTTTATTACATCGTTAAAATTAATTGCAATGCAAGCAAAAAAAAAAAACAGTCATTGCAGATCAATTGAGCTTTGTACAACTTTTGATGAAAAGCTTGGAATGCAACTTGCTTTGAAGAGAGATAAAGTTTATAATTTATTATCGCTATAAGGAACAAATTGTTTTTAATTTATCGTATCACATTTCGTAAAAGTGTTTTTCCCAAGGAAAAATCTTAACTTACTTGAGGTATGTTAGGTGTGAATTTTGAAGCTGCAAATTGACCCACTGGATTCGTTGTTATGTTAGTAGCATAGTGAGTGGGAAAAGAAGAAAAACTCATGTTTGTATCTGAAAGGAAAACAAATTCATGTATTATTTCGTATGTCTTTTTCAAACTGAAAACAACATAAATTCAATAAGTTTATAGCAAGCAACTAAAGGGGAAATAAAAACTCTGACGCATTTACGATGTAAATCATTTTTAAACAGTAGATTAGATGCCCAATGGAACCATTGAGTATTACAAACAAGAGTCGTCTTTATGTCCTGTTGAAAAACTATAGAGTTTTTGAAAAATATGCAATAAACTTGAAGAGAAATGTTTGTGCTAACTGCGTTATCCCAAGTTTCATCTGCTTATATACTTCAGGAAAACGGTCTACGAAAACAAATGATATCAAATTACGTATCCCCAATGTTGAGAATGTCGATTGATGTGTCGACTTCATTCATCAATTTTTGTTATGTTCAAAAGCCATTTTCTCTGCAGTGTTGGTGCACTATCATCCCGAAAAAAAGAAGAATCACTGTCGATCGTCAAAATGGAATAAAATCCAAAAATATTTCCATGTTAAATGCTACGAATCCGAGACCATGTGGCCCTCATATGTGGAAATTTAGCCTTTTTTCAATGCATAGGATGATAGTAAAAATTAAGCAGGTAACTCGCGCATGAGAAGCGTCAGATCGAGGATGTTGAGAGAGCCAACAGCAGGTATGAAGTTCGGAGGTTTGACCGAAAGGTTAAACAGCTGACTCAAGGTCATCGAGCAAGAACCGATGAGATAAACAAGGGAACATCATAGTAGAATCGCAGTCAATGTTGGGGAATTGGAAGGACCACTTCTGTAGTTATACAAAACACCGCAGTCAGACAGGAGCCTTTCATCGGACACGATGATAGCCAACAATTCCGTTAACCCGACCTAGAAGAAGTGAAAACCGCAGTATCACGGCTGAAATCCAACAAAACCGCTGGAGCAGATGGACTAGCTGCTGAGTTGTTCAAAGCATGCACCAAATCATCTGTAAGACAGATCCTCTAAACTTCGTAACTATAGAGGAATAAGTCTACTAAACATCGCTTGCAAGACCCTCTCTGCCGTAATATGTGAACGTCTGAAGCCTTTCGTCAACAATCTGATTGGTCCAGGAAAGTCAACCATCGACCAAATTTTCACGCTGCGGCAGATCCTGGAAAAGACCTATGAACCCCAAATCGATACCCACCACCTTTTCAACGATTTTAAGGCCGCGTATGACAGCATCTACAGAGACGAACTGTACAAAGCTATGTCTAGTTTTGGCGTCCCTGCCAAGCTCGTTCGCTTGTGCAAAATGACGATGGAGAACTCACGCTGCTCCATCAAGGTTGGCAACGAGCTCACGGAATCTTTCGACGTCAAAAAAGGATTCAGACAAGGCGATGCACTGTCATGCGATTTCTTTAACATCGTTCTTGAGAAGATAGTGCAGAACTCCAACGTCAACACCAGAGGCTATCTTCTTACTTACTTAAGGTGGCGCTACAGTCTCCGCCAGCCAGATCGGTCCCTCGCTAGCTGTCTCCAGTGTTGCACTTCTCTGCCACTTGTGTGCGCCAGAGACGTGAAATAATGCCAAATGAAATAGCGCCAAATTTCAAATTTGGTCTTATTTCGTTTTTCAAAACGATTTAAGGCCAAAAATATAATGGAAGTAACCCCGAATATTTTAATATTCGAAATCGGTGCAGGGAAATAACTTCACGGGAATCTGCTCCACACAGGAATTTGCTTCACTCAAAACGGGAATTTGCCCCTTTTTATAAATGGAATAAATTCCCTCTGCGAGTGGGAAATAACTGCACAATTTTTCTGGTGGAATTATTTCCCGGCATGAAACTGAGCTATACAGGTTTTTACGAGAAATGTTAGAAATTATAATGCAATAAAAATATGTGATAAATTCAACCAATTAGTTGAATATGAACATAATTTTACAAGTTAAATAATAATTTATTTTTTCGCACAGTAACTATGGTGGGACATAAGTGCTGAATTCTATTTTGGGACTACCAACCCACTATGGTCTGTCATTAGTCCAGAAATAAAATTCGGAGTTTCTGACCTTCGTGATTAGTTTTAAACATTTTGTAAAACAATAAATTGAGTGGACAGTTTGAACATATTTTCAAGATTTACATACCGCATGCTCTAAGTCTATGTGACGTAAAGGAAACTCTTCCCAATGCAAACGTTGAACGCTGAACTTGGACACACTTTACTTGAACCCATTTTCATCTTATTGCACCTTTTTGTCACCTTAAATAACTGAGCTGTTTCAATTACATTTTAGTATTGATGCAGACGTAAGTATAGTGTTTTTGCAATACTTAATCATCACTCAGTCCAAATCCTTTATTTCAATAAAGGATTTGGAGCTTGTACCATAAAATAAAGCAGGTCGGTTAGTTTAGGTTAAAGTGGCTGTCATGGATGGTAAAAGCCACACTTAGGCCAATTGAAGGCTCATTGTGATACCAAATGAATCTTAATAGGCTTTAACGAAACGTAGAAGATTAATTATATTAATATGTTCGAGATCGTTTAAATCATTATAAAAGTATTCTCCTAATGAAAGAGGAGGTGAAGGACTGTTTCCTCCTCCTCCAAATCCATGCAGCTTCTGCAGAAATCATTAGAAAATACGCCCAGTCTCGCGGCGTGTTTTCCTGTTAGACAGTGTCCAGTAATGAAACCAATTAACGAGCTTATATGCAATATGCTTAGAAACATCAGGCATATAGATCTCTTTGAGTCCAGGGGTCGAATTACGGCATCCGTTATCGAATAATACGATACTGAATTGTGTGTGTTTGGCATTACCTCTCACGATATCGAGCTATGTATCGAGCTTCTAGTACAATAATTTAAATTCTCTGCTCAGCTATCGAGCGAAATTTCATTCGACACACAAACACCTCACTGATGGCAGGAACTTTCTGAGAAAAAATTTAAATTTTACTGTTTAAGTTATTTTATTATGAAATTCCTTGCCAATAATCTGTTTTGGTCAAGATTTTAAGCTTCATGGCTTCATCAATCTCGTCCTCTGTTAAAAGCCAAACTGTGTTTATTTCATTTAAAAAAGAAAATATTTCTTCCTCTGCTATTTCGCTCAAGATTTGTTTCTGTTTTTATTTGTCAAACCTTTCAAAATTCCCTCAAAACAAATAGAGACTCGATAAAACTTCTACATTTTTTTTTTATTCTTAAACGATACGTGACCTATCCAATGTCATAACCCCAATCAGGGGCCGAATTACGGCATCCGTTATCGAATAATACGATACTGAATTGTGTGTGTTTGGCATTCGCTCTCACGATATCGAGCTATGAATCGAGCTTCTAGTACAATAATTTTAAATTCTCTACTCAGCTATCGAGCGTAATTTCATTCGACACACAAATAGCTCACTGATAGGGCAACTTGCTAAGAAAAAACTAAATTTTTTTCTTTGAGTTATCTTATTATGAAATTGTTAGCCAATAATTTAATCAGATCAAGATTTTCCTCTCCAAAGCTTCACCAATCTCGTCTTTTGTTAACAGTCAAACTGTGTTTTTTCATAAAAAAAAAATAATAATATTTTTGCCTTGACTATTTCCCTCAAGTTTTGTTTATTTATTTGTCAAACCTTTCAAAATTCCTTCAAAATAATCGAGACTCGATAAAAACTACTACAGTTTTGAGTTCTCAAACGATACGTGACCTAACGTATGTCATCATCCCAAAATATTTACTCGTTCGTTCGATCACTGATGAGACTCACTCACTCGATAGCGGATGCCGTAATTCGGCCCCAGGTTACTCGTTCGTTCGATAACTCGATAACGGATGCCGTAATTCGGCCGCAGATTAGGCCAAATGTTTTTCGTCGCCTGACAGGTGGTTATGTTATTCCACCTGATGTTAGTTCTTTTAATAGCATCTTGTTGTAGCAAAAGTTTGCATGTAGCGATTGGTATACCAACATAAGCCATCTCCAAAAGAGACGATCGACAGTTTTGGACCATAATTGAGTTTGTAGAGACAGAGTCCAGGGATTTTATAGAAAATCCGGATATCAGATGTGGATATCACGTTTTCTCTGAGCCAGGACAGGACCTTCTTAATCGACAAAAGTTCTGCCTGAAACACGCTACATTGATTTGGACGGCTGAATGAGAGACTTAGTTTTAGTCGTTCGATTTTTCGATCCATCTGTATAGAAGTGGATTGCCTCGTCTTCCAGGAATGTTTTATATCAGTGTTTAATGAGTAAAATAACTAATAAAAATAAAAGAACTGAAAAACCAATATATTCATCAGATTATCGAGTTTAATCACAATAGCAGTTGGATAAGAGCGCTTTTTGTAATGCCTTCATTTACGAGAGAATACGGAGAAATTTTATTCCTTTATGGGTTGTGCAAAAGAAATTCAAGAATTCACTCGCGGTTATAGTGACTTAATTTGAATATTACGCTCATTCAAAAGCCATAAATGGCGCTATGGACAAGGAATGCCTGCACTGTAATAGTCTCAAATGCACGCGGGGTATGTTGTGCACCAGTAAGAAGTGGTAATTTATTCACCGCCTTAGCCATTGAAGAGTTTACTGTATGGAAGGGATCCAGATTCTTGAGTGAAATCAATTCGTGTTTCCAAAGGACCTTATTCGGAGCAACAGAAATAGAAATTTATAGGTACTATTTAGGTGTGGTCAAAAATTCAATTCAAAATTTAAAGTTCAAGTCAAGGTCGAAAAAATTTTTGTAAATCTATTTTATGGACTGTGATGATATAGATGAATCCACGTTTGGAATACAATCACCTCAACTCAAATACAATCACAATAAATTGATACTCTAGAAATATGTAATTTTTATGCCAGAACAACGTTTGACGGGACACTTAAGAAACTCTGTCAAACTGAATCATAGAGGAATTTCTAATTTTTAACTATTCCTTGTCGTGGATATCTCGGCATAAATAATGTACATGTGCACAATGCCCGATTAGGCAGCTGAAACCGAACATCGATCGCAAAGGCAATCTTAATCTTAAAGGCTGAATCACAAAGACGCTTCAGCTTCAGCTTCACCTGACGTTTACCAGTTCAGCTATAGGAATTCAATGCTTGCTATCACAATGAAGCTTCGACCTGAAGTTCTAGTTCAAATATGCTGAACTTTTGCTTTGTCTGACAGCTCAACAGCAGTTTAAAAAACAATGGGCGCATTCCCTAACCTAGTCACTACGTAGTCTATTTTCAACTAGCTTTGTGAATGCGAAATTGCACTATAAAGCTAGTCGAAAAAAAAACTGTCAAATAATGATAGTTCATTAATATTAGGTTTTATCTACCGAAAAATTCCTAGTGAAATGTATTTTTGTAACGACCAGCGTTGTATATAATTTCACGAACAATTTGTATGTGTACATGGCTCGCGAGATATTTGTGTAAAAGTGAATTTCGTGATCCTTATAACTTTTTTATTCGGCACGATATTAACACCTTCATGACAACACTTTAATAAAAATGTATCCAAAAATTCAGCTCACTAGGAAATGTTCCCAAGATTTTTTTTAAATGCCTAAAATGGCTGGACTATGAACATATGATGTAAGAAACGCTTGTGAATTTGTGAATTGAGGTTAGGGAACTTAATATAGAAGTCCTGGCTTGTTATACTATAAAAAAACACTACCTGATAAGATCTGATTACATAGATTTCGTCTTCAGATTCTAACAGATAATTTCATTTTACATTTTTTTTAAATTTGAAATGGAACGTTTATTTCTGATTCAACAGCTGATTATCAAATGTCAAAATCTGTCAACTACCTTTGAAGTCGAAATTTTTACACTACGTCGGAGGGTAAATTTCATCTCATTTCTTATGTCGTTTTCTATTGGTCTTTTTTTGACGTTTCTTCTTCTACCTTCAATGGAACGGGTTATGGTGTATGTGTCATTCTTCGGACGCTTCTGTTTTCAAAACAGAAGAGATCTGCTCTTCTCAGAAGCATTCCGTCTGTCAAAGTCAGTCCAATGGAATGGTTTCAGAAGTCTTCTGGACTCTTCCGAATGCTTTTGGACGACCAATGGAAAACGACATTAGTTGTATTTGGCCAGTCAGAATGAGTTGACTACGTAGTGACTACGTTATAGTTCGTTCAATAAAAAATGTCAGTGAAGGCCTTATGGGAGAGCTTTTTTTTAAGCAGAGCTGGCTGCTAAACACTCACTTCATAAAAATGACACAAATTCGCTTCCAAATTACAAGCGCGCCGGCACTGATTTATGCACACGAATTGATTTATTTTCCCTTAAACGTTGTACATCCCTCCATGAACTTTCATGTTGCATGCTGAAAGCATAGCATACTGGAATTACTGATCGTATTCTTTTTTCTTCTCTCAATGTGGAAGCAAACATCAAGAGCTTTTTCGAAGGATTTTGTGAAAGAGCTTTCTGTTTTAAAGTTTTTGAGAACAACATTTATTGAGGTGAGAGCGTAAAGGGCTAACTATAATGAACGGAATGGAGCGAACGGAGCCGTCCGTAACTGAGCGAATACAAGGAATTCCTATATATGTATTGTGCCCGCAATAGCGGATTGCTCCGTTTCGTCAATTATCGTTCAGTTTTGCTTATGGACGTAAACTCCGCTCCCCTTCGCTTTTTACGGACGAAAATTTGACAGCTGACTTGTTTTATTGATTTTTCTGAAGAGGAATTCATTTGTTGTTGATTTCTGGTACTAAATATCTTGAAATTTCTTGTTTGTTGCATGGACACCGAAATTCATAAAAATTTGGAAATTAAAAACATTCATTTTATTTTGAAAAATACTTCCGTACACATCCGTCCATTATGGGTTAAGTGTTCACATGGCAGTTCGTAAGGGAGCGTTTCGTTCGGTTCTGACATTAGCTTCCGTTTGCTTCCGCTTATTATTGTTAGCCCTTAAGGTATTACCGCCTCAATTTTAATATTTTTGAATTTTGAATTTTTTTTACTTGCTTGTCTGAAAACGGTGCAGGAATGAGGTTATACATTTATTGTTCAGATTTTTTTTGTTCATATAGTGTTGTGGTTTTATTTTTTTGTGGAGAAAAACAGGTCAGATAATGCGGTGATAAAATAATAATGATGTGTCCAACTTGTTGAACGGGTTGTTGAACCTAAAATGTGGGAGATGGACATATTTGCTGAGGAAGCTGTTGAAAGGTTAGTGATAGATTTAAATGATGAAAGTATCAGCAGCGACTTTTTGACAGATTAATGATATTTTTTGCGCAAATACTTTAAGACTGAATGTTTGATAGTGTTTTTTTGTAAATACTTTCTGATAGTCTTTTTGTTTTTTTGTAAATACTTTCTGCCGTATTTATTAGATTTTCTTAAAATGGTTCTCAAAGGCTGTTTAGTTAAGCATGCTTAAATATTAAGACAGCCTTTAAGCAACGTTACTTAAATTCTTATTTATAATCGAATATCGACTGATGTTTAGTTAAGCAACGTTTTTCTCAAAAAAGTAATAGAAACGACGAATCTATTACAGGAAACTTTCAGTTTTAATTTGTCAAAAGTAAAATTGAACGTCATAAAAAAAAAAAAACAAACAAAACAAAATAAAACGCGACGGTGCAAACAGTTTATTCCGAGCATAGAGAACCTATTTACCTCCTCTGTGATTCCGAGGCCGAAGCCGTGGCCTTGTTAAGGAAATGTGTGTCGAAATGAAAGGAAGGAAAGGATGACGACGACGACGATCACTGAAAAACAGACTACGCTGCCGCTGCTTCAGCTGAACTGAGCAAATGCTGACAACGCAATAAATGTTGTGAAAAATGTGGGTATAGCAAAAGCAAAAACATCAAACACCACGTCAAGAAATTGCAACAACATCTGGAGGATGCCAACATGTTGCCGTTTCAGAGTGTATTTTAAAATTTTGTGTGAATTAAAATGTGAATGATAATATAAATTTTGTAACATTTTCTAAAAAATTATCAAATGAGGATGTTTTTTTTCTAAGAGAAGCTTGTCAAGCTTGATTTTGTTAAGACTGGGATCATCATTACTGGAATCATAAGTAGAATGATTATAAAAAATGGCACGAGGCGAGATCTTTACGTGTTGTCGGCTTTATTTCTTTTCTTCCCTCGTAGAGTTTTTCTTTCCTATCCCTCGCATACTCATACATATCTTTATAAAAAACAAAAACTAAAATAACCAACGGAGAAGAGATAATTTTTCAATATCATAGAAATGTCAACATTTAATCAACGTTTAATCAACCTTTAAACAACAAATTTTGCGTTTAAGTTAAGAGAGCTTTAAGTAACGTTGCTTAAATCTTCAAATTGATTATAAATATGGATTCTCTACTTAAATCATACTTAAAGGTTGCTTAAAGTTAAGCAAACTTTAAGATTTGTTTATAAATATGGCTGAATCTGTTTAAGTAATGAATTTATTATGTTTATTTTTTTTTTTCAAACAATCTAGGTTTTTGAAAACATAAAAAAAAGATTAGGCATTAGGCCTACTGGTGATACCCTTAAAAAAAACGCACCTTTTATCTTACCACTTGGTGGTGTAGAAAAAGATAAACATTTTTTTATCAAATCAGTTAAAATCGCCAGCAGGTGGTAACCATACATACACTACTCTTTGAATTCCGGTGATTTAATTTACAAAGTATGGCAACCATGTCAGAGCTTTTGTTTGAAATAGACATATAGAAGCTATTGCTACCAGAATGAGAGGCAAATGCCCTAAATCGAAGTAGATTTTGGCATAATGCGAAGTGGATTGAGAAAAAGCGAAGAAAATTTTAAAATAGTGTATATTATACTGGCCATGGATACATTGACGCAAAGAGGGATATACAGTTATTATTAAAAGTGAATATAGACAGATCTACAATTTCAAAATGTGTTACTAGTGCTTAAATTCAACCAACATTTTAACGCACACGGCCTAAAATATTAAACAATTCAATACAAGCACGTATCTCTTACTTTGCGTATTTGTATGGGTTGACATTTTGTGTTTGTAAACTTTGTCCGCTTATTGTTCGCATAAAACAATAGAAACTTTATTGCAGATGTCACTTATCTAATTTCCTGATGAAAATTTTTCACTATAAACTGTAGGCATACAATTACGTCTTAATGAGTTAATCGAAGCAGATTTTAGCAATAAAAAGTAAAATCGAATTAAAATTTTGCTGAGTGAAGTAGCTTTTCTTATGCTAGGCGCATATTGGGGCGCGTTCCACACGAGTGACGCTACACAGGACAGCACTTGTTTTTGTAAACAATATAATTAGACAGGACAACGCATATTGATAGAACGACATGACATGACTTGACGAGCGTTTTCCGGAAATCGCGTGACACAGTGATTGAAACACAGTTTTTCTTGCGAGACTGCTATGAGTTTGTTTTTTTATGTCAAAAATAAAATAATATTCAAAGAAAAATGGATTTTTTTTTAAATAAATGATCGGATGTTTATTTCATTATAAGGAGGAAAGTATGCAGTTAATGAACACAGCATCAGCCAAACGGCCGCCACGACCACGCTCACAGGACCATATCCTTTTCATCAATTTTTCCATAACCAAATCGCAAGGTGGCTGCCCTATGTCCTCGATAGCCTCACGAATTCCATCTTTGAGATCTTGAATCGACGCTGGGCTGTTGGCGTAGACCTTATCTTTTACGTGGCCCCAAAGGAAGAAGTCGCAAGGTGTTAAACCACAAGATCTCGGTGGCCAATTGTGATCACCTCTTCGAGAGATAACACGGTCCGGAAACTTTTCCAGTTTTAATAATTTTGTGAAACGTCAAAAAATGACAGCTTCAAATGTGACAGCTACCGAAATAGCGGGCTATTCAAAATAACACCTCTTATTAGGCGTTTTTCTTTTTTACATCTGAACAGAGCCTGAACTGCCAAACTAAAAATTGTGTTTCTTTTTTAGTTCAGTGTGTTCAGAGCATCAAAGTTGTGTTACTTTTTTCGTTCAGAGCACTGATTCTGAGTGTTCAGAGTTCGACCGACGCGCTCGGAAAAAAGAGACCGAGCATTGTGAGCAAAATGCCTGAACAAACAAATGTCAAGCATATGAGATGTGGTAAAATGAAAAGAAATGTTTAAAATAATTAAAATGGTGAAGGAAACAAGTAGATATGGCAGAAAATATCAATTTTGTGATAAATAATAGTCTATTATATCATTTGTTAATACAATTATATAAATAAAAAAAATCCTGAATATTAAGTGCTCAATTGTATTTCAAAATTACATCAGAACGTTCAGAAAATGTTCAGAGCTAACTTTGTTCAGAGTCTGTTCAGCAAGCTCTGAAGACTCTGAGCTCAGAGCTCCGAACTAAAAAAGAAAAACGCCTATTGAAAAACCCTTTAAATTGTCGTTGGCTTTTTCTTTTTGAAAGAGATTTTGCGTTCTGGGATTTTAAATGTTTGGTCTTCAATGAAATCAGCAAAAGTTTTTCCTCCTCGTATTCTTCCTCAGAATCAGAACTCAAAAAATTAAAAAAAACAGTTAACTTTTGACGAATTCATTGAGATGTTCTTGCCCTGCTTTACAATTTGTGATTTGATTAATATAGATATGTATTTTGACACGAGACACGCGAATCAATTTGCGGAGGACGGCATGACATGTTTATATAATCATGTCGTGCGACCGTTGTTAGGTCACGACACACATTTTAGACGCGTCCCAATATGCGCCTAGCCTAAGGCTAGTGAAGTATTATCCTAAAGGCAAACTAAGCATGTGCCTAGGGGCGCTGGCATCAAAGCGGCGAGGGGGTGTGGTGTGTTCATACATATGTGTTGTTAAAGAAGCAAACTTATGAACTCGAACCTCAGTTCCAACTTATGTTAAAATAAAAATCAGTCCTGAGCAATTTCACTTACAGTGTCAACTCGGTTTGCCTATTCGGTTTGCCAACTCGGTAATCGATTTAGCTTCCCTCTAATTTTTTTTAAACTGTTTTAGAATTTTGATTTTACTTATAGTAAGGCTTAACCTTATGATCGAAATTCATCAGCGGTTGTCAAGGATTTTTAAGGATTAAAAACCACATTTTCTGTACAGAGTGTCCGCCGCGAAGGTATACTACTTTGTTTGTTTATAATTTTTGATTAATTGAAAGAGAATGGACCTTATATTGATAAATGCTTTATTTTATGTCGGGAACTATATATGGAATGCAATGTCAGGTAAATATCCACCTTTGTTAGTCTCATAAATGCGAGACCTTTTGAGCACATTTTTCATTACATTCTCATACATTTCAAGCCTTATTTCATTAATTTTATCACGAAGATTTTGTTTGAGTTGCTCAAGTGTTTCTGGTTTTCTTGCATAAACCTATTTTTTCAGATATCCTCACAAAAAGAAGTCCGGAGCAGTCAAATCAGACGATCGTGGAGGCCAATCAACATCATCGTTTTTTGAAATAACTTGCTGTGGAAAGTGGTCTCGCAGTAATTCCAAAGCATGCAGTTGTGGCTTTAAAAAGTTTTCAATCATATAACGTTATCGCTCCCCATTCACAGTTACCGTTACGCTGTTTTCATTTTCAAAGAAGTAAGGTCCAATGGTTCCTCCTGACCAAATTGCACACCAGACTGTAACTTTTAATGGATGCAAAGGTGACTGTCGAATAATTTGAGGGTTCCTCATTGCCAGACCCGACTTTTCTGTTTTTTTTTTTTTATTCACATCCATTCAAATGAAAATGTGCCCGTTATTCATTAAAACGGTAATTTTCACAGTAATCGATGGCTGATTTTGATAAAATGTTTTAACGATTAAAGTACGTTGGCTTATCGAATATTTTTTATAATTAATATTTTTTCTTAAATAAAATATAAAATTTCAAGAGTAATGTTTACGAAAATGGCATGTAAACTTGTTCTCTTTTTCCATGGCCCCCCTTCAACGTCTTTTTCTAAGGCGCGGTACAGCGGTTTCGGTCAAACTATATTACGAGTTATTTCTAATATAGGGGCGCCGATGAGATGCTTGCCTATGACCCCCTCAATGTTTAATCCGCCACTGCTTAAGGCAACTGATTTGGTTCAAAGAATTTTATAGCACCCAATGCAAAATATGTATTGGTTCTAACAGTTTTGGAGAAGACGGTCGCTGAATCCGGAAGACGGAAAACCAACCTGATTATCGGTTGGGTAGTACCGATATAAAAGACAGAGGTGAGTCTCTTTTTGATTATAATCTTAACATCTAATCTAGTAGTAAGTAACGTAGGTAATGAACCAACCTTCGTTACTAAAAATCGACAAGAAGTATTAGATATCACTCTTGTCTCGTTACATCTCTCAAATAAAATATTGAATTGGAGAGTATCAAAGGAGCACTCATTCTCCGATCAATATCCAATTCACACTTATTGAAGAGTCCCCAAAACCGATCCAATTCCGGAATTATAGGAAAACAGATTGGCCAAAATATAGGACAACTCTGAAAAGTCTGATTAAACCAGAACTTTCTGATCCTCCCTTGTGCGCTCTCGAACTTGATCGAAAAGTCGATGAGCTTACAGCAGCCCTCAATAAAGCCATGGAAACTGCCTGCCCCCTCACTACAGTGCGGGGAAAGAAGAAACCATATTGGTGGGCTGCTGAACTAGAAATACTCAGGAAGGGTTGTAGAAGGCTTTTCAATCGTGCAAAAAAGTCTAGACACCCCAAGATTGGGATTCCTATAAGGAATCACTCAGAAAGTATAAACAAGAATTGAGAATAGCCAAAAGATCCTCGTGGAGATCCTTCTGTAGCTCAATAGAAGAATCCTCGGAGGCATCGAGGTTAAGGAAGATTCTCTACAAATCCAACCATGCCCAGTTGTCTTAAAAACTCTGATGGTACATTGGAACTAACTCTTGCCTAGAAACGCTATACATGCTATTAGATACCCCACTTCCCGGATAGCTCCAATTCCGTTAATTACAACAAACAATACTGGAGGGTAATTCCGTAACTTTGAAAACGACTATCGTCCAAACGATTGTCGTCGACGATATCGTCTCAAATTTGCTTCACGTAAGTTGATCGTCATCGTCTCGTCCATCGTTTTTTTTGCCTCTACATTTTGAGAGCCACTAAAACTCTCAAACTGTGAATGAAATGTCATCGGCTTGTCAAAAAAGACAATTTGAAATAGCTGTGTCCAACAAAATGCAATTTTTATTTCCTCGGGATCTTTTTTAATGGAAAAGAATTTAATGAACAAAAAATTCAAACATCTATGTCTCAATTCAACTTTTTTTTTAAATAAAAAACATTTATACACATAATTTATAAGTGTGGAAATGTGATTAAGTAAGTATTAACCTTTCTTCAACACAAACAATAAAACGCGTAAAATTCTATTTTGGGATTCGGATTAGAAAATGAACATGCCTTGTGTTTTCTATTTATTGGAACTCGTCTGTTCCTTACTTGTTGTTTTTTTTTTTGTTCATTTGTTGGCTTTTGATTGATTTTAAATAAATCATTGTTACTAACATTTGGTTAGGAAGATCAAATGGGTTCGATTTATCCCTTAATTGTCTTCGCATTTTTATGATTTTTTTTTTTATTATTCTCATTATTTTGGTTTTCTAACATAAGTAAATTCATTCGTCGAAACATTTCGATGCACTTTAAAAACACAACACAAAACAAATTTGATACATAAATTACAGTGAGTTGCTATATTTCAATTTACAGTCGCTTACAAGTTTTACATTTTGAATTTTAACCTTCAAATGTATGAAAAACGATACCTACTTAGCTGTCGTTCAAATTCCATCGTTTTGACGATATCGTCTTGACGATAGTCGAGATACGGAAAGCAAATGTCGATATGAAAAAACGATATCGTCTGGACGATAGTGATTTTCAGAGTTACGTGAAGCGAGTCGATCGTCGAAACGATATCGTTTCGACGATATCGAGATACGGAAGACCCTCCTGGTCTTTTTTTTTGTATTTCTCAAAAACGAAAAGACGCTTTTGCATCCGGATTTCTGTTTTCGACTAAAAAATTAACAATGGAATGAATTTTAAAGAAAAAAATTAGTTACTTAAATTACATAAAATTTTGAAAAATCTTGGTTCAAAAGGTTTTTTTGTTTTTTTTTTTTTTTTGAAATGTTTGAGTTTGAGAATTAATATTAATTAAAATATTAAACTATTCGTTGAAACAATTAAATTTAAAAACAAAATGAAAGTGATATTTCTGCTTTCAAAAAGGTATAAACACGGTGTTGTAGACGAAGCCGTTGATTTTTTAATTTTTTTTTTATAAAATAAGTAAATTTTTCAGAAAAATTGCCCCTCCCGGCTAACGGGCTCTAGCGTTTGGCTCAAACGCACGTGAATCACACTGTATACCTCAGCGATGGAGAGAAGTAAAGGTAGTATTCATTCCCAAGGCGGGCAAAGGATCGCATGTCAATCCTAAAGATCTTAAGACCTATTAGCCTATCATCATTCATTCTCAAAACGCTGGAACGATTGATTGATATCCATATACGTAATAGCATTGATAAGAGGCTATCGATGTCTCAGCATGCTTACTGCACCTTCTCTGCACTTGCCCTGCTCTTTCACTAAGACTTCATCTGGGAGAGTACTTTTATGATAATCCTGTGAACTAGCTAATAAGGATATCAAATATCTTCTTCGATTTATAAAAAGCTGAAAATGTTTCGAATAGTAAGAAGTAATTCTCTAGATTCATGTGGTATCACAATGGGCCTTTTCTTTTGGCCTAAGTGTGCGGATAACCTAACCTAACCTAACAGTTTCTGCATCTTACATTGTAAATAGAATATTATTTTTCTTTAGCAAAAAAAAAAATGCGTGCAAAAGCGATTTTGTCAAATCCCTGATTTACTTGAAAATTCGAAATCAGTGAATAGAATGGAACATTTAACATTTTTTAGTGAACCTTTACAAGAGTATGTATGTTAGTGTTTCAATTTTACTAAACAAAACGGAAAAGACTACAAAAGCAAAACGCTCTGCTTTTTTCCATTAATAATCAAAGGGTACCGAACTGGAACGAATTGCCGGAAATACTAATAAAAACACTTGTCTTTTTGGGGTCCTAAATAGATGAATCATACGGGCTATTCGAGCAATACAAAATAACTAGGTAGAAGAAGGAAAATAGGACTGATACCCCAACTTAAAAATGTATTTAGACATTTTATTTTCCAAAAGTACATAATTTACAATCTGCTTTGAAAGGTTTCCAATCAGTTTATTGCGAGCAACTGTCGCATTTGCATAGTTATTTTTTGTTTATAAGAGATCAGTGTTGTACAGAAAATTCAATGTTATCCAATGGAATACGATCGTCGTTCTGTTCAAATTTGTAACGATTAAAGGCGTCTTTTGTCCTCAGTGGAAGGTAATTGAAATGCAATTGACAAACCAATTTATGCTTCTCAAGCGTGTGATTGAATTCCAAGCAGCGAGACTAATCATGCACCAACACAAGAAGTATCAGGCACTCTCTTGAAGCAATTAAACCCTCATTGTCGAGATCGAGCTGTGACAAAATGTCTTTCTACATCCACATTCTTTTACCTCAGTCACTTCGAATGCAGACACTTTAGCTTACCGCTAAAATTGTTGCTGATGAAATGAAATTCGTTAGGCGTATCAAATTAACTATCAACTCCTTGTTTATGTAACTCTTCTTCTTGGGGCCAATGTTCTACCAATACCAAGAGCAACTTATAAATCATGAAAAGTGAGTTTCACTTTCTCATGCGGTTTGGTCTATGACAACGCAAGTAGTGGGGGATTGCGAATAAACAAGTTGTATATGAACAAGTCAGTGCGACAATCTTTTGGCTTTGCCCAACTGATTGTCAATTCGATTCTTCTCTCAAAGAACACAAAAATATGAATTTGCAATCTGCAACACGCAAATTCGCATTTTTTCATTCGATGCAGCCACCGCAGGGCGGACGGCGAAGGGAGAGACTATACGGTGGGTAAGTCAACGAGATGTAGAGTTCAACAATTGCTGAGGTAAAAATGTAGGTTAAATGCATGGAATCGTTTGTAAGATTGCACCGAACCGGTTATGAGTTCTGAACTGGCTGACTGGCTGTGGCTGCCGCCATAGCAGTGAAAGGGAAGGCACTTGGTATCCATCTCACTAGCTCACTAGAAAAAAAAAGCAAAATCCCAACAGAACCTCAAGATGAAAAAAAAAAAAACAAAACAAGTATTTTTCGTTTTATTCAGTTAATGAAGTTGAGCAATGGAATCTGACAAATAAAATGCAGACACTTGGGACAGAGTTGGAATCGGGATTGGAAAACAAAAAAAGCAAATATGTACGTTCGTTTTACATATTTACTTAATGCATATTTATATTTTCATGCAAGTAATCTAATACTAACGTGTATATCCAACAAGTCTCTTTGGCTGTCGGCTATGGCTCTTCTTGTCTTCGTGGTTCGTGTGGATCGTCGTGGTTATGTAGATAGAGAGATGAAAAACGAATAATAAGTGCGTTTTATTGGGTATAGTATACGCGAACGAACGGGCAGCGCGGCACAAGAGGCGAACGAGATTCAATTTAGAAAGTGGTGAAAGTAGAGAAACTCAATGTACGTACTTATAATATCGTTTCGGGGACTGTTTTCTTATAAAATTTCACTGCGATTCACAACATTTGAATAATTAATATGATTTTATCAAGAAAACACACTAAATTAAACTAATTAGCAAAGTAATCATCACTTCTTATGTATTTACGTATATTTTTCATCTTTCAAATTAGGTATCACATAAATTTTCAATTTGAAGGCATTCTTTAACCAAAAAGCTGCACATAGCTTCTTTAATTTATGTGCGAAAAGATCAATGTACGTATTACTAAGTATTTTAGTAATATTTTCCTTTGTAATTATTATTTAATTTGTAAAATAAACACTTTTTTGTAATAAATTGAAGAAATGACAACACACAGAGTAGAAAAAAATAAATGAAAAAAAAATAGACTGTGGCAAAGCAAGTGAACTCAACTACGACGTATGGTTTGACGAAGGAATTTCGTTTTGATCTTTCGTCGAGAGAAAGGTTGTGTTCACAAATGCAATATTGACAAATGTAGTAGATTTGTAATTAGTAAACTAAGGGGTAGTACTCATGCGTTTTTGTATTTCGAATGGATTTTCTTTTGAAAATGAATTTAAAATTAGAATGAAAATTTAGAAGACTCAGCTAGGACTTCGGAAAGGATAGAAGGGAGCTGAAAACAGCAAATTCGCAGGTTAAGATAACTCTTTACTTAATCACACTCTTTAAGTTTTCTTGAGTGAGTAGAGGAATTGAAAAGGCATAAGATCCAAGGTGAGATGGACTTTCCGTGACAAATTGTCTTGTTTTGTCAGTGCTTCGGTATGAAGCATTAAAGAGATTAAGAGAAGATTTAGGTCTGAGTCCGAACCCACAGCTTATAAAATGTTCATCAACAATGCACAGGCCACGGGTTTCCTTATCATTATTATCGCCTGCGCTGATAAATTTGTTTTTGCTTGGGATGTAATTGTGATCAAAAAATGAATGGTAGGCCGTACGTAGGGCGCCAATGTCTTAGGGTCTGAAATTAAATGGATTCGGCCAACTTTCGGGAAAGATGGACGACCTTAATACAGGAGGCCCGGACCAGATACCGATGTAGAGCTGGTTCCTCATCGAGGGAGAAAGTGTGCTTTGCTTTGGCATTTTCTCCAGCTCTTTTTACATTCGTCTTTGCAAATTGTCTTTCCTCAAAAAACGAGGCCAATTTACTTCTCCATAGACATTTTTTTCTCCGAATGCGGCTAGAATTCATAGGTTTTGGTTCGTGCGAACTTAAGTAGGCTGATTTTATATTTGATCGTGAGAAGATGGGCCTCTGGAATTCTTCTTTGACATTGGAATCGGGCCGACTTTCAAAACTCGTGCTCCTCTACCTTCAGGAATAGTGATTTTTCTTCTTTGAAAACCTATAAAACGTTGGCTCTGACAGCTGTAGTTGAAACCCCTCCCCATTACCTATTTTCGACACCTAGGACGTTTCGTTTTAAGCAGGTGGGCAGATCAACTATAGTATTCGATTCAATTATATGACTCCCAATCCATATCAGCCTGAGACACAGCAGCCTTCCATCGAGAACAGTCCCTCGCATGCACTCTCCATTTTCAAAAATCAAGCGCTGTGATATCCGCAGTCGCTTTGACTTTATTCCGGAAGTTTAATATTCCTTGTCATTTCGAACCGGGAAGCTGTGAAGTGAAGACTTTCTTGGCTGAAGCACTGTCGTCCATTCGCTCAATATGACCCAGCCAATGTCTTTTCATGGTTTTATAGGACAACATGCACATCTTCGTACAGCTCGAACAGTTCGCGGTTGAACGTTCTTCAACATTCGCCATCGTCGCATACAGAACTGAAAATCCATCGTAGAATGTTTCTTTCAAAAGTACCCAGGATCATTTCCCTATTATTACATATCGTCCAACACACAAATCCAAGCCTGCATAGCAGGCACTTCATACTTCGAGAAAGGAGTTTTGAACCCGGAGTAGCAGCGGTTCGCTAGGGTAATTCTTCGTCAGATGTCCACTAAGTTGTTGTTTGTGAGATTGATGTTTGTTCCAAGGTAATTGAACTCCTTAACTACCTCGAAATTGCCGCTACCAACAGTGATGTTTTGTCTAGGCGTTGGACAAAATTGTGCTTTGGATTGTTGATAGCGGATGTACTTTGTTGTGTCTTCATTCATTTCGCCTATTCTTCAATCGCTGTCAAGGCACAACTCTTTGGAAGCAACGGGGGATATCTGTGGCGTCCACAGAGCCTAGGAATTTAGTGGATTTGTTGAATATAGTGTTTTTCGTTTCACACCTGCTAGCGCACTATTTGCTCCAGGACTATTTTGAAGAAGTGACATAACAACTCATCTCCTGCTCATGTTTGAAACTCAGATGAGGTACACTGCACTGCGTGTCATGTGGTACAACTAAATCAGTCTGTTCCCGAATTCTGAGTTCTGACATCGCCAAGAGATGAAATCGAGGAAAGGATAATGGTGTCCGATTTAAAATTCGTTGGTCTTTCCCAAGATTTACCTCAGTGTGAATATGTGGTCTATCGTTTTTCTGCCTGGCCTAAAGCTACACTGATACGTGCCGATTATAGTGTTTCAGGAAGGTGTTATGGCCATATTGCATCGCCAAAGGTTAACCCGCTCCACTTTCTTGTATCAATACAATAATGCATGACAGCAGCTTTGTGTCAAACTTTTTAAGAACTCCTTAGATATGCCATCTGACCCGGCACCAGCTTTTCACTTTTAAGCTAATGGATGGCTCTTAATAATCAATGGGCCTGCACACACGGGATGAATAATTTTTGGACTATAAAACGGGTTTGACTCTTTAGTCACGCACACACGAGATGATTTCAGACTGGGAAGAAATGTATGCATGACTCTTATAAATGTGTTAGGGGCCAGTTATTAGCAATCATTGAAATCATCAGGAAAAATATGTTTGAATGGATATTTAACTAAGTTTTCTTTCGATTACCAATGCAATTTTATATACATCGACCGGATAATTCTTAAAGAATTTTTTTTTGAGAATAAAATATAATGCTCAAAACAGATGTGCAGAATTTCTGCACGCAGCGCTGCATGCAGCGCTTCAAGCAAAACACACGTGCAGAAACTCTGCCAAGTTTTTTCAAAACAATACGACACCTGCCAAAATGTTATTGATTTGGTTGTCTAGAATCGCTTATTAAAAACGACACCTGCCAAAATTTTATGAGACAAATCTGTAACAAAGCACTTCAACACAATGATAAACTTTCAAATGATCTTTTTATGAAACCAGAAATATAAATACATTTACTCTTTAGAATAGTATAAATGTTTAAGGACATCTCGATCGAATTTATTTTGATGGGCAGCAAACCAACTAGCGAGCGGCTAGATTCTTGCCAAACACGCAACACACCACATTTTCCGGCAAGTAGCAATTGGTGCAGCGGCTGTTCTGGTATAATGTGGCCGTCGGGCGTTTCATCGAGGCATTGTTTGTGAATTTTAATTTTGATATTTAGTTTGGGTATCATGCAGGAAAAGCATTTGCCAGTTATTTGATCGGCCACATATCTTCGACACCCACACGACCGGGACGTACGTTTATGCTGATTATTCGCAAGGCATTTGAGGTTTCTTTGGCAACGAGAAGAAGAATAATCTTATTTATATTTGATTGGCTTGTATAATAAAGGGGCTTACCTTGCCTACGCAGAGGATTGAATTTTCTTTGTGTTCCTATTAAATATTAAATTTCGAAACTGACAAGATGAAATAAAAATAAATTGTCAATAGTGTCAACAATCTTTCAATTTTGGTAGTGCCAGATAGCAATTATTTGGAAAATTTAGTTTTTCAATTGTGGCTGCAATGAAACTAGGCAGAAAATTTAGAAATAGAGACATCACGCAGCGCAGTTCTGCATGCAGAATTTGCTCCCATAAGAGCCTGTGTATTTTGAATTTTGCTGCGCAGCAATTCTGCACATCTGTTTTGCCCTTAAGTTGGCAACTTATTTTTCTAAATGTATTTTTCTATTTCCGTACGAATCGTTTCTGAACAGTGATGGATTTTTGTCAAAAATGAAACGAACGTTCCAATGTTTGTGTTCATTTATAATAATTCCAGACGATTCTGTCAGAAAATTTTCCGGCTGCATTTCAATCGGAAATATTTGGCGGTGGACAAGTGACATTTTCAATGACGTAATTTCTGATTGCTATAAAGCTATCAGGAAAAAAATTCAATTCCCTTGTTCATTTTTCCTGAGAAAACAATGATCGCTATAACTGGCCCTTTATCGTACCAAAAATGCAGCTTTTGTATATGTGTTAGTTTTAGTCTTCGTTCATCCAGCTAATTTTGGGTTGAAAATTTCAGTCGGTTTCATGCTGCACACTTCGATTCCCTTGCGAACTAAACTGGTTTTAGTCCGGCACAATGATAGGCCAAGTTTTAAAATGAGCAGAATTTTCATTATGGAAAAAAATTTCAAAACGCAAAACCATTATGTACACATTTGCCAAACAGACTGTAGTTTCGTTGAATATATGTAGATCACTTTGCAAAATGCACGCATCAATCTACTACAATTTTCATTGTTCTGTCAAAAGTGAAGCAATCCAAAGTTTTTTTTTTTAATTAAATATTTTCAAAGCGCATCCACAGCCCTAACTAAAGTGTTTATTTTTACAAAATTAATACACACAGTAGAGTGATCCTTCAAAAAGATAGAAAAAGAATCAAAAAAGCTACCATACACCTCGCCAAATCGATTGCCCAAGACGAATTTTCGAAACATTTGCAACATAAAATTTACAAAAATTGAGTGCATCAAAGAATATGTGTCAAGATATCCACATAAAACCAACCAGATGAGTCCGTTTCGATCGAAAAAAGTCAAATCATTCCCTTTAAAAGTTATCACTTTTGAGTCCGAATTGGAATTCAATCTTGAGGTAATTGTAGTCTATTATAAATTTATAATTATAGCAATTACGATTAAAGGAGAATACCGAATGCATTGTTATGTAATAATCCTTTGTTTGGGTTTTCAAAAAAGTACAAAGCAACTGGACAGGATTTGTTTGATTTGGTTTGTCGGACAATTGGCTTGCGGGAGAGCTGGTACTTTGGCCTGCAATACGAAGATGTTCGTGGAAAGGTGTCATGGCTGAAAATGGACAAAAAGGTCAAGGATCAAAAGATTAACTTGAGTGGTGGCAATTGTGTGTTCAATTTTTATGCAAAATACTTTCCGGAGAACGTAAGCGAAGAACTCGTTCAGGAAATTACCCAGCACTTGTTCTTTTTGCAAGTTAAACAAAGTATTTTATCAATGGACATCTATTGCCCGCCGGAGGCTTCTGTTTTGTTGGCTTCGTATGCGGTACACGTTCAGTATGGACCGTATGACTATGAGACCTACAAAGAGGGAATGCTGGCCGATATTGATTTATTGCCACGGCGGGTTGTCGACCAGTACCAGATGACGCCACAAATGTGGGAAGAACGAATCAAAACCTGGTAAGGAAACATTTTTGTTTGCACTTGGAAAATTCTCAAAACTTTTCTGTGCACTTCAGGTACATGGATCATGAACCAATGACGAGAGACGAAGTTGAAATGGAGTATTTAAAAATCGCACAAGACTTAGATATGTATGGAGTAAATTACTTTCCTATAACGGTACATTTAAACAACTTTCCACTGTCCTAAGATTTCCAATAAGCTCTTGTTTGTTCTCAGAATAAAAATAAAACAAAACTATGGCTCGGCGTGACAGCAATGGGCCTCAATATCTACGACGAACTCAACAAACTAACGCCGAAAACTATGTTTCAGTGGTCTGAAATACGAAACGTTAGTTTTGACGATAAGAAATTCACAATCAAGCTGGTCGACACAAAAGCTGCTAACTTTGTCTTTCTCTCACAAGATTTACACATCAATAAATTAGTAAGTCTTGTTTTTGAATCCGTTTAAATGGATCGCTTTCTCTTGCTTAATTGAATTTAAATTAACTTTCTGTATGCTATTCCTTAAAAAATCAGCAATTCAGGTGAGTTACTTAATAAACTCCGCTGTGTAGTCCTGAGTTCTAATTGTTGTTCCCTTCAATTCTTTGTTTGCCAATGTTTTGTAACTGAAATGTCTTTTCGCAGATACTCGACCTCTGTATGGGTAATCATGACCTTTACATGAGACGCCGAAAGCAGGACACAATGGAGATTCAACAAATGAAAGCACAAGCCAAGGAAGAGAAGCAAAGACGACAATCGAAGCGCACCAAGTTCCTGAGAGAGAAAAACTTGAGAGAAAAGGCCGAAATGGAGCGAATCGACTTGGAGAAACGTCTCGACCAACTTCGCGCTGACATGATGGCAGCTAGTGATGCCCTTGTAAGAGTGTCTCCCAAATTCCTCACATCTTTTTCTAATTTCCATTTGTTTTCTGTTCAATAGCGTCTTTCGGAAGAAACCAAGGATTTGTATTTTGAAAAAAATCGCATCAACGAAGAACAAGTCCAACTGACCGAATGCAAGGCAAATCGATTCAAAATCGAAATGGATCGCCTTCGAGAAAGTCATTTAAAGACTGAAAACGAAAAAGCCGAGCTCGAGAAGAAAATCCGCGATGTCGACTATTATGTGCAACAGCTGACACTCGAAAAAGAAACCCGAACTGCCGAAGCGGAAAAACTCAAACGCGAACTCAAATCTGCTCGACTAGCCGAACGTGAGGCGAATGCTAAATTACAAAGTTTCCTTACTCGTAACGTACAATACTCCTCCTCAGTTGAGCCATCGATTATTTCAGGATCTAGCCGATCCGAGTCATTGCCATCGGAAATGTCCGAAACAATATCGAAAGACTTTTACATATCCGAAAAGGAAATGGAACAAATTTCGAATGAAATCGAAAGGAGTCGACTTGAGTATTTGGAAAAGTCGAAATTTATGCAGGGCCAGTTGAGAACCTTACGTTCGGAAATTGAATTGCTCAAATCGAAGAGAATCAGTGCCCGTTGGATATTATAAGTGCGGAGCAGTTGAAAGCTGGTGAAACCAAATATTCCACACTGAAAAAGTTGAAATCGGGCTCGACGAAGGCGCGAGTGGCGTTCTTTGAGGAGTTGTAAGGGGTTTCTTGCATCACACAGGGATTTTTGTTTTCTTTTCTTTTGAAAAGCATTTTGGGTGTGCCGTGGACGATTAGTATTTCATTTATGTATATAGTTAAGGAGTTTTTTTTCTTTTTCAAATAAACATTTGTTAGTTTAAAAGTGAAAAATGTTGTATTTTGTCTTGCCCAATGCACCATGTCCACAGTCCTCGTTTAGAATGAATGGAAAGCAACACTGCTAAGGCATTAAGCTTCCAAGATCTTTGGTACTTTGTTAACACCGGAAATCAATCGTCAATAAAATGATACACATACCTACCTCCTGTGATTGTGTTGATCTACTCATATTGCTCCATCATAGTCGTAGAAGAGACACCCTGATTCCCAGATCTGAATCAGGGCGTGTCTATCTCTGTCTCTGATACACTTGACAAACAAAAAAAGTTATCATTAGGCCCAATCGGGTACGTCGGAGCGAATTTTTCTCCGATTTCCTCCGAATTTTGCTTCGAGGTAGTTCTCCGACAGGCAAAATGTCTCCGATTCGGAGGAAATCGGAGAAAATTCCGCTCCGACGGTTACCTCGATTGGGCCGATTATAACCCAAAACCCAAAGGCATTGTCCCTTCTCTATGGAACATTATCATCATCACCATTGAAAGTTTCTCCCTTCATCTGCGCCACTACCGCTTCGGGCCTCCTTTCCGCAACCCAAGGCTTTCGACGTCGTCTACACAATCCTTTCAGCGCAAATTGGTCTGTCACACTGCCTCCTATCATGTATTGTATTGGAAAGGACAAAGGACAGAATTTCGTTGTAAATTAAATAAAAGAAGAAATATAAAGGAAAAATTAGAAAATTGAAGTGCATATCCGCATAAGACTAAATTATGCAATCTTACCTTTAGAAATATTTCGAGACTCGCGTCCATACAGAACCTCATTAATCGGCTTGCAGCTAACAACTCATACGTCCTTCTCTTTCACACCAATGCAAGAAATTTGATGAGTAACCATCATCTCGCACTCGTTTCGTTAAATGGGCAACTCAACTCTCAATTCAAATTCTGTCAAGTGTATGTTCTGCAAAATCCTGTGCCCAACCCAGAAAAGTTTTTTTCAAGTTTTTAATTTCTTGTCTAATTCCCCAAATTGTAAGTATTATTTACATAAAATAAACAATTAAAGAAACAAAATATTTGTATAAATATGTGTATTGTAAAACGCCGCAAAGAAAAATTGTAATTTGTTGAAGAAAAAAATGCAGAGAAAATATGGCTTCTAGTATTTTTATTATTTTCTTTTTTTTTCTTCTGTGTCGTCGTTGTCGCAGTCGTCGTCGTTTTCGTTGATCGACATAGAACAAAATGCTGCAACAACAATGCTTGCTTGCTCGTACGGACGAAATGGAATTCATTAGTTTAGCTAGGGCTCCGCGGCCGACGGCAACGTCTCGCGTCTCACCGGGAAATTTTGTTCTTCCTTGTGTTCTTGGTTAAACATTGTTCCCCTGTCCACACTCTCAGTATTTTAGGTAGATTATTTACAAAACGGAAAAACAACATCCGCAAACAGTAAAAAGCATGCAATTTGAATAATAAAAGTATAATTTCTGTTGAAGAAGCAGTCGGTGCACAGTGCAACGTCCGTAAAAACTCATGATTTTTGTTGTTGGTGATTTTGATCGACCTCGTTCGACCAGTGAGCCAGTCACAGCCACTGCCATGGAAAATGGAATAGAAATTCTTTTCATGCTCTTATCATATCAATATTCTTGCCAATTTCGTGTTTTGATGGGAATTATTAGTTCGTTAATCGGTTGGGTTTTTTTTCGTTCTTCTCTCTTGACTGCAATGTTTCTTTTCTCTTGTTTTTTTTTTTTTCTATCGAAATTACTATGCGGTGGCTTTTGTGCTTTTTTTTTTTGTTCTGCTTTCAAGTGTCATGTCGGTGAACTGCATTGCTGACTTCTCCCTAGTTTGTCTAGTCTTTGGGGGTGGCAAATGACAATCCATCTGCAAAATTGTGCTCATTAACTCGATGTTATGAGAACGTATTAGGTGGTTAATATGAACTCTGAACTTTTCGGTGTCTTTTCGGAGGGGTTGGCTGATATAAAAATGACTGTCCTCAAATTGTATTGCCCAACCCAATCTCTGTTTTACCTTTTTTTTGTATTGCTTTATCTCTATTTTAGTCGAGCTATTGTTTTATTACGGAATTCGGACGGACGTCATGGAAGTAATGAATAGGATAGAAGAATTGTTATGCAAATTTAAGTCAGTATGTTTGTTGTTTTAAGCTGTTTTGTCTAAGCACTTGATCACTCTTGTTTTCCTCTCAGTTTTTTTTGTTTAATTCGATAAAACTGAAATTGACTAAAATCGATGACAAGCTATTTTGATTATAGATTTTGTTGGTGCTTGGTGGTTTTTGCTCATATCTCGTACTCTTGGGTTAGACAAAAAACAAATGTTATCGCCGAATTGTGTGTCGTTATAAATTAAAGATTTCTCGGAATTGGTCAATAATACAGATACAAAAATTATTAGAGTAATTTATTTTATTTGAAGGTTTTTATTCTGAAACGTAGTATTTAACGACATTTTTTTTTTAGAAATGTCTCAATAGCACATAACACGCAATAGGACATCACTTGCTGTATGTAGTCCTTTGTTACCCGCTGACGGTACAAACAGAAAGAATACACTAGCGTGTGTTATTTCATGTTTATTAACAAATAAAAGTGTGTGTTCACTCAGTGGGAAAAGGAGGAGGCCCTACGACAAATCTTACAATTGTGATTTGGGCAGCTAGGAAAGGGAAAGTTTGGAATTGGAAAGAAGTTCTAGGGACCCGGCCTGCTTGTTGTCACAAATCTTACAGATATGCATCGTGTAATTCGAGTTAAACTCTCCCCTGTCCTTAAAACAATATTCTGAAATGGATTATCCAACATCTGTTGAGGAATCCAAAATGGTCGAAAGCTTCTAGGTAAGGGCTAGTAATGGGCACAATGAAAGAACAACAACAGTCTGTCCGTCGTATGTCCGTCTGTCTATTCACAGTCAATTTATTTTACTTTTTGTTTCTTGATCTGTTTATGATTTTGTGTTTGGGTCCTGATCTACCTTTGTCTTAACGAGCTAACGACGTGCATCGCAAGCAAATCACGTTTCCGTTACTTGACATTCCAGCTGTCCTTCTTCTGTTCCTAGCCTACGCCCTCTTTGTAAATTTTAGTCTTTGTCGCCTCCCCTTTTCCTCACAACAATCATCATCACCGTTGGCCTGGCCATAAAGTTTCTCTTTCATCTGCGCCACAGCCGGGTTTTCGGGCCGGGCCGCTTTCAGCATGTTCTTCCATGTATCCGATTGTTGGCCGACGCCATCCAGTTCCGCACCCCAAGGCTTTGGGCGTCCTGGTCTAAGCCATCCTTCCAGCGCAAATTTGGTCTGCCGCGCTGCCTCTTACTATGAAATGTACCGCCAAGGCCTTTCCGGACCGGTTCCTCTTCGCTTGGTCCAGCCCAGCGGAGCCTATAAAGCTTAACTTTTGTTATCAAGTCTGCTTCGCGGTAGGTTTGATATAGCTCCTTGCTTCATTCCTTTCTCACGAACGGGGCAAACTATTCTCCGTAAGACATTGCACTCGAATGTGGCTAAGAGTACAGAGTGCCTATGGCTAACCATCCAGGTCTCGGATCCCTAAGTGAGTACTGGTAAGACTATCGTCTTACACAGCAGCAGTTTTGAAGTATCGATAACATTTTTGGATTCAAGAAGCCTTGAAAGGCTAAAGTAGGTTCTGTTGGCTTTGAGCAGCCACCTGTGTATTTCTTCTTCCTTTTTGTTATCGGCTGCTATATTAACCCAAAGTAATTGAAAGATCGCACTACTTCGAATTCGTGCTCCTCCACCTTGTTGTTGTTGCTCTACTATTGCCAACGTTTTCAGCAGGGGGCCACCACGTACTCATTTTTATACAGTCTCAAGTTTTTTTTTCGTCTGCTCGATCTGGATAAGACTGTACAGTTTGTGGGTTTTTCCAATGATTTCGATACCTATGTATACCAAAAATAATCGTTCTGACTGATATTACAGAGTCGCGGATTGTTATCTCCAACGCCAGGTTGAAGAAGAGGCACGCAGGCCAGTCCGAAGTCCATTGAAAATGTTGACGAGTCTGGATAGCAATCCGCCTTTTGGCTTGAAACGTTGGTCATGTTCATGCCGAATTCTCTCATGGCTTCTTATAGTTTTTCCCTGGCTATGCTGTCGTACGCGCCTTAGGGTAAAAATCTGATCAATTGTCGATTTTCCTGGCCTGAAACCACACTGATATTTTCCGATTATGGTTTCCGCGTGTGTAGCTATCCGATCTTGTAGAATAGAGGAGAATATCTAATAGGTTGAACTTAACAATGTTATTTCCCTATAATTGCTGCAGTCCGTGAATGGGACTCATTATGCGTTTTTGCCAGTCTTTCGGCATCAGCTCGAATGGTATGCCATCAGCAACTACAGCTTTGTTGACCTTTAGCCGGTTGATAGCTTTTTGACTTCACCAATGCTTGGTGGCAGCATGGTGTCATCTTAAAACCATTGAGCATTTAAAAGCACTTCTCATCACTCCAAAATGCCTTTGGGATCAGATTATCCTCTCCGTACTTACGAGCGGTGTATACTAGCATAATGTTACAGACAGATTGGTAGAATTCTCGCGCCCGGGGTGGTCTTCCCTGTCTATTTTTTTCAATTTCACAGATTGCTTTCTTTTGTCTGTGAATCGTCTTTTCCTCCTTACTGAGGCTTTTATATTCCACTTCGCTTGCCCGTGTTCTATAAAATTGCTGCATTACTTGGTATGCTCGGCATTGCATCGATTAAATACCGCCATAATGTCATGTACTCGTGTTCCACACTCTTTTACTCTTATCTCACTGTGTATTTGGTATAAAAAAGGTATCAAATACCTCTTGAGGGTGCACTCACAAAAACTGTGGATTCACAAAACCGGCCACATTACAATAACTTTCTTTGGGAAAGGTTTGTGCTCCAGAAACTTACCTAAGCCCTTTTCACAGAGATTTGTCCTTAAGCCTTGCTGAGCTCTGGTTTTCCCTATCATCAATGACAACTTGATAAATTGAAAAGTTTCTGATACTGAATTTGACTTTCACGGGCGAATTTTCTGTTCAGCCACCATTTTGTGGTTTTCAGTTATTCATATGCTTTCAGTTAGGCAGAATCAAACAGAAAAACAAAATCAATCAACACTCAAAATCTAACACAAGATGGGTTTAACTTTTTAACTTTCACAGAAGTATCATGCAGACAATTAAATGTGTAGTTGTTGGCGATGGTGCCGTAGGAAAGACATGTCTCCTTATATCGTACACTACCAACAAATTTCCATCAGAGTATGTACCCACAGTATTCGATAACTATGCAGTTACAGTGATGATTGGAGGAGAGCCATACACTCTTGGACTTTTTGATACTGCAGGTATGTTGATTTAAATTTCAATTAAAAAAAATGTAATGGATTTCAAACAAACATTTTTTGTCTACCAATTTCAGGCCAGGAGGATTACGATCGTCTTCGACCACTATCTTATCCCCAGACAGATGTGTTTTTGGTTTGTTTTTCGGTCGTTAGTCCCAGTTCATTTGAAAATGTCAAGGAAAAGGTATGAACTTTTTAATGTTTTATTAATAATTATCTGCATTCATAACATATTGCTTCTGTAGTGGGTTCCGGAAATAACGCATCACTGCCAAAAAACTCCATTTTTGTTGGTAGGAACTCAAATTGATTTACGCGACGAGAGTAGTACATTGGAGAAACTTGCTAAGAACAAGCAAAAACCAATATCAATGGAACAAGGAGAAAAATTAGCAAAGGAACTAAAGGCTGTTAAATATGTTGAGTGCTCTGCACTGACACAGGTATGATATTCTCAGAATGTTATCAGTCGCTTACTTACAAATCTTTGAATTAACAGAAAGGACTTAAGAACGTATTCGATGAAGCAATACTTGCAGCGTTAGAGCCACCAGAACCATCAAAGAAAAGGAAGTGCAAATTCCTATAATTTTAACATTTATTTATATGGTTTCACCAAACATTAAAAAAAAAAAAAAACACACAACATACACTATTTTGAAAATATTATAATTTGAAAGCAAAATAAAAGAGAGAAACCACAAAAAAAAAGCAACAACAAATTGAAAAACAAAAAACAGAAAAGATAACCAACAGGATTAAAAAACAAAAAAAAAGTCGCTGAATTCATAAAATATATATTTTTTATTGTATGACTACAAACAAGAAAAAGAAAAAGAAAGAGAAAGAAACAAAACAAATTAGTTGGCAAATCACACATGAGAACAGCAGTTGTAGTTGTTATGAACTAATAACATTTTTTTTAATATCATTTACTTTTATATTATATACTGTATTAGTTTTAGTAAAATACAATTATTATTACTGGAAATGATTTTTAATATCAAAATGAAAAGCAAAGATTACAACATACAATTCTTATTAATGTTTTCTTACGTGTTCTTTTGTTCTTTACAACACAATGAGGTATTTAAGAATTTGAAAAACAAAAAATATATTAATTTTTTTGCTACATAAAAAAAGTATTGCATTTACTTCGAAATATTTGTTCTTTTTTCTCAATTGAGTTGAAAGGTTATCTCGAACAACTAAGATAAGGGGCCTGATTATGGGATTCGCGGCGGATCGTTTTAAATTCGCGTCGTATTTCCTTATTAACAAATTCGCGGCAGAGCGAAAATATTTCTTCCAATATTCCTGTGCGTTGACACTTGGTTTGACTATTTCTTCCAATATTCCAGTGATTTGAATAAACACCACTGATCAGTTTTAACAAGTTGGGAAAGCTTGCTGTCAAAATGACATTTGCCTACAAGCTAAGGAGCAGGTTAGCTATAAAGCACTATTCACTTGAGCACGAACAACGACCAACGAATGAACGAGAATTCGTCGATTTTGAAATTTCTTTCACATGAGAGTTTTTAATTTGTCGCGAATGAACAACCAAAACACAAGGCAAGAATGATTTTTTAGGTTATACGCGTGCGAACAATTTGTTCGTTGGGAGTGTGGATTGTATGTGGAACGCGAATTGGACTTGACAGATCGCAACGAACAGATCTGAATTCGCGACGAATATTTTATTTTCCGATATTAATACATTTTAGGTAATTTAAGATCAATATTTTATATTTTAATATCTTCATAAACTTCATTTTGCTAAATATCGGCAAGATTTGAGGTCGATAAAGTAATTTAAACCACATTTCTTCATTTATTCGTCAGTTGTCGGTCGTTCTCATGTGAACGGTCCTTAAGAGTATGCGTGTAATACAAACTCAAAAAAGCAGGTGAGCTGTAAGCGTATGCGTTTTATTGTAATAATGATACAGTTGCCAACATAATAAAAAAGCAAAGTTTGCTACAAGAGTATGCGTGTATGAAAAAAAAAGTTTTGAGTTATTTGGAGGGTAAAACGTAGGTAGGTTTCCAATCTTGTTATAACTGATCAGTGATAACACTTTTTCGGCTGTGAATCCGCCAAAAAAAGCTGTCGGATTTCAACTCGCCAGGAAATATTATATCATTTCAAGTTCGCTTTCGAATTCGTTAATTGGTCGAATTCAAATCGAAGACGACGAAAGCGAAGCAAGAATTGAAAAATGACAAACTCGCTAGCAATACGATCCGCCACGAATCCCATAATCAGGCCGAAGGTAAAACAAGGAAACACCATATGACAAAATCTAATGAAAGTACCTTAGGCTGTTTCGAGGGGAAAATGTTTCGGGTTATCAACGGCCCCGTGTGCATCGATGGATAATCGAGAAAATTTACGGGTTGTACAGAGACGCGAAGCTTGTCACGGGTGGCTCAAGTGGAAGAGGACTTCAATCAATTTGGTGTGCCAATTTTGGGGCCCCAAGTATACACAGATTTTCACGGTTCTCTTTTTCCCAAGTCTTTTGCTATCGTAATTGAATTAAAGCGAAGTTCCTGCGAAGATATTATAGTTTTACGTTTAACTTAAGATTTTATTTTCCAAAAGGTTACAGAAACACCGTTAATTTGATTAAAGGAAGCAGAATGTTTTTACTCTTTAATTGTTCGAAGGATGAGGGAGGACATTTTACTAAATTGCTTTCGGGGGTGTAATGCAACAGCGATTGTTAATATTGCGAATTTTTGATTGGTTCTGTACACGTATATAATGCTGGTGGTAAAGGACTTCTTAGGAGAGTTTTACTGAAGAAACTATCGGAAAAGAAATCTTGGTATTACAGCTCACCCTGATTATAAGAAATTTCTTGCATGACTTGATTATCTGCAGTTCACAAGGAGTCAGTGGTCTTAGTCAATATTGGCATCAAATACAGTTCAAATTAGCTCGCCTGACGCCTGGTGATAATACTTCAAATAATAAAAACAACTGCAATATAGCAGATACAGAAAATAGGGATAGGGTTTTCCAATAAGAGGTGTTATTTAGATATTGAAAGAAAAATGGCATTTTTTGAGATAAATGATCGGATCGAAAGAGGAAGGTATGCCGTTAATAATGGAACACAACATCAGCCAAATGGCCGCGGCACGACCACGCCTACAGGACCATATCCTTTTCATGAAATTTTTCATAACCAAATCGCAAAGTGGCTGCCCTATGTCCTCGATAGCCTCACGAATTCATCTTTGAGGTCTTGAATCGACGCTGGGCTGTCGATTGGCGTAGTTTGAACTTGTCAAATGTCAAAAAATGACAGCTTCAAAAATGAATGCTACGAAATAGCGGGCTATTCAACATAACACCTCTTATTTGAAAGCCCTTTACTACAATTCGGTTCTAGACAGGTATCTATTATGCAAAAAGCCACAGTGAGATGTTCACAAATAATGACTGTCTTGTCAAACACACTGTAGTAGCAATTGTGGCCATGCCTTAAATTTCTTTGTGACGTTTCGCCATTTGTTTACTCTTTCTCAAGTCATCTGTTTCCCACACATATAAAAAAAACTACTGATACCATTCTTCTCAGCCAAGAATTTCAATTGGAAAAAAATTATAAAATATAAAGTGCGATGATGACTGGTTTAATGGACAAAAGGTTTGAATCCTACGATATCAATTCATGCAAACAAATTCCCTAAAATATAACATAAAACTTAAATTAAAGAAAAAGGAGCCGTGAAGATGATTTCTGTGAATCGACACCACTTTCCAAACGTATCAATAATCTTCACATAAATAACAATAATTTAGAAGAACCATTCCATCATCATCATCATAATCATCACAGTCATCATAATGCATCAATTATGGAATTGCAAAATGTACCTCAACAACAGCATTTGAACGACAATCTACAGTATACGAATGGAATGCATCACAATCATGATAACCAAGTGCCACAAGAAACAAATTTCCCACAGTATTCCTACGATCCCGAATTGAGTGAGCATGAAAATCCAATTTATTATAATAAAAACAAGCTATTGCATGAATTGCATTTCGAAAGAGTCAAACGAAACCAGATTTAAGAATGTTGCAAAAGTTATGGATCAAATTAATGTGTACCTATTAAGACCTTTACCCAATCTTTATAAGCTCTCTCCAAAAGGATTGATTTAGGATTATAAATAGCTATTAAGTTTAGTTAGTATTTAATTATAAATATTCTGCATATGTAGTACTAGATTTAAATATTTTGTTAAAATCGGATTTGTAATGCGGTCTTTAATGTTGATATTTTGTAATGAAATTTAGCAGTCCAAGAATTGGGAAGAACCAAAACAATCCTGCAGATCGAATTGACTCTCAGCCGGATTTGGAATTCCTCAACAAATAAGAATATTTTTCAATTCTGCTTTGATAGTTGTATTTAAATAATTGTTGTAAATAAATATTTTTGTGGCTTCATTTTATATATTTTTCTATATAGCTGGCGAATGAATAGGTTTTCTTACATCTTAACCGGAAACAGGGCTTCCACTTACCTTGCTTAACAGAAATGAGCTTTTAGTCCCTCCAACTTTTGCCTTGTAACGCTGATTCCTAGTCGTAGGTCGGCCACTCAGATTTTCTATTATTTTATTTTATATAGTTTAAGGAACAGTCAAATGCTGCTTTTGTATAGCAGTATGGATTGGTGCCCGCATTTCCTTGGTCTTTGTAGTGAAGGCTTGATCTTCTCGGTTGTCTATGCCAGGCTGATGCGATGAAGAATGTAACTTTAGGAAAATAACGAATTTCACTCTCCTACTTAGTCCTAGTTCAACGACTAATACTCGGATAAGTAGAGTTGATTAGGGAACTTTGAGCCCATGTGCTTTGTCAAACCGAAATAGCAGTCGAATTCTGAGTCGGGCTTAAATTAAGGCACCGTTTGTTGATTTTATTTTATATCTGTTCCGAAGAAATGAAACTCCTTGACTACCTCAAAGTTACTGTTAGTCTTCTCCTTAAACAAACCCAAAGAAATTCTAGTCTTCAATAGCCATGAAGGCATCTGGTCTATGATAGAACCGATAAAGCCTACGTGTCCAAAGTCATCGTTGGGTCAATTTATTAATTGACAATGTTGCGAACTTGAAAATTCAGTGCCTCTTCTCTTCTGAAATCTGCACAGGTTTCTATGAGTGACATGTGCAGACAGCTAAGCCCATCTGCTGAGAATTGGATGTGGAATCGGGGTTTTCGACTGCTTAAGGTCGCGCTGCAGTTAGTTGTGAACTTGGGCCTTTACTTGGATTTACTTCGGTGATTTTGTACCTAAAATCAAAACATGACAGAAGTCCTCACAGCTCTAATCTCAAATTTATTTTGTGCTTTGAAGAAGCGTTTTATTTTTAATATTGAAAACTTAAATCTTTAACTACCTATTGCTATCGTGCTAACCCACTTACATTTAATGTCCTCTTTAGCTACTTCGTCAATTACATTTAATCCTAACGAACATTTTCCAACAACATCGATTCCATCAAAATTCGTTTGTGCACACGATTTATCTTCCAATAATCTTTCAATTCCATTCCACGCAATCATTGCGCCATTGTCTGAACAATATAGTTTCGAGGGACGAAAAGCAACAGCGTCATACTTTTTACCCAAATTACAGACATTTTCGAATATATAATCATTGTTAGCTACGCCACCGGAAACAACAATCGTTGGCCTTGTGGACTCATCGAAGAGCTTCTTTGTCAAACAAAACTCGAGGGCCCTTTGCGTCCGATTTAAGATGTGTCTAGTTGTGGCTTTTAGAAATCCTGCACAAAAGTCTTCGAAGTGGTTGATGACCTCATCCGGGCGGGTTTCTTTAATAGAATAGAAAGAAAGATTATCTATTAGCTTCAAAGTCAGAATATCTTACTTTCTTCTTCTTCAGCCGCGCGAATAGTGCGAATTGCGTTGTTTTTCAAACCCGCAAAACTAAAATTACAGTCTTTATAACGAGAAAGCGGCAGGGGAAACGCATAACGATCAGGATTGGTTGCTTCTCGAGCTGCACTTTCAATGGCTTGACCTCCATTTAAGTTTGCATATTTGGTTATCACGTTCAAACGTAAACGACGGGAAATCTTATCGAACGCTTCACCCGGTGCATCGTCAAGACTCTCACCGAGTAAATAGAATTCGGTGGCTTTCTTGACAAATACCAGTTGACTGTGCCCGCCACTAATCAAAAGGCATAGAAATGGAAATTCTACTTCTTGTTCCATGCGCACCGCAAGAGCGTGTGCCTCCATGTGATGAATAGGAATTATGGGCTTTGAGATATTTGCGTCCCAAATATTTGGCAAAAACGAAGGCCAATCATAAGACTCATGACCAAACCTTTTAAGGATTAAATAAGACTTCGAATTTATTAAACATGAAAGCAATGATAAGAACCTGGTCTTGTTGTAACTGCTATGGCATCCAAAGCTGACGGATCAAGTCCTGAAGATTCCATACATTTTTCATACGTTTCCTCGATATTCAAGCGATGCAAGTCTTGTGCTCTGGGTGGTATTATACCTCCATACCTTATACGAAAGGCTTTTGTTTATATCACATGCCTTGTGAAGTAAGTGGCTTACCTTAAGTGAATAGCTTGTTGGGAATTGGTCACATTTCCAAGAACTTGTCCGTTTGATTGAACTAACGCCACTCCAGTATCATCGCAGGAAGTTTCTATGCCAAGCACTGATAGGCGACGATTTTGTTGGTTTGATTGGCAAAGTTGTCTAATTCTTGAGAATAGTGATCCATGTTTTCGGAGCAAGGTCATTCTTGTTTTAAACAGTTCAAATATGAATTCTAGTTGTTTCGGACCGAAAACCTTTTAAATGCTTTTAAAAATTTCACCTTTCGAATATTTCTGTCAACAAATGTACCAGCTGTGTTCTGTCATAAATGTCATAGGAGATGGGCATGTTCAAGTTTGTTATATCGTTTTTTTGGTCGTCCGGAACTGTTCCGAACGATTCTGAATTCGTTACTTGGCACAAAGACCGTTCTTATTCTGGATAGAACAGAAAAACGATTCCGAATTTGAAGTCGGAATCAAAAACAGAATCACGCATACATGCACACACTTGCACATTACGTAACTCGCCGACACGTACTCAGGTAGTAGTATATCAAGAATGGTGTTTGCATGGTCGTTTGGTATCCGGAATCGCACAGTTCTGTGTACCAATTCCGGATTACCAAAAAAATACGCTATCAAATTAAAATTCCAAAATTAAAATGTGGTTATTCGAATTCCTTGTCTTTAACCGACGAAGAATTACCCTAGCCGCTACTTCGGTTTGGCCAACCAACTGGGTTCAAAATTCCTCACTCGAGAGATAAAGTGCGTATAATGTGGATATAGTCCAGAATCCAGAAAGCCAAAAAAAACGACTACATTGGCTCGGCCATATCGGGCGAATAAACGACAACTCTCCAAACAGGAAAGTATTCTCTTCACAGCCTCCAAGTTCGAGACGAGCAGGAAAAGCGAAAGACCAAGTAACTGCGGGTGCAAGAGCGCTTATTTTCGACAAGTGGGAAACTCACGAGAAGGACCGATCCCAATAGAAAGCTGATGTGCTTCAGGCTGAAATCCTACATGGATTGGCAGCCGGGTAAGTTAGTCATTGTCTTTAATGATTTTACACAACCCTTGGAGTGACTCCTAGAGCTGTTACGCCATCCCCATATTTCTTATCGATGCAGAACTGTGTATTACGGAGTGTTGCTATAACACAGGGTTGGCCATTAAATAAGTTGGTTTTTAAGTTTAAAGTAGTTGGCGTTTTATTATCCAAAGTTTCTGGTCTCAAACGGCATTTATTGTTCGATGGCTCGTGTATACCTTAAAATTATAGAAAACACTTCCTTTATTCAAACACTTATTTCTGAAACAGTTTTATTTCAAGAATCGCACAACAGAAATTATTGGATATTATTCTTCGATATACATTTATCATCAGATTACAACAAATAAATATACATAGAATTATTGTTTGCTATTATTTTATCTTTCAAGATTCCTTTCCACTTTTTAAGAAAACAAAACGATATGACAAAAAATCAATACAAATTTAATATAGAAACCATTCTAACGTTCGTAGTAAACTCTATAGTAAAGCATTTTTGAGCGCCAAATACTAAAAGTATTATCAAATTTTAAAAGATAAACCCCATCGCCGGGATAAGCATGTGAACCAACATAAACCTCATTGAAACACTCGCGCCGATAGACGGGTACAATAATCGAAATTGGAGGCTTACACGGGGACGATAGGCTAAGTTCAGTCGATACAGAGCCGCACTCTAAGTCCTCAGGGGTACTGAAGTCGTCTTCGTCGTTAAATTCGTCATCGTCGTCGCTCTCGCTTACATGTACGGTTACATCATTTGTCAATGGTTTGCTCCATTCGAAATAGACTCCGAAACCAATGTCATAGTTGTCTGTAGCGAATTCCCAAAAAATACATTTTCCATTTGAGTTTGTCGGAACACGAACCTACAAGTCAATGTTTTGTTTAACTACGAATTTGAGCAATATGTTTGTACATTCTTTAATTACCGTTACAATGTCACCATGACCAACGTTTATAACGCCATCACCTCGACCCGCAGCGACTTCCTTCTTGAATGCCTTTATGTCTGGCCGTGTCCACATCTTTGCTGGGCTTATTGTCACATAGTCCTCGTTGTCAGAATCGTTATTTTTGTCGCAAAAAACTGTTTTCAGTAGCCAGAGACTGCTTTGAATCTATTAATTCTGCTTCTTCTGGATTCACATTTTGCAATAGGTTGGGAGATTTCGAGTTGGAATGTAAATGAAGCTGTTGCATGTACTGATGATAGTGCTCTTTTTGTAATTGACAAATCAGGACCGCTTGTTGCTCTGGACTACCGGGAAACTGTTTTACAGCGTAGCTCTGAAATAGTTTAAGTAAACTTTTGATTGAGTATCTAGTCTTCAAAACGTCTTGCTCGGTTAAACTTTGAGATTTACTCGAATTGAGTGGCCGAGTCGTAGTAAAGGAAACCAAAACAAAATATGATGCATTGATGCTATTTTTTAAACTGTTGTGTTACTTTAGAATGTCAGTAAATATATAATTGAATTTGCGGGCGAACGTTTGAATGAAAACTATGGTTAACACATTTGTCACTCTATTAACACCATTTGGATATTGACACAGGTGCAAGATTAAAAACTATAACGTACCTTAAACTGCTGATATGTCTGCTGATTGAGAGCATCTTTCAGCTGTCGTCGTTGTAACTCCTCCTTGCATCGTTCTTCTTCCTCTTGTTGCTGTTTCAGTTGCTGTTCTTTCTCCTTCTCAAGCAGCTTCAATGCTTCCTGTTTCTTTTGCAATTCTAGTTTCAATTTAGTTTCATTGTCTTGTTTAACAGCTTCAATATACGGTTTAAATGAACTGCACATTCTATCCAATAGATTAATGAAACCTTCCATGGCCTGGGCTTTGCTTATATCGCCAAGCTGTTGCCAATACAGTCGACGATCTTTGCCAATAACATCGAAGATACCCAATTCGGGGGCACATTTTTCATTGAACGGCCCGTTGTGGGCTTGATTTGTGAATGCGACCAGTTTTAAATTGTCCTCGTACGATAAATGAATAGCTTTTCCAGAGTTTTCTATTTAAACAACAAAAATAAAACAATGCACAAAAATTTGTATAGAGAAAAATGATGTTTGCTTTGCTTACGTTTGTAGAACGTCAATGCTAGTCGATAAAGTTCTCGAAGAGGCATTCCCCATTTTTCCTCGTGTTCTAGTGGATCATTTTCAACGTATTTTGCCATGGTTTTATAGTATGGTTTTTGTATGGAAATGTTATTTCACATAACAATTTTAATAAAGTTAGAAATTTTCAATTTTTCTTTACAAAAAAAACTGACCAATGATCACAATTTGACAACTAGTGTCCTGTCCTGTTTTTTTTTTTCAGACGTTTCTAGGTTTGTTTGTTCACCAAGTTCGGAAATATACAACGCGGGCTGTCAAATGTCAATATTTCATCGAAAGACGTGTTCAAGTTGAATAATTGGTTCGTTATACACATTTTTTATATTTTCAAAAAAATCTATGTTTGTTTATCTAAGGCCGAGTGCGAATTGGATGAATTGTGGTTAAAAATGGATGAATTGTAAACTGCTCCTCAGCTAGTCTAATTCTTAACACCATTTATTCAATTCGAAGTGTCAAAATTTAATCAAATGTCAAGTTTTAACCCATTTTAACCCAATTTACACCGGCCTAAATATCTAATGTCGTTTTCCATTGGTCTTTTTTTTACATTTCTTCTTCTACCTCCAATGGAACGGTTTATGATGAAAATGTCAATCTTCGGACGCTTCTGTTTTTAAGACGGAAGAGTTCTGCTCTTCTCAGAAGCATTCCGTCTATCAAAGTCAGTCCAATGGAATGGTTTCAGAAGGCCTCTGGACTGCCAATGGAAAACGACATAACGATATTGTTTATCTAGAAGACAAAACGGTGGAAACTGATAACCAGCCACAAGATAAATTGCCAACATCATCAACCTCAACCCGTAATATAAAAAGAAAGGCCAAGCGTCAATTCGACAACAGTTTGAACAAATATTTGGAAATTGAGGAAAAAAATGAAGACAGAAGAAGAAAAACTTGAACTGATAAAAAAAAATTATTACTAATACAACAAAACACCGAAGTTCTTGCTTCTATTTCCGAAATAAAAAGAAATAAAAAGAATTTAAATTATTATTTTATTTCATTTCATTTACTTATTTTACCGACATTAGCAAGCCCGCAAGGCAAAGATGGTTGAGACCAATAATGTGACTCAAAACGGAAGCTCTAGTTCAAATATGTTGAACACTTGCTTTGTCTGGCAGCTGTTAGTGGGATTATGATGATGGAGAGAGAAATGTCTTTCAAAGCAAACTCGAAGTGCATCGTAACGTAGACGAGGGTGAAGCGAAAGCGTGTAAGAAAAACCTTTTGTATTGGATTCTACACACGTCTTCCTTAAATCCGAGAATAGTCGAGATTTATCGTTGATCTACTCGCTAATCTCGTGATTAGCGTCAGTGGAAACAGCATATTAGATAATAGGTGCGTTCCTTTGGGATAAGCTACTTTTTAGTACTTCGCAGTAGACGTTGAATGGAACGCGTTAATTTTTCAAAAAGTAGTTCAAAGCAGCCAGAAGTACTAAGCAGTAGATAAATGTTCCCAAAGGAACGCTAATGTAGTCAACAAAAAACAAAAGATGCATTTGCGAACGTTAATTTTTTTTAGTGGATGTGGGTAAGCAAACGGAACTATTGATGAAATGAAACTTGGTCTTCTGTCAAACAAAAAATTGAAGAAAAAAGTGAAAGAAAAAGAATCGAATCTTGAAGAAAATATTTTGTGTGCGATTATTAAATAAAATTGTAAGTAAAAAGAGAAATTTTCAGTTAAATTTATGTACAACAAGGGTAAAAAAATAAATTTTACGTTTATTGTTAACAATTTATAAGAACTACGGTCACTGAACTCTCAGTTTTTCTTATCTGCCTCTATAGTATCTCCGAAACGCCCCTGTGGCAGTCACAAATTGAAAAGCAAAAAATATTCATTTTTCATGAAAGTAAAATCAAAATGAAAAAAGAAATATTTAAATAGATAACATTCATCACTCACAGAGAAAAGTGGTCCTGAAATTGTTTTTATTTTGAAAGCGAAATCCTTGCAAAGTAACAGTTTTAATAGAGATTGACTCATTATTTTTCCATTTAATTGAATTGCAAAGGTTTCGGGTACTTGCCCGGCTGCAATTTGTTCTATCTGTCTACTAAAAGCTAGCAGGCACTTCGACAAATTGTTTTCTTAAAGTTTGATGAAGAATAAATGTAACTTCAACTCAAAAATTTAACATACTGTTGGAAATGGTATGGGAATCCTTTCGCAACATGACGTCACAGTTTTCTCGAAATTGAATTGTTTTGCAAAAAAGATTAAAATTGTTTTTAAATTTGAATGAACACATATATTTTCTTAAAGAACATGACGGATTCAAAGTATTTTACAACAACCAAGAAGGGCGAAATCTTCGAACTCAAATCCGAGTTGAACAATGACAAAAAAGAAAAGAAGAAAGAAGCCGTCAAGAAGGTAAAATGATGTATTATTTAGCAGAGGTTCTAGGAATTATACATTAAATTTGTTTAAAAAAGGTTATTGCAAGCATGACAGTGGGTAAAGATGTATCAGCTCTGTTTCCGGATGTCGTAAACTGCATGCAAACCGATAATTTGGAATTGAAAAAGTTGGTTTATCTCTACTTGATGAACTATGCCAAATCCCAACCGGATATGGCTATAATGGCCGTTAATACATTCGTTAAAGTGAGTAAAACAAAAAAGTTATTTTATTTGTTTTCAAAAATCTTGATTTTCTTTTTAATAGTATTAACTTTTTTGAACAAATCTAACAACTAATTGATACCTTTGTTGGTTTAAAGGTTTATTCTTTGAAAGCAAATAAAATTATTGAAATATTTTGAACAAATTTTATAACTTTTCTCCAGGAGAGAAGAGGGCTTCCTATGAATTAACATTCATGTTTTCTGAAATTGTTATTGAAATTGTGGGCTTAAAGAAAAACGAGGTTTATTTGTTTATCTGACAAAAACTAAGAGAAATTATTTCGTTTTGACCTTGGGCTACGAGGGAAGCATTATATTAGGTCCGTTCTATACTTTTTTCGGCAGTTTTTGTAAAAACGTCAAAAATCGAGAGTGGTAGAAATTTGTGATTCTCCAAAAGAAAGACAATTGACAGCTTAATCTCCCAATGCACGAAATTATGTCAAACGTCAACAAAATTCAATAGGCCAGTTCCACCTTACAACGTCTCATTGAGATCTCAGAGATTTTTTAGGTAAAAAATGTTAAAAAAACAAATTTTGGTTATTTGACTTCTGTCTGAAAGGATTCAGGCAAGGCGATGCACTGTCGTGCGATTTCCTTAACATCGTTCTTGAGAAGATAGTGCAGAGCTCAACCGTCAACACCAGATGCACTATCTTCCAAAAATCTGTTCAACTTCTCGCGTACGCCGATGATATTGATATAATGGGAAGAACACAGCGTGATGTCAATGGCGCCTTTGTGAGAATTGAGACAGAAGCGGCAAAAATGGGTTTAGCGGTAAATGAGGGAAAAACGAAGTATATGCTGTCTTCGAGAAAGGACACCCAACACCGACGGCTCGGACAGAGCGTCACAATAGACGCATACAACTTTGAGAAAAGCCCTCTCTCGAGCAACTAAGGTAAAATTGTACAACACCCTCATCATCCCAGTCCTGCTGTATGGTGCAGAAGCATGGACCTTGACAAAATCGGATGAAAGTGCCTTAGGCTATTTTGAAAGGAAAGTTCTTCGGGTCATCTTTGGCCCCGTGTGCATTGGAATGGCGAAAGAAGATACAACAGCGAACTTTACAGGTTGTACAACGTAGCCAGAAGGGTCAAGGTCCAGAGACTCAGATGGCTTGGTCATTTAGAGCGGATGGACACCAATGATCCGGCCCGGAAAGCCTTCGACACTATTCCCGAGGGACGTAGGAGGAGAGGAAGATCGCGACTCAGGTGGCGCACTCAAGTGGAAGAGGACCTCAATCAACTTGGAGTGCAAAAATGGAGACAAATAGCTAAGGATCGAACGGGCTGGCGGAGACTGTTGATTGAAGCCCAAGTCCACAGCGGACTGTAGCGACACCTTAAGTCAGTAAGTAAGTAAGTTTGGATTTCCTGTAGTTTTTAATTTTTATGACTTTTAACATCCAATTTGGAATTTTTTTATGACTTGGGTAATCTTAAAGGGTAAATAATGTAAAATCTGAATACCTGCATATTCAGGATTTTGTATATATTGCTCGGTTTGATCGAATTTAATTTTATTTGAGACCGTGATCTTCTTCAGTAAACAAAGTGCGCATCATGGGGAAAGTAAAGGAATTAACAACTGAAACTCGATCTACGATTATGACGCTTACTGAAGAGCAGTTTACAGGACCACGCCGTATGGTCCTGTGAACTGCTCCTTACTCTAGTACCGGCAGTTTTAAGGATAAACCGAGGTGAGGACGACCTAGTAATACGACGAAAACCGAAGATCTGCAAATCATCACCATAAGCAAGCGTTCTAGGAAGAAAACAGCACCAGAAATACGCGCCGAAATCAATGAAATGCGGGAAGAACCACTATCTGTATCAACGACACAACGAAGGTTTAGGCAGCCTGGACTTTTTGGGCGCGTTGCAGTACGGAAACCCCTTCTACGACCCCAAAACAAGATCAAACGGTTATAATGGGCCAAAACCCATCAGGATTGGACAGATGAAGACTTCAACAGAGTCTTATGGAGCGATGAGTCCAAGTTTGAGGTGTTTGGCTCAAATCGCAGAGTGTACGTCAGGCGCAGCGCTGAACATAAGATGCTACCAGACTGTATGGTCCCAACTGTAAAGCATGGAGGCGGTTCAGTAATGGTGTGGGGATGTTTTTCCTTCGATGGAATGGGAGATCTGACACGAGTGATCGGAAGAATGGATAAAGAAGTCTATAAAACGATATTGGAAGACCACGTTTTGGTATCTGGACTCCGATTAATCGGTGAAGGTTTTTATTCGCAAACAATGACCGAAACATACTTTGCGGGAATACCTGAAACATAAAGAAAACGAGGACATTCTAAAAGTAATGGTATGGCCACCGCAGTCTCCAGATATTAACCCCATTGAGCTCTTACGAGAACAGCTTGACAGAAATGTCCGGAACCACCACATAACATCGGAATCTGCTCTTTGGGAAATTCTACAAAATTGCTGGAATAAAATCCCACAAGAAAAAAGACAAAAATTTGTAAGAAGATTTCCCAGAATTGTTAAAAAAAATTATTGAATTTAAAGGGGGGTTTTTTGATGAAAACTGAATTTAGGACTTTGTTTGTTTTTTTTTTTAAATAAATAATTTATGTTTAGTAAAAAACAAGTTGAGATTTTTCTATCATTTACAACAAGACGTGCCCTTCACTTGTTTCACGTATTAACGTTTTTCCTAAAACTACAGTTTCGGGGTTAAAACTCGATATATCTCAAATTTCAGAGGTGGTCTCAAACGTTTGACCGGTAGTGTATGTGCAAAAACAATTTGTAACCATTATATCTCAATGAAAAGTGAGAATTATGTTCCACCAATTGATTTTGCCTCAGTCAAAGTGACATTGAGATCCCAGTGAGATGTTGTTAGGTGGAACTGGCCTTATGTACTTCTTATGGTTTGACAGAACTTAAAAAACTGCCACAAAAAATTTTTGTGGCTAAAATCGGCAGATAGGGGAAATATTTTTCTCCTTCAAAAGTGACAGAACTTCCAAAAATCGGGAGTAAAAGAACGGAAAAGTGGGAGAATATGGCAGTTTTAGGGAGTAAAAAAAACAGACCTATTATTCTTACGAAAACACTTTTTAAACCCATCTCCTTAACAATTGGCTATTATTCGAAATTGAGGGTATTTGTTCAAAAAATTTTAACCACAACAATTGGCAAAAGAACGCATTGGTCACGATTTTATCATCATTCCGAATGTGCATAATTTAAATTACCACTATATTATGAAATGTGACTATAAAGTAGGCGTATACTATATTAAAATGTATGAGTTTTCTTATGTTTTCCTTTAATTCATGCTAAAAATATATTTAAGGATTTGCCCTCTTCTCGACTACTTCAGGTAAAGTTTGTTTGAATTATGTTCGTTTCCATCTTTTCTTCATGATTTTTTTTTTTTTTTCAAATGTTATGCGACTTTTATTTTGATGTTTTTTGTTTTTGGTTCTTTAGTTTTGCAAACATTTTTGCGTGTTTAAAAAATCATGACAGTCTGTTTGGTTTTTGTTTTTGTTGGAAAATATATGCAACAACTGTAACTAGAAGAAAAAAAAAAAAAAAACTACATAAGGAATTTTATAACTTCAAAGCTGTGTAAAATAAATAAATAGAGTGGCGCGACAGCTCTTGAAGAGCCAAGGCCTAAGTGGCTTGCTGTCATCAAAAATTCTCTAGGTGGGTGTGAAGAATTGAGGGGACCTACAATTTAACGCCGATTCCGAACGACAAAGTTGAGGAGCACTTTTTTCATGACAGATGATACTCTTGGAAGTTTTGTCAGTTTTTCGCAAGAGGCAGTGCCCGTGAAAGATGAAATAAAAAATATCGGCACGAGTAGGACTCGAACCCACGACCTTCTGCTTAGCAGCCAACGCACCTAACCACTAAGCTACGGACACTACTCAAACCTGTGTGCCAACGAAAATAAGACGATGTTGATTATTCAAAAAACGATCCGTTTTTAGGGAAAAAGACTTCTGGGGCGTTAGTTTATTTGATTCAAGTAAAAAGGGGATATGTAGGTAGGTAGGTAGAAATGGCTGTCCCACTTCCGTGTAGGACACAATTAGCGCTGAGTGCGCCGTTTTGATACCGTACCTCATGAGATTCTTAAAAGATTTGGATGGGTTAGGAAGGATGTATATTTCACACGTACAATCCTATACATAATGTAGTGCCATCTTTAGGCAGGAGAGATAAGGGGGGCGCTAAAACCAGTTTGTTTTATTGAGGTATGAAATCAAGTCTGATCTTAAATTCTGAGAGTTCCTCAATACCGTTGAAGAATTCTTTACCTAAATGGAGTGCTCTTTTCCTAGCCAAGGCCGGGCAATGGCAGAGAAAGTGTGGGACCGTTCCCTTTTCATCCTGGTCCTCACAGCTACGGCAAAAGGAGTTATGTGGTATACCCAGTTTCGCCGCATGCTCCCCTATGGGCCAATACCCTGTGCAGGTAGCAACAATCCTGGCTATGTCATGCCTTGGTTTGGAAATTAAATTGATTTGGGTTTGTTATAGGAGGGCCAGATTTTCCTAGATATATAGCAACTCGTTAAACTATTCCACCTATATGATTTGCTTCTGATGTGTATATGGTCAGGATATAGCCCTTTACAACTCCAAAAGGAGCATATACTCTCATTGCCAATGAGTTGTGAAAGGCTGATCCTTGCCTAGCTAGCTCATCTGCCTTTATTTCCTTCATAGCCCTTATGGTCCGGTATCCAGATTAGCGTGACGCTCAAATCGAGTTCCTTGAGGGCCTCATTGCATTGCTGGACCAGTTCAGAGAATGATAAAGCTGAAAAGGGGATACATTTTTGTAGAAGAAATTATAACAATTTAAGAGAATTTTTTATTTTTGTTTTTGATTATTGAGTCAGACAGAAGAGAACGCAACCTCGTATGCATTTTGCAGTCGTCAAAACCAAGCGCACTGTAATCCGCAGAATCCTGGTATTTGTACCGGAAGTTCGGTCTTCTTGGTCGTCTCGAACCTGGGAGCTGTACTCATTAAGAGAAAAAGTAAAGAAGCAAAATTTATCCACAAAGTTGGTATTTGAGGACCTGTCTCGACGTGTCACTGTACAACATTTTAAGGCAAAGAAAAAAAAAATACAAAACAAAACAAACCGTCTGCCTGTATGGGCTCCTGCAATCTATAGTATAAGACCTATAATGTAAGAAAGTACGATTTTTGAGAAGAATAAGAAAAGAGTTGACTTTTGAAAGTGCTTTAGTTCTCTACAATTCAATCGTGTTACCTCATTTTAACTATTGTGCATCATTACTATATGCTATGCATGTCAACAAAAGATTATTAGTAGGCTGCAATTACTTCAAAATAAGGCGATGAGATCAATCTTAATAGTGAGTGTATATACCCCAATAAGAGTGATGTTGGATATGTTAAATTGGATGAATGTGAAAAAAAATGGTGAAAAATAAAATGGTTCCTGAGTACTTGCAGGTTAATGTGGTGAATGTCGGAGATATACTTACTTACTTGCTTAAGGTGGCAATACATTCCGCCAGCTAACTCGGTCCCTAAGCTAGCTGTCTCCAGTTTTGCACTCCAAGTTGATTGAGGTCCTCTTCCACTTGAATGCGCCACCTGAGTCGCGGTCTTCCTTTCCTCCTACGTTCCTCGGGAATAGTGTCGAAGGCTTTTCGGGCCGGAGCATTGATGTCCATCCGCTCTAAATGACCGAGCTCGTGTTCGCTGTTATATCTTCTTCGGGGCCAAAGATGACTCGAAACAGCCTAAGGCTGTCGATTTTGTCAAGGTCCATGCTTCTGCACCATACAACAAAGCGCAAAGAAACAGCGATTAGCAAGAGTTATTCTTCGTCTGGTGTTATTGCCCTTGTTTATAGCGGAGCCTAGGTAGAGGACGTTCTGTCCGTGCCGTCGGTGTTGGATGTCCTTCCTCGAAGACAGCATAGTTGTGCTTAAAAAATGAAACTTCCACTGGTAATCTATGTAACTATAGCTAATTGCTTTTCGTTATATTTAAAAAATTCCCTTTCCAAGGACTCGTCCATTCTTACACGATTGCATTGCTTTATGAAGTTCACTCCTGGTCCTGATGGTCTTCATGCCATTTTCCAAAATAAATTTTCCTCTTCTCCAAACTCATAACCTAAATTATGGAAAACAAAAAAAAAACAATCGACCAATTGCTATTATTACAAATGCCTTACATTTTTGGAAGCATTTCCGTTGCAGGCCTTTAACCAGTTCAGCCGTTTCTAAAAAACAGATCCACCACCAGAAACCTTGTAGAATTTGTTTCATTCATGCTAAGAGCCTTTGAAAACAGGAATGAAGTTGATATGTTCCCCACTGACTTCAGTAAAGCGTTTGACAAAATTTCTATTATCTCATAGTTTTTAAACTATGCTCTTTAGGCTTTGAACCCGTTTACTATCAAATTCAGTCTCACTCTTATACACAATACTTATCTGGGAAGCCAAATTATTAAGTTGCTGGATCGGAAGGGTATGGAAAATTGTTTGAAAAGCTTAAACACACAGAATAGTACTGCCTTCACTGCAAAAAATCATCCCATCCTTAGCATTGTGTTTTTTATAACTACTAAAGTTCCTACTTGTGGTTGTGTTAGTTAGTTATTTAGAAACTTTTTTTTATTAAACAGAAGACAGCATGGCTCGTTCTATTACTCATTTGGATACACAGTTACCCCTTAAAATAATAACTGCCACTTCGAACACAACATTTCTCATATACTTCCAAGCTTAAACATCAAAACATTGGGATTAGTCAGCTTTCCCACAAATTACTGAAATGTAACACAAGCATAGATTTTCAAACTTTATTTCATTGTAATTTTAAATGTTTGTTAATTCTTGGTTAAGTTTACCTAAACAAAAATCATCATCAGTAAAAAGCTTTATTCTGCCGATGGGCTCCAAAATTCAAACAACTTCATCAAAATTCGATCGATAAGTTAGCAGAATAGAGCTTATATGAATGTTTCAATTTCAGACCCCATTTAAAAATGAAACAAACGTTTGTGTGTGTATATAGAGTGTCACAAAACTTAGTCCCCGATTTCATTCAACCTCAAAACCTTTGTTTTGTAATCTCCCTTGTTTTGACATTAGTGCGTTGATGTTTCATTAATTATAACCAGTTTGTTTTCGGCTTAAATATATACATATCTCTCTCTTTCTCTGTTAAAAAAACATATTCGTAATAAGAAGTAATCAATGATGTAACCAAGAGCTTGCTCATGTATGTATAATGCCATTTTTCAAATATTTTAGGATTGTGAAGATTCAAACCCGCTTATTCGAGCTCTGGCTGTTAGAACAATGGGATGCATTCGTGTCGATAAAATCACCGAATATCTTTGCGAGCCGTTGAGGAAATGCCTCAAAGATGAAGATCCTTATGTAAGGAAGACAGCCGCCGTTTGCGTTGCTAAACTTTATGACATTTCTTCGTCGATGGTATGTTAAAGAAATTCACTTACATTCATATTCTAATTTGAATTTTTTTAAGGTTGAAGATCAAGGGTTCTTGGATCAGTTGAAAGATCTGCTTTCGGATTCAAATCCAATGGTAGTGGCGAATGCCGTTGCTGCTCTGAGTGAAATCAATGAATCCAGCCAATCTGGACAGCCATTGGTTGAGATGAATTCGGTGACCATCAATAAGCTTTTGACTGCTCTCAATGAATGCACCGAATGGGGACAGGTGTTTATCTCGACTCATTGGCCAACTACAGTCCAAAGGATGAACGTGAAGCCCAATCGATTTGTGAACGAATCACTCCACGATTGGCACATGCTAATGCTGCTGTTGTTTTGAGTGCAGTCAAAGTTCTGATGAAGCTATTGGAAATGCTATCTAGCGATAGTGATTTCTGTTCGACTTTGACCAAAAAACTGGCACCACCATTGGTGACGCTCTTGTCGTCGGAGCCAGAAGTACAGTATGTGGCTTTGCGTAATATCAACTTGATTGTTCAAAAGCGACCAGACATTCTCAAGCACGAGATGAAAGTCTTTTTTGTCAAGTACAACGATCCAATCTATGTGAAATTGGAAAAACTAGATATTATGATTCGTTTGGCCAATCAGAGCAACATTGCTCAAGTATTGAGCGAATTGAAGGAATACGCAACTGAAGTTGATGTTGATTTTGTGCGGAAGGCAGTCAGAGCTATTGGTCGATGTGCAATAAAGGTAAGTTGGGTTAAATGCCAGTAAGTCTGAAACTAATTGCTTGTTTCTTAAGGTTGAACCATCTGCAGAGCGATGTGTTTCCACTCTGTTGGACTTGATCCAAACCAAAGTAAATTATGTCGTCCAAGAAGCCATAGTTGTCATCAAGGATATCTTCAGGAAGTATCCAAACAAGTACGAGAGTATTATAAGCACTCTGTGTGAAAATCTAGACACGTTAGACGAACCCGAAGCTCGTGCTTCGATGGTTTGGATTATTGGAGAATATGCCGAGCGTATTGATAATGCCGATGAGTTGTTGGACAGTTTCCTTGAGGGCTTCCCCGACGAAAATGCTCAAGTGCAGTTGCAACTCTTGACAGCTGTGGTGAAGTTGTTCCTCAAGCGTCCATCTGACACCCAGGAGTTGGTTCAGCACGTTCTTTCGCTGGCCACCCAAGATTCTGACAATCCTGACTTACGTGATCGTGGTTTTATCTATTGGCGTTTATTGTCTACAGACCCTGCTGCTGCTAAGGAAGTCGTTTTGGCTGACAAGCCATTGATTTCCGAAGAAACTGATTTGCTGGAGCCAACACTCTTGGATGAACTTATTTGCCATATCAGCTCTCTGGCAAGTGTATATCATAAGCCACCGACTGCATTTGTTGAGGGCCGTGGTGCTGGCGTGCGTAAATCACTTCCAAATCGTACTGCAGGATCTGATGCACCAGCTGAGTCTCAATCAGAAGCAACAGTCATTCCCAATCAAGAATCACTCATCGGAGATCTGCTTTCAATGGACATTAACACACCCGCCGCTCCTGTTGCTGTACCAGCAGCCAATAACATCGATCTGCTTGGTGGTGGCTTGGATATCTTGGTAAGCTCTCGATATTGACATGTTTTGTGAATTTGATAAGTTAATTTTTGATTTTAAATTCAGCTTGGAACTGGCCCAACCGAACCTGTCGCTGGAGGAACATCGGGCCTTTTGGGTGACATATTTGGCCTAGGCACTGGCGGCATCTCGCCAATGGTTCAAATTCCCAAGATTATTTGGCTACCGGCCGAAAAAGGCAAAGGATTAGAAATTCAGGGAACATTCTCCCGCCGAAACGGTCAAATATCAATGGACCTTACCTTCACCAATCGAGCCATGCAGGCAATGAGCGGTTTCGCCATTCAATTGAATAAAAACAGTTTTGGTCTTGTTCCAGCATCTCCACTTCAAGTAGCACCATTAGCCCCAACACAAAGTTGTGAAGCCAGTCTTCCGATGGGCACCACCGGACCAGTTCAACGCATGGAACCTCTAAACAATTTGCAAGTTGCTGTCAAAAACAACGTTGATATTTTCTATTTCGCCTGTTTGGTACATGGAAATGTTTTGTTTGCCGAAGACGGACAATTGGATAAACGTGTTTTCCTCACAACATGGAAGGAAATTCCAGCCGCCAATGAAGTTCAATACAGTTTGTCCGGTGTTAATGGGAACACCGATGCCATTGCTTCAAAAATGACAGCCAACAATATATTTACTATTGCAAAGAGAAATGTCGAAGGTCAAGATATGCTTTATCAATCACTCAAACTAACTAACAGTATTTGGGTTTTGCTTGAACTTAAATTGCAGCCTGGTAATCCAGATGCAACACTCAGTTTAAAGTCTCGATCGGTTGAAGTCGCTCCAATGATATTTGCTGCATATGAAGCCATTATTCGTTCTGCTTAAACACATTAATAAAATACAATTAAATAAAAAATTAAGTAAACTACCGTTGTATTCGAATAATCAAGCCTAATTATATGAACAGTAATCTTTAGTTTTGGAACAACTAAAAGATAGGTTTTTTAGACATTTATTAGAAAATTAAATCACTTAAATTGTCACCCAACCTTTAATCAGATGAGTTCATTGATAGTTCTTTGTTAAGGTGTAACACAAATCTGCTCAACAATCAAAGCAAAGGTCCTAAAATACGAAATTATACCGAGGTACATCTCAGTGTTTTTCTCTTCTTTTTTTATGTTCTAATTTTTGTTATTTTTAAGCACATAAGAAACCTTCGGTGTGTTTAACATTAAATTCGTGTATTATTCCCTATTAAAAGTTATTATAAAATAAAAAAATATATAAGAAAACATTCCACAAGAAGTATGTTTTATTTTCTTCGGAATTGTCGGCCTGTTTGTAACGTACATTCAAAATTTTTCTACTTTTCAAACGTCTGCGCAACTTGCTCAACAGTCTATGAATTTCTTGATAAAGAGTGATAAAATAATCACACCTATTGCGAGTTCTCGTGAACAGCATTCCACTCGAAAAAAAATCCAATTTTAAAGTCAGTTTCAGGCGAAAAAAGTTCATGCTCGAAAGATTTCCCTTATTGCCAGTACGCAGTTCAAGCGGAATTAATGCCATTCAGTGCCTTTCTTTAGAAAGCAACAGAAGAAAACTTAGAAAAAAGTAAGTATACGTCACAGTGCCTTGTATTAAAAAAGGTTTGAATTTGAGAAACAGTTCTTTTTGTCTGTGTGCCAACATCCATAAAATAAAGGTCAATTTTCTTTTTAATGGGTAAGATACTTTTTTTTAACAATCGAAAGATTTTTCTTATGCCACCACTCAGTTCGGGCGGAATGAATTGTTCGCTTTTTTAGGAGGCGAACAGAAGAATATCAACTTGCAGTGTAAGTATCTATAGAAGGACCAAATCAATAAATGCAAAGCAAAGCGATATTGAGGAGCTTCAAGCGTGTCAAGAACTTTGTGAGAAAGTGAGTGAGGAGACATCCATCATGACAGGCCATAACAAGGAAATGCAAAATTGTGTGAAAAAACTTTGTCTATCTTTGGATAGCCTCAATGAAAGAAAAGTAAAACAAATTAAACAGGAGAAGCGGAACCATCAGGAACTGGAAATTTAAGAAGAATGGAAATCACTGTTTGTTTTATTCGAACTGTCAGTCCTGATTCGAAGTGAAATGCTATTCGGGCGAAACTCACAATAGCTTTTAAAATTAGGGGCGATTTAAAATATTTCTTCAGAATGACTTTCTGGGCGAAACACACAAAATGGCTGAATTATTTTGCAAATATTGGCTAGCACCTAGTTACTGATGGTGCTGACAGTCAAGGATGACCTCTTAACCAAGAAACCATAAATTTTTGAAATGAGTTTACTTAATACTATTTGGTTTATGATTTAATGTAAATCAATGATTTAATGTAAACCAATTTCAAAATTTTGAAAAGTAAGTGCAAAGGACCAACTTTATAAAGGGTCCGCCATCTAAGGTTTTTTTTTCAACTAGTGCTTATTTCGTGAATGGTAACACTTAGCTCATGTCCGATTCGACAGATAATTAGTTTTATCTTTCCGCTGAACGAATATGGTTGTGTATACGCTTGAACAACGCTGGGAAATGTTCCGACATTACTTTGAAAATCATGTTAATGTTGCAGAATTTGTGCAAAAATTGCGAACGGATTTTGGAAGAAGAGAAGCACCGTCAGCTCCGTATGTTCGTTGTCTTGTGAAAAAAGTGAAAGAAACTGGCATCCTCATCGATACATGGAAAAGCCAATACACCCAAAACGAGTCACTGTTTGGTGCGGATTTTGGTCCAGAGGCATAATTGGGCCATTTTTCTTCGAAAGCAAGGAGTGGCCGTTACAGTCAATGGCGATCGTTATCGGACCATGCTGAACGAATTTTTGTTCACAAAAGTTGAAGAGGAGGATATTGGCAATATTTGATTTCAGTAGGACGGCGATACGTGCTACACAGCCGAAGCTACACTCTATATTTTGCACCTTGCCACTCTATTTATTTATTTTAAGCGTTATTAATGACCATGCCAAAGAAGTTTGAAAATCAAAGGGTGTACATATTCTGTAATGATTGTCATGACACTTGCAAAACGAAATTTCACTTTGTGGGCTTGAAATGTATCCATTGTGGCGGCTACAATACTACTCAGGATATCAAAAGAAGAATGTCATGGGCGAATGCCGATAGCTCAATATCAGCCTGAATTATTTATTATTATTTTTGAATCCACTCACTTTTGAGAGCATTAAGTGTTTTTAAGTGAGATAACATTTTTAAGTCTTGAATCACGCTAAGTGTTAATGTTCCAATTTGAAAATTCCTGTGAGCAGAGACCTCAATAACGTTAATATTAATTTTATATGATACAAATGTTCTATATGATATTCCGCAAAAAAAAAAAAATATAGAGTGGCGCGACAGCTCTTGAAGAGCCAAGGCCTAAGTGGCTAACTCTCATCAACAATTCTCTAGGTGCGTGTGAAGAATTGAGGGGACCTACAATTTTACACCGATTCCGAACGGCAAAGTTGAGAAGCACTTTTTCATGACAGATAATACTCTTGGAAGTTTTGTCAGTTCTTCGCAAAGAGAAAACTATTATTATATAAGAAATAGTTAGTTTTAATTAATTCAAAATAAATAATGTGCTTAAAAATTGGACCGATCGTGTAGGCTATTGCATGGCCAGCCGAAGAAGCCATTTGAATGAAATTATTTTCCATTATTAACCGGAAAGATTGTACGTTTAAATTAAAAAAAAAAGAAATTTGAGAAAATATTCAAAAGTTTTTATAACATTTTCAAAAAAAAAAGTTATTTAGTGGACTCTTTATATAAAACTGTTAATTCATTATAAAAAGATCTTTCGTGTTTTGTATTTGTTTTTAAAGACAATAGATATACCCCTGAAGAAGCTGGCAAGTAATTGGCGAAACGTAGGGTGAAAACATGAATTAATGCATAAACTCAAAGGATCATCAAAGCCCACACATAATTTAAACTTTACACAAGATTCAAAAACATACCAACAAGCTTGTTAAAACAAATTTCTTAACCAAACGTTAATGTTTTAAAAATCCGTTTAAAAAATCGGTTTTTTGAGCAATCCAATTTATTCAACGTAACATAAGAGCCTTATTCATAGCAAAGCTAAAATACTGTATAGAGGAGTATAAGGAGAATCTAATAAATAAGGCTGAAAATAAATATATAAACACAACCCCCCCTCCCTAAATACGGCTATGGGTCTATAAGTTGCGACTTAGGCGACCTCTAGCTCTTGGAGTTATAAAAGAGCCTGGGCCTCCAGGTTTTAACTGAGTAAACGAACGATTTACCAGTTCACAACGATCCGACATAAGACTGGTTTGTACGCACTCACTCATGGAAAAAAGCTTCAAACATGGTTCCTACGATATTAAAATTGTTTTAGGTGATTTTAATGTAAAGCTGGAAAAAGAAGAAATCTCTGGAAGCACAGTCGGCTAATCGACTTTGCTGCGGGGCAAAATGTTGTCATAGGTAGTATGAGTTTTAGAGCAACAGAACAACTCACGGACACGTACTTGGCTTGCTATCTCAACTATTAATTTCAAAAGTATTGAAATTCTTTAAAAAATCTTAGCCTCTCACGCATCATATTTTTTGTTTTTTAATCATTGGTTTATGGTTGCTGTTTTTACTTGGGCGTAATAGAAAAATAGTACATACTTGTTACAAATATCAGTAGGAATCCTTTTCCAAACGTATCATTTTAAAGCTACAGTTAATTTACTCTTCAGCATTTCCCTACAACAAGAATATATAAAAAAAAAACAAGTATACGCCCGAGTGAATATTCTGAAATAATAATAATAGGAAGTTGTCGGACCTTGGCAGCATCATCAAATGAGGATTAAAATACCATCTCAAATTTAAAGCGTCCAAAACTCAAAGCTGTTCCCTTCAGTGGAATATACAATCCATTAATTGGCCACTATCCACACGAGTGGCACTTGCGTGAGGGAAGCCGATCATCTTGATATTCTCGGTACATCATACAAATGTTTGGTCTTCTTTCGCCGATGCAAGGAATTTGTGTCACCCTCTTATCTCTCTGTTCTCTGCAAATTATAAACCTCCAAAACAAGTATACGACTCCCATATAAAGGCATAAATATGACGGTTCTCTCACTCCGAAATAGCTAGTTAATGGCTGGTTTATCCACCAGCCTTTCATTCTTCGGCACGGTTTTCGTACAAGGTTCGCTTACACTACCTTTGAAATTAGGAACCTCTAAACTATGATTAAATTCTGTTTTCGAACGTTGTACTATTGAGGAGTTACGAACAATTCGGAGATCCAGCTTAATCTTAACTGATCTCCTTCCTGCGCCAAAAACGCACAGGACTACTATGATGATCATTGCCCGCCCGGCACCCACTTGGAGGGTTTGAATGAGGATTTCTAGGTTGGATGTTGTTAACTCATTTAGACCCCAAGGGTCCATTGTGAAACCACTAAAGAAAGTTACTCATGGGAGTGTTATAAACTTAAACAAACCAGAATTCAACATTCTACGACCATTTTAAGAAAGTGGGCGGCAACCACTTATATTTTCTCTTTAACGTTTTCGACCATTTCGATAGATAAAATGGGTGGATACCACACCCTTAAATGGAAATAGAATTTTTTCTCATTTTTTTTTCATGTCATTCAACCAAAACCTTACAAGAATTCCAAATTCCGAATTTCAATCATCCTACGACCATTTTAAGAAAGTGGGCGGATACCACGCCCCCTGAATGAAAAAAATGAAATTTTCTATTTTTTCCTTTGTATACACCCAAAAACCTTGCATTGTAAGATTCTGATATTCATGGAAGTGCTTCATAATTTTTACTATTCAATATCTCAGGAAGTAGTGGTTCCACAAGATTACTTTTATTACAGGGCCTTAGTCTCCAAGAAGTCAACACATAATTCAAATTTGAATTTTTAAGAATGTTCGGGTAGTGCCGCCTCTAATGTGCTGGGTTTCACACAGCCACCAAAACGAAACCCCTGGTTTGACGAAGAATGCAGGCAGGCCCATGCAGCCAAGCAGGAGGCATACAAAGCGGCGCTGCATAGAAGGACAAGAGCTGCTCGTGAGCTCTACAAGCGAAAGAGCAGAGAGGAACGCCGGCTTCTCAGGAGAAAAAAGAGAGAGCATGAGAAGCGTCAGATCGAAGATGTTGAGAGAGCCAACAGCAGGAATGAAGTTCGGAGGTTTTACCGAAGGGTTAAAAGGGCTGGCTCAAGGTCATCGAGCAAGAACCGATGCCTGCAGAGATAAACAAGGGAACATCATAGTAGAATCGCAGTCAATGCTGGGGATTTGGAAAGACCACTTCTGTATAACGGCGACGGCGAACAAAACACCGCCGTCAGACAGGAGCCTTTCATCGGACACGATGATAGCCAACAATTCCGTGAACCCGACCTAGAAGAATTGAAAACCGCAATATCACGGCTGAAATGCAACAAAGCCGCTGGAGCAGATGACGCACGAGCTAGAAAGGACACCAAATCATCTGTAAGATATGGTCAGAGGAATGCATGCCCGATGAATGGAACCTCAGCATTGTTTGCCAAATTTTCACGTTGCGGCAGATCCTGGAAAAGACCTATGAACTCCAAATCGATACCCACCACCTTTTCATCGATTTTAAGGCCGCGTATGACAGCATCTACAGAGACGAACTGTATAAAGCTATGTCTCGTTCGCTTATGCAAAATGACGTTGGAGAACTCATGCTGCTCCATCAAGGTTGGCAACGAGCTTACGGAATCTTTCGACGTCAAAAATGGATTCAGACAAGGCGATGCACTGTCGTGCGATTTCCTTAACATCGTTCTTGAGAAGATAGTGCAGAACTCCAACGTCAACACCAGAGGCACTATCTTCCAAAAATCTGTTCAACTTCTCGCGTATGCCGATGATATTGATATAATGGGAAGAAAACAGCGTGATGTCAATGGCGCCTTTGTGAGCATTGAGACAGAAGCGGCAAAAATGGGTTTAGCGGTAAATGAGGGAAAAACGAAGTATATGCTGTCTTCGAGGAAGGACACCCAACACCGACGGCTCGGGCAGAACGTCACAATAGACACGTATAACTTCGAGGTAGTAAAGGAGTTTGTCTACCTAGGCTCCGCTATAAACACGGGCAATAACACCAGCGCCGAGATCAGAAGAAGAATAACTCTTGCTAATCGCTGTTTCTTTGGGCAAAGAAAGCAATTGAGTGGAAAAGCCCTCTCTCGAGCAACTAAGGTAAAACTGTACAACACACTCATCATCCCAGTCCTGCTGTATGGTGCAGAAGCATGGACCCTGACAAAATCGGATGAAAGTGCCTTAGGCTGTTTTGAGAGGAAAGTTCTTCGGGTCATCTTTGGCCCCGTGTGCATTGAAGGGGAATGGCGAAGAAGATACAATAGCGAACTTTACGGGTTGTACAACGACATGGACCTAGCCAGAAGGGTCAAGGTCCAGAGACTCAGATGGCTCGGTCATTAAGAGCGGATGGACACCAATGGTCCGGCCCGGAAAGCTTTCGACTATTCCCGAGGGACGTAGGAGGAGAGGAAGACCGCGACTCCGGTGGCGCACTCAAATAGAAGAGGACCTCAATCAACTTGGAGTGCAAAACTGGAGACGACTAGCTAAGGACCGAGCTAGCTGGCGGAGACTGTTGATTGAAGCCCAAGTCCACAACGGACTGTAGCGCCACCGTAAGTAAGTAAGTTAGTAAATATTAAGTAAGTAAGTGGCGTAAAAGTGTTTTAACTATTTTGTACAAAATAGACCAAGTCGTTCATGATGTATGACCAGGTTAGCGGGTACTGGAGTAGCGGGATAGGGGTTGACAGGTAGCGGGAGTATGAAGAGGGTAATGGGGTAGCAGTTAGCGTGTAGGATAGGATAACGAGTAATGAGGTACCAGGGGAGCGGGTAGCGTATAGCAGGCCTAAGTGGCTTACTCTCATTAACAATTCTCTAGGTGCGTGTGAGGAATTGAGGAGACACCTACAATTGAACTCCGATTCCGAACGGCAAAGTTAAGAAGCACTTTTTCATGACAGATGATACTCTTGGAAGTTTTGTCAGTTCTTCGCAAGAGGCAGTGCCCGTGAAAGATGAAATAAAAACCATGGGTAGGACTCGAACCCACGACGTTCTGCTTAGCAGCCAACGCACCTAACCACTAAGCTACTGACACTTCGTATAGCAGTTTAGGTCTTTTATTAATCGATTGAGGCAGAACGAAGTCTGCCGGGTGAGCTAGTAATAAATAAATTAGTTCCAATCTAACTCAACGCGGCTCATTAAATCAACAAAAATGTATAAAAATTACAAGAAAACAAACAAAATAGGAAGCCAATAAAATTAAGCACGTGAAATTCATCTTATTACATCGTCAAATATATCCTCATTTAATTTCAAACCCCATCCCACGAAAAACAAGAACAAAACTCTACCAAGAATTTACCCTCGCATTTTCGTGCTCAAATGCCTTTTTAATAAAAACACACACATTTCAATTAAGTTCTTCTGCGTTTAGCTTACAGAATAAAAGCCAAAGGAAGAAAAACAACATACATTGTCATAAACAGTGGAAAGTAACTATAGGAAATTGTCCCTTCAATTCACATATTTAAAACGTTTTTCGGTTCAGTTCACAGAATGTGACCTTTTCAAAAAAAAAAAAAAAAAAAATACAAGTTCATCGTAGGCTAATTTTGGTAAAGCTTTTTTTGAGGGTAAAAAGTCATTCCTTTTGTCAGTCCATGGACGTGTGTCATGTTCTTAATGCAAAGCAATTATACTACTGGTAATGTTTATTTTAATAAAGTCGATAAATTTGGACCCATGTGTGTATCTACACTGAGAAAAAAAATTATGCATCAAATTGTCTGGTTGAATAACAAGATTTACATGCTTACGAGGGACATGATCTTTAACTCCTCTATAAAGGCCGAATTAGTATGGCAAACAAGCTTTAACATTTAAATATTTTATTAGATGTTTCAATATGAGTTCCATTTCTAAGAGAAAAAAAAAAACAAACGCCCCAAATAAACTCATTGCATCAATCCTTTCCTGGCCTTCAGAAATACCTACTCTATGCCAAAAACCCATTAAAGGATACCTACACATCGGCATTTACGTATGAAAGCAGAAAGGAGTAAGGTATCCTTCATCCAATTTGACTGCCTAACAAAAAAATCTCTTTTAAGCCCAAACACATTTTACTGAAAAAAGATAATTGACTTGATAAACTATTCAGCAGATAAAACATAAAAGTATGCACAGGGATGTTATTCTTCCATTAGATCGGGATGGATGATGATTTTGCTTGAAAGGTCAATGCATACAAATTTTTCGCGCTATCTATTGTTCTTGTGTATATTTGAAAGAGGGGGGGATGTGATAAGCTGGCAAAACGAGAGAAGACATCCTGAGAATAGCTATGTAAAGCGAGTGGGTGTTTTGGCCTTTTTAACACCCTTATTCCATATTATTCTGATCTGATGTGTTGTATGCTCCATCTTCGCACTCGCACAATACCAACCATTATAACCCACTGACAGACAGAAAGTTGAATGAATACAAAAAAAAAAGGAATAGGAGCTTTTCACAACGGAAAACGCAATGAACAACCGACACACCATACTGCCAGGACATTATCGCCTCGCCAGATACAGATAGTACAAATAAAACACCCCCCCTCGAAAATACAAAAAAGCAACAACTACACTTCAGTGCGCCAACTCTGTAGGTGTACAGAAGAAGTGTTTGAAGTTTTCATTCAAAGAAGGATATAATTCTGAGAGAGCTCTTGATTATTATAGGGAAAAATGGCGCTGGCACACTGCTTGTGAAAATCTTTCTTGTTCGTGAAAAAATATATTATTCCACTTCAAATCAATAAAGTTTAATTTAAACAAAAATTAAAGTCCCTTTCAGTGTTTAAAGTTACATCAAGAGTTATTAAAAAAATCAATCAAAAATCATCCAAAATACCAAAAGAAAAATGTATAATAAATTGTACGAGTATATGTTAAAAAAAAATAGAAAGTGATTTTGTTCATTTAGCTGCTTAAGCTACGTGTTGATTGTCTTTTTTTAGTTCTCAATTAAAAACAAATTAAAATTGTTAAAAAAATAAAAATGAAATGAAAAAAAAAACCCACCCACTAAAAGGATAACTCATACATTTCAGATGCAATTAAAATTTTAACCCAAAGAAAATGAAGGATCTCTGAAGGATACATGAAAAAGATTACCCCACTCATAAGCGACGATTGACAAACGACGACGCGACAACGGAAAGAGCACTCCATTAAGCTAAAGCAGTACCATTAGACACTATTAAAGGTAATAAATAAATGGATAACATTTATTATTATGGTAATGGAATACAGACTTTAATTAAATTTCAACTATAAATCTTGTAATGATGTCCTTGGTCTGGTGTGTTGGACTTCGAATATACATATGTGGAGTCCTGAATTTTCATCTATGTCCTTCTCACCATATAGAGTGTAGTTGGTCGGTTCTCTGTTCAGTGTTCAGAGTGCAAGTCATCAACTAGACCTGTTGATAAAAAAAAAAAAAAACAACGACTCGTTGCTTTACATTTGGTTTTATTTATAAACTTGTAGAATTACTTAAGAGCGTTGTTGTTTTGTGTGACTTAAACAGAAAAAAATGTTTCCAGTACATGATGAAAAAGTTCGAAGAAAAAAATCCGTCAGGTTCAGTAGGGGGTTTTGTGTAGTACGTTCTATACATGTACATTATGTACGGACTGCATGACATTACATAACTAAATAATATGGGAATAAAGGACGTCAAGGTTAAGTGTTGGGAGCGAGAGAATGATTTTGCTGTCTTTGGACGGATTTTGAATATCAAATTTAATCTTTGGGCTTTCCAATTAGGTTGATTGGAAAACGAGCAAGTGACAGAAATCGAATTCAATTGAAATAGAAGTGTTTTCTTTGTATTAAAAATTAGGAAATAAAAGTCAAGTTTAATATCATTGATTGAATTTCCTTTTTTTTTTTTAAGTCGCACGTACCTACTTACTGTTGAAAATAAAATCAACACGTGAATAATTTAAATAAAAAATTTAGGAAACAACATGGATAGCTTTAAAAAACTTAATGTAAGTGAGAATTTGTTTTCTTATTAAGTTTGTGGTTCAGGATATTTATGTTTGAGAATAGAGGAGAAAATATTCCATGTAGTGCTCTTGTATGGAGCTGAAAAGGTATCGCTAACGGAATGAAAATTTATTTTTGCTTTTGATGTCTTGACATTTTAAATTTTATTTATAGTAAGACTCTTGCACTTTATTTCAAAGTTTAACATTTTGTCCAAGACCAATGCAGTGCTTACAATCTTCACTTTTGCAAGTTCCCGATGAACTCGTATAGGTTTAAAAATACACAAATTGATTTGCTTCCCAGACTTTTACATCAGTAGAAATGACACTGTGATTCAAAAAGGAAGTGGTGCAATATCGTCTTCCTTATTCGGTCGTCTACAAGCTAAACTTTTAAATCAAAAGTCTTAAAACTGGAAGTACTCACTCCCTTACTCATTTTTATTCACAAATTATCGTTTTAGACTATCAGATTTGGTGAAAAAAACCATAATGCACCATTTGCGAATTTTTGTATTTTTAAAAACGACAAAAAAAAAAAATCCAATGCGGTGCAGTGGGTCGATATGATTTTGCATAAGCACAAAGAAGATGTGTTTATCTACCTATGTATACATATAATGATGAGCTAAGCTAGCAAGGATTAATAAATATAGGTTTATTCAATTAGTGCGTTTTAGTTGGCAACGCTAGCAAGTGACACCTGTCAAACATAGCTGTTATTAAAAGCATTATAAAACAAGTTAAATGTTTGCAATTTTTGATATGGATCGCTTAACATTTAGGAACACTTTAAAATACTAAATCTTACTTGTTCATCAGGCCAAGATTGTGGGCATTACTCATCAGTCATCACGATTGACCGACCGAAGACATTTAAGCGTGGTTGGAGTTATATTATATCCGTTCCTTTACTTTTTCAAGTAACTTTAAGCTGCCAAAAGTTTACTAAAAACTGCTTAAGTGCTTAATCCTGTTCCCTAAACCCTAACACAAAAATTCCGTAAAAAAGAGAGACGATGAGAGAGTAAAACATTTCCCCTCAAATGAGAGAGTTACTTAAATTTGCCCAAGAAATTTCTTCGGGCACTTTTTGCAGCTAAAATTTAGCTGTCAAAAACAGCTGTCATCAGCTTTTTGAATTAAATTTCAAGTCATACAAGTCTGTATCACTTTCTTCTGATTCTGATGAATCAGCCAACAACAAACAAAGACTAGTGTCCAGTTTCATAAACAAACAATAAAAGTACTTCTAGCATAAATCTTTTTAAATTTTATCAGACCCTTAAAACTTTTGAGTTTCACCGACTTAACATGGGAAAATTTCAGGGAATTTTTGGTCAAAATTGACATCATTATGAAAATTGTGTGAGAAAAAAATGAGAAAGCGTTATTTCAAGTTTTCAAAATATTCAATGACACTTTTAAAATTCAATGATCCAAAAATGCGCATTTAGTTTGAAAGGGTGTTTAAAGTTTGTTTATTTAAAAAAACGCTTGGTAAGACCAAAAATAATCTCATTTTACGTTTTAAAAGCCTGTTAAATTTTTAAAAGTCGTCTATGAAATTGGGCATAGGTCTGTTCGCGTTTTTTCTACACTAAATTTCGTAAAACAGACATTTTAAGGAGTGGGGGTAAAATTCTCTCACAGAAAAACAAAACTACAAAAAAGTAAGCGAACGGGAAAACAACAAATTTTGCCCACATTTTAAATGTCAAGTTTTTTTTGCATGGAAATTTGCTACTTTTGAATTTGAATTTAGGTCCGTTCGCGTACTTTCTGCACTAAAATTCGTAAAACGAGACATTTTAAGGAGTGGGGGTAAAATTCTCTCACAGAAAAACAAAACTACAAAAAAGTAAGCGAACGGGAAAACAACAAATTTTGCCCACATTTTATCTGTCAAGTTTTTTTCTATGAAAATTGAGACTTTGAATTTGAATTTATTTATTTATTTGCTACTTTCAATCAAATTTGACACTTTTCACAAATCAGCCCAAAGAAATTTCTTGGGCTAAAATTCGTAGGTTGGGGAAATATTTTACTCTCTCGTGAGCGCTCTCTTTTACGAAAAATTACCAAATTTTTGAGTACGCGAACAGGATTTGGTTAAATTTCGTAATTTTTCGTAAAATTTGACTGTTTAAGGAGGGTACGCGAACGGACCTTTTATTTATTTATTTGATATTTTCAATCAAATTTGACACTTTTCACAAATTAGCCCAACAAAATTTCTTGGGCTAAAATTCGTAGGTTGGTGAAATATTTTACTCTCTCGTCAGCGCTCTCTTTTACGAAAAACTACAACATTTTTGAGTACGCGAACAGGATTTGGTTAAATTTCATAATTTTTCGTAAAATTGGACTGTTTTAGGAGGGTACGCGAACGGACCTACTTATTTTGGTTTCGCGTTTGACGTTTCTGTCATGTAGCTATTTTACTAAAACTTACTACAAAAGCGTTATTTAACTTTTTTCGTAAATTTGACTATCTGTGAGAGAATTCATCCCCACTCCTGCAAATTTGACAGTTTACTTGGAGGTACTTGAAAAAGTAAAGGAACGGAAGAAAAACCGTGTTTCGACAAGAAGTTTTCTAGATGACATTATCTCGGTTTGACATTATCAATTTTTGACATCAAAGTAGGGATACCAGACGAGTACCGTAGTCATTATGTTGTGTGTATGTTTGTATGTGTGTATGCGTGTATATGCGTGTATATATATATATATACATGTGTGTGTGTGTGGGAGAGGAAACAATTCTTGCCAAACAAGGAAACGGACATACACAAATCCGGTCCAACATTCTTACAGACCTCAATAAGGACAAGACATTCATCAATAGAAACTTTCCCATTTGGAACAGCGGTTTGTAAATTGTCGTTTTAGGTCTTGACCCAAGTCAAAACATGTCTCTTGATAGACTGAAGAATTCACCTGTTCTTGCTTTTGGGGACAAGGGCCTCGTTGTTCTTGTGCCTTATGTCTTTCATGAAATTTCGGCAAAATCAAAACTGTGTTTGTTTTCCTCAAGAGCAGCGTTACCACTCTTGTAAAAAGGAATAGAAGTATATATAGTGCACTTTATATTGACCCTCTATACATTGACATTGTATACAAATTCCTACATAACGTAATTTAAAAAAAATCGTTATTATATTTTTGGAAACTAGCCAACAGTATAAACGTATTTTCAGTTATTGTGATCACAACTAGGTAACCAGACGTTAACATATAGTTTTTGATAGTTTTTCTGCGAAGGCATCAGGAATGATTTAAACTCCGAGTGCTACAAAAAATAATCGCTTTCAATGGCTTATAGAATACGTGTAGGCTCTAATTTTGAGGTACAATGATATAACATTTGTCGAGAAAATTGTGAGAAATATTGAACTGAAATTGTGGGAAAACGCTTGCGAAAGATTTACATTTTTGCAATGTCTCAGCTATCATGGCTTTCAAGAAACTTAAAAATCATTTCGATGAATAGAATTCGAATAGACCTTTCTATTGATGTACATTCGATCAGTTTTTTCTGCCACAACTTTGGCAGGGAGTTCTTCTCTGGCAGTCAGGCTGCTATTAAATATCTAGACGGTGTCTCAACCAACTCTCAAACGGCCTCGATTGGCGATCATCTCTTGTGGAGATGCCGCAGAAATTTAATATCCACCTCTGCTGGATGTCGGGACACAGAGACATCACGGGAAATTGTAGAGCCAACGAACTCGCTAAAAATGGAACCGTCAGACCTATCTCACCTGAAAGAGAAAAGATAGGCATACCAATAGCTACTACAAGCTACATGCAAACTTTTGCTTAAAGAAACAGCCTTCAAGATACCAAAGTCTAGATGGTACAATTTACCTACGTGCTCAGCCACAAAGCTCATATGGCCGTCACTTGACGTAAAGCACTCTAAGGACTTGTTATCTCAAAGCAGATTTCATATAAGCTCCCTAATAGGTGTCCTTACGGAACACAGTCTTATAAACAGGCACGCAATACGACTTGGTGTAGCCTCAAATGACTTCTGCAGGAGCTGCATGGACGAGGAAGAAGAGGAAACAATCTCTCACCTTCTCTGCACATGCCCTGCTCTTTCTTGAAGACGGAAACTTCATCTGGGAGAATACTTTTATGATAATCCAAGTGAACTAGCTAATAAGGATATCAAATAACTTGTTCGCTTCTAGATTCATGTGGTATCACAATGGGCCTTTTCTTTTGGCCTAAGCGTTTCTGTATCCGCAGCCATTTTAACCTAACCTAACCTTGGCAAGGAGTCCATGATATTTTTTTGAAAATAATAAAAAAATTGATATCGCAGGATTCCATATATTTTATAGTTCTTATTAAGTTGAGCCTACCACTGAAAGCCAAACTCAATTCCAAGCTCTGGCAGCGGAGGTATTTGCGTTAGCAGATATTCTTAATATGGGAATAGCCGACCTCGCGAGCCTTGTCTCGCAAGCCAGCCTTCAGATCAAGGCACATATTTTTGTCAAAATGCGATGTGATATGCAAAAAGTTGGTTTCAGATGTTGAAATTCTTCGTGCTCTTCCCGAGTTTTCCGAATTTTCCATGAAAAGTTTTCCATATTTCCAATTGAAAACGAATAGCAAATAGATTGGCGCGACAGCTCTTGAATGATCCAAGGCCTAAGTGGCTTACTCTCATCAAAAATTCTCTGGGTACGTGTGAAGAATTGAGTGGACCTACAATTTAACGCCGATTCCGAACGGCAAAATTGAGGAGCCCTTTTTTCATGACAGATGGATACCCTTGGAAGTTTTGTCAGTTCTTCGCAAGAGGCAGTACCGTGAAAGATGAAATAAAAACTATGGGTACGGGTACGACTTAAATAAGAGTTAAAATTAAAAATTAAAAAAATTAAAAAATACCCAGTTACCCACTACCCCACTTCCCGTTACTCAATACTTCTGAACTCTACCCGCTACACCAGTAATTGCTACCCACTACCCTCTACCGACTACCCCGCATGACAAAAAAAAAAAAAATAAAAAGAAAAATTTGCCAACAAATTTTAAGTTTTTAATTAATAAATAAAAAATAAGGGTTGATCATAGAGGGGTGAACATTTAGGGTTGTATGTATTTTAGTATGATGCGTCATAAAAAAATAAAAACAAAGAATGTTGTCAAAAAAAAAATATATAAGGGTGGACCACCTAGATTGTAGCGAATAGCCGATTCTGGACCACAAGTTGCTCGCAAATTCATGAGATCGGTCAAGCCGTTTCGGAGGAGTACGGGAACGAACATTGTGACACGAAAATTTTATATATAAGATTAACTGTCGATGGGTTAACTTAAGAAAAGTCAAATTTATCTTTGAGCGCCAGTAATTGCCTGAACGAACTTTTGAAGAGGAAATTATTGAGTTTTCGCATGAATATCGATTTTTCTATCTGATGCATATCTTCTCTTTGAGATTTAATAATTTCTCAACCAGACGAAAAACTCATCAAAAAGTAGGCAAAAAAAAAAAAAAAAACCCCAAAAAGACATTTACAAACGTTTAAGGAAAATCAAACCAAGTTTACATGGCGTGAGTCTATGCTACAAATCTGGCGGACGTGAAATGAAAAAAACTCTTACGTCGCAAAAGAGTACCTACTTGCCTAATTATCCGCCCACTCAGACCGAATCTATTTTGCAAATACACAGCATGCCATGCTGCTTTCCTTCAAACCTTCAAAGAGAAATTAATTGCCATTGCGAAATATTTATTTTCCACATAATCAACTTCACCCCCGATCCTTAGAGAGGATGTACACATATCTACTCTTTGCCAGACATTTTATAATACAAGCCATCCACAGGCACACATTTTACTATTTTACACTTCAATTGGTTGTAAAGCCGAACGAGCAACATCAAGCTTTTATTTAATTTCCTATTACAATTCTGTGATAAATCATCATCAACCATTTTATGTGCGAACGCGATTTCTCTTCTCGGTGATTGGCAGGCGATATCAATTACTGAAATTCGAAAAAAAAATTGCTTGATTAAAATGAAAGCTTTTTATTGAATGTCACTTGCATTGCAGAAACGTTTATTATTTTTCTTCCACTTCCGCTGCACACATAAATAAATTATTGTTGGGTTGAATTGGAGGTCGCTAGAATCGATTTCTCGAATAAAGTTCCATCAAGAAAATATTTTATGAACTCAATTGGAGTTGAGTTTATTTTAATTAAAAACTGAACAAACCTTATACAATCATGAGAATTTATGTAGGTACATTGAAATGGAATCAGGCTAAACGTTTTTGAATTGAATTTTGTTTGTGTTTCAATAATAACAGCGTTTTGAGGAGATTCCGATATCCTGAATCGGGTATGCAGGCACAGGGCATATTAAAAGAAGGAAGGTGTTAATGTGGATGTTATTAGAATTTGAATATGACAATGGCACAATGACAGTGCTGAGTGGAGAAATCTCATTTTTTTAGGGTCTGACCGAAGAAATATTTGAAATCTGTTTTTTTTATTTTTTTTATTTTATGTTTTTTTAAGACGCGCGCCGCCGTTGACAATTTTGAAGTTCAAATGATGTAGATACCAAACAAAAAAGTTAATTCTGAAAAATTGACAGCGATTAGAAACACTTTTTAAAAGCAAAGATAATTATTGTATAATTATTGCGGACGAGTTTGGTGTTTCGATGGGCGTCAAACAAGGATGCGTGCTCAGTACTCTTTCATTCATTTTACACATCAATGACATATTTGACTCGGTCAAAGGAGAAAATTGTTGTAGATGGGGAAAAACATACCCCGTTTGATGTATGTAGATGATATTGTCTCTCAGCGGAAACTGTAGATGGAATGCTGTTGATTATAAACAGGCTAGAACGCTATGTAAAATGTGAAACTTAACGGTGAACCTGTCGAGGTCAAAAATTATGATACTGAGAAACGGTGGCAGCAGGTATTCGAGAATGGAAAAATGGGTTTCCGAGGAAACACAGACCGAAATAGTCAAGGAATATAAGTAGCTATCTAGGAATCTTGATCACCTCAAACCTTGACTTTAATATGAATCTTCAAGCCTAATCGTCGGAAGCTAAGCTTGCTATGAGCTCAGTGTGGAAAACGTGCATATACAAGAAAAGTATTTCTCATCTAGCGAAGTATAAACTTTTTCGAACATCAGTTATGTCAATCCTCTTTTACGGAGCTCAAGTATGGAGATATCTTTCCTTTGAAGCAGTAGAAAAGTTTGTTTTTCACTTTCTCGGAATCTGTCCAATATAATAATAATAATAATTTTATTTATTAGTTCAATGAACTTTTAACAAAATCTTTTTTACAATTTCTGATTCAATTTTTGACATTTTCTAGACTGTTAAGTTTTTAATTTTTATATTTATACATTTTCTAAAAGAAAAGGAAAAGTTTTTTATTTTTGAAATTACACATTTATCAATTCAAAATTTGTCTGTTATTAATCAAACTCTATTCTTTAAAAACACTTGAAGTTTGGTTTTGAAAATCTTTAATCTTGTTTCGGATTTTAATTCACTTGGTAAACTATTGAAGAAATTAAATCCGGCATACATCAAGGAGTTCATCGAACTACTTCTGTTACATCGCATCGGTCTGAGATCTTCGTTGTTTCTTAAGTTATACGGCTGGACTTCTGCTACAGTTGTTATGTTGTCATCGAGATATGGAGGCAAAACTCCCTGTTTCATTTTAAAGATGAAAATCATTGCATTGTACGTTATTTTTTGTTCGACATTCATCCATTTTAACGTTTCCAACATATGTCTTATTGGTGTATATATATTGCACTTTAGTATGGTCCTCATAGCTTTATTTTGTAGTAATTGCATACGTTGTTTTATATAATTATGACACCCGAACAATATTGTGGAGCAATACAAAAAGTGTGGAAGTACGATTGCATTATGTAACATAATTGCATTTGTCAATGTTAATACAGGACGAATTCGTTTAAGGAACCCAACTTTTTTCGCAATTTTTGCACATATATATTTAGCATGGTCCTTAAAGTTCAATTCATTATCTAAAATAACACCTAGATATTTCATGTTATTTACACACTCAATTTGACAACCATTTATACATACTAACATAGGATCTCTTATTTTCAATTTCATACATTTAGTTTTGTTTACATTTAGACTAAGTTTATTTGCTTGGAGCCACGGTTAATGTTTTCTAAATCTGCATTAATTTTTAAGCACATATCTTTTTGATCTTTTCCAGAGATATAAATTAAGGTATCATCGGCAAAAAGGACAATTTTACAATATTTAAGAACACTTTTGACATCATTTATATACAACAGGAACAAAAGAACACCCAAAAGAGCACCTTGCGGAACTCCTAAATTTATCTCCATTGAATCGGAAATCTCACTGTCAAACTTTGTCCGTTGGGATCTTCCATTAAGATACGAATTAAACCAATTGTATTCTGTGTCAGCAATTCCATAAAGTTTAAGTTTAGTTAAAAGTATATTTCGATCTATTGTTTCGAATGCCCGTTTGAAATCAAGAAACACTGCTATGATTCCTTTACCCTGATCCATGTCTTTTCGCCATTCGCTTGTGATGTGATTCAATGCTGTTTCACAGGAGTGTCCGGTTCGGAATCCAGATTGCTCAATAGCCAAGATATTGTTATTTTCGACATATGAAGTAAGCTGCTCACTGACTATACGTTCAAGGATTTTTTCGAACATCGGCAACATATTTATTGGACGGAAATTCTCGCTGTTGCTTGTACCTACTACTTTTTCCACTGGCACAATAGTGGATTCCTTCCAACGGTTAGGGAAAATTCCATTTAAAAGTGATTTATTCACTAACTTCATGAAAACTGGGCCTATTATTTCTATTGAATCATATATTATATCTCTATTTATACCATAAATGTCTTTTTTATTATTGCACTTTTTTATCACATCACAAATAGAGTTTTGATCACAGTATCTAAACTTAAATCTAGTAGCTACGCTTATCACAGGTTGTTCAAATTGCACATATGGAATCGCTTGATTAATATCGCAGACGCTTTCAACAAAGTACTTGTTAAACTTATTAGCTATTAGTTTTTTATCTTTCACTTTTTCTTGTCCAAATTCTATGCTACCACTACAGTTTTTATTTACATTTTCCTTCAAAATAAAAGTTTTAAGCATTTTCCACACTCCTTTTTGGTCACCTGATCTTGATTCGATTTGTTCATATATATATTTGTTCTTAGCTTCTTTTATTTCTTCCTTGTATTTTCTGCAAATAGCTTTGTACTTTGCCCAGTTCTCAGTTGTGTCGGTGTACGATGCAATTCTATACGCTAATATTTTTTCACGTTTTAAAGTTTGAAGTTCCGAAGCAAACCATTTATGTTCGTCATGCTGACTAAAACCTTTTTCAGTTGTCATTGTGTCAACACAGGTTTTTATTTTTCTGTCATACAATTCGAAAAGTTTCGAAGGCATTACTTTGGAGTCGAATTCCTAGACTTAGCGGAAGCAATCAACATTTGAATGGTGACAGAGGTTGGGACATACTAAGTAGCTACATCTCAAGCGCTTCTCGTTACAGATCCCGCATTATACAAACAAAATTTTAAATTATTAATACACCCACACCAATAATTATTACATATTTGTTTGTCTTTTTTTATTTTATACTAGCTGACCCTGCAGACTTCGTACTGCCTCAATCGATAATAGATACCCCTCTACCACACTACCCATTGCCCTTTAAACGTCTACCCATTATATCCGCTATCCTGTTACGAAACTACTCTGTAACCCGCTACCGACCATTTCTACACGTTTACCGTTACACGATTAGCCAGAAATTCACTACTCATTACCCGCAATCCAGAACCATTTTTTTTTTTTGCATTTCAAATTTTCCATTTTTTTTTTTTTAGTTTTTCTTGCTTTCCAGTTCCCCATCGCAAATTTTCCAGTTTCACTTTGAAAACCAATGAGTTTTCTGAGTTCCTTTCGAAAAGCCATTTTGAAATTTTCCAGTTTTCCACTTGAAAACCAATACATCCACAATTTCATGCAATTTTCCATTTGAAAACCAATGAGTTTTCCGAGTTTTTCAACAAGAACTTTTTATTTTTCCATTCGAAAGCCCATTTTGAACCAACAAATTCCAAGCAAAAAAAATATAATTTCCGACCTTTGTTTAGTTTTTCCAGTTTTCTTATTCTTCCATGAGGTTTTTCCTTTTTTCACGGAAATCACCATGAAAATTTCACAAATATCTGTTGGGCCATTTCGAATCTATAAGAGACATACAAACAAACACACATCCATTTTTAAATATATAGAGATGTTGTACAGAGTTTTTCTTAAATTTAATATGAAAACAATGAATTAAATTTAAATTTCAATCTGGTAGACGGTCTCGGCCCAGCCACTGACACTATGTCATACTTAAATAGGCTTGTAAATTGTATATTTTTGAAGTCAATAAAACTTACTAACTAACTAACTATACTTACTTAATGCACTCATCCTTTGCTTTCAGATGAAGTTTCCATTTCCATTGCCAGCTGGAGTTTCATCTGGGGTTGCACTGTTTTCAAAACTTGTTCGCACCAAAGATATTCGAAACGTTCCAAATGATAGTGTACGAAATACCAAACCAAAGCTCACAGTAAGATTGTTTTTTGATTTTATACATTTAATTTTTGTTTAAGTTGATAATGCTTACTTTTTAAGAAATGTTTAACAACACTTGACTTAACATCGCTTGGAGTGGGATCATGCTGTGGAACCGGAATGTACCTTGTTGCAGGAATGGTAGCAAAAAATATTGCTGGACCAGGTGTTATATTAAGTTTTATCATAGCAGCAATAGCAAGTATATTTTCGGGTAAGTTATCTTTTATTAGTCGTTAATTAAGATTAGTTTCTGATAGCTAATGCTTGAACCATTTAGAATTGTGTTTTTGTTGTGACTTGTACTTGAAAACTTGATACTCAATTTCAAGTTTAAACCCCTTGACATATCCATTGCAATAGAATGGAAGTACATGAAAACAAAATTCTAGACAATTATGATCCTTTTGAGTATTGTGGATTGGGGTAAGACCGAAAACCAAAATCTCAAATGACTTTTTTATTATTTTGGACCAGTCCCCAATATAAATTGAATTTAGTTTATTAAAATTGAATATTTTATTGAGTCTGAGAACATGGATTTATCGAAACAAATAAAACCTTTGGCTGGCAGGTTGGCCAATATGGAAACGAAAGATAAGGAATTTACTCGACTACCATGAAGGAGCAATAGACGTCATTGACGGGACATTGAAGAAACCCGAAGCTTTAGCAGTAGCAGCAGGCGCTTCAGGAACAGCAGTTAAGAAGCAAATAGCTTTGTTAAGTCCATGATCACAAGCTCAGTTACTGATGAGGTCTATCAGAAGATTATGGATCAAGAAACAGCTCCTGATACTTGGGAAGCGTTGCGTTTGCAATTCGAAGCAACTTCTAATGATCAACTGTTTAAAATATGTACCGACCTTTTTGCATTCAGCTGGAATACAAGTAATGATGTTTCCACACATATTGTACAATTGAAGAGTTTATGGAATGAACTACATAAATAATGGACTCAAAGCCAAGAAAGAAAATATGCTTCCAAGTATGATGTTGGTATGTAAGGTATATGTATATTGCCAAGTTCATTTGAGACATTCAAGTCAAGTTGGATGCTACTTACCAAAAATTAACAGAAGACTTTTGATGAGTTAACAGTACAGTTGTGCATGTACGAAAGAAATTTTAAAAAGAAGGGTAAAATATGATTCAAGAAAACAAGAAAACTTACCAAGATCAAGAAATAAAATGTAATTTTTGCAAAAAAAAAGGACATTGGGTGCGAGATTGCAGGAGATGGATATCTGAAGGAAGACCAACCAAAGAAATGATGTTTAACAGAAGTACACACAATTTTGCTGACACCAACACATCTCTCATGTCCATACGTAACAATGTTTTTGCTACTGATTTCAAGACGATGGTTCAAGACGCTGGAAAGGAAATACTAAGTGCTATTGGGAAAGGGACCATCCGAGCTATTTCATCTCACAATAACAAAGAAGTTACATTAACCGAAGTTTGGTATGTACCTTCTATTTCTCGAAATTTACTTTCCATATTAGCTGCTCAAGACAGAAATCAAAGAAGTGTTTTCAAGTCCACCACTAAGAAGTGTTGGCTTGACATCGATGAGAGAGATTGTTTTATATGGAAACCGTCAAGTGAATCTTTCTCTTTATAAGGCAGCAATCAAACTGATAGTATCGTTCAAGAATTTGCAGTTGAACGTGGCCGTTGGAGAAGACTGAGTGAAGAGTGAGAAAGAATTTGGAATTAAAGTCAAGCTCGATGAAAAGATTTGTGAGCCTTGTATCTACGTACGGTAAAGCTCATAGACTTCCATTCGAAGCAAGAAGAAAAGCGACAACACCTGGTGAGCTGATGTCAACAGACGTTTGTGGACCTTTCGGTGACTCTTTTGGGAAGAAGAAATAACTTGTCTTCTATAAGTATAGTTTTACGAAGTACCGATACGGATATGCTTGCCTATTGAATAGCACACAAATCAGAAGTTAAAGGTGTTCTGAAGGAAGTGATTGCAAATGCCAATATGTAAGGTCATCCCATCAAGGAACTACTGAGTGACAATGGTGGTGAGTTCATCAATGCTGAATTTAAGCAAATCCTACGATCAAATGGCACCATACACGCCAGAGCAAAATGGTATTTGTGAACGCGAAAATCAAACTATCGTTGAAATGGCAAGAACCTTGTAAAGTCGATGGTAAAAGCCCGTACGAATTGTGGATGGGCAAGAAGGCGAGCATAAAGTATTTAAGGATAATTGGATCAGCATGTTACACCCACATGCCTATTCAGAAAATACAGAACATGGACAAGAAAGCTGTCAAAGATTTCTGTGGGATATGACGGTGATGAATGATACCAATCTTTATCAGAACAAGTTAGTTCTTTCAAGAGATGTGAAGTTTCAGGAAACCCGATTGTATGTGAAAATGCAGTTAAACTTCGCTTTCGAAACATCGTTCAAACAAGTTCGGAACAGGAAGAACGTCAATAAACTTTGGAAAATCCTGCAAATACCGAAAATGTTGAGGAAATATGAGTTGCGAAAGAACTATTAATTTAGAGGGTAGCATATACTGAGTACGAAACAGGGAGAGAAAGTAACTCCAGCTCCAGCGCAGATAATGAAAATGAAGATCACAACAAAACAGCTATATATGAAGATGGATTTCTGAGGATTGGAATACAATCAAGAAACCGCGGAAGTTCGAAGACTTTGTCATGGCAGCGTGTGAATTTGTAGACTCTTCAACAGTTCCAGAAAAATTTGAATGGATGAAAGCTATGGAAAGAGAAATCCAGACCTTGAAAGAAAACCAAACATGGCGATTGACTTCGTTACCAAGAGGTGCTGAAGCAATACCTTGCAAGTGGATTTATTGTTTGAAAAGCAAGCAGATGGACCATTGATCGTTATAAGGCAAGGATAGTTTCAAAAGGATTTTCTCAGCGAGACAGTGTGATTACAGTCAAACTTTTAGCCCCGTAGCAAAGTTGGGAACCATAAGATCAGTTCTTAGCATTGCTGCAAGTGAAGAGATGCATCTTAATGCAGTTTGATGTATCAACAGCCTTCTTGTATGGTGACTTAGAAGCAGAGCTGTAAAAGAATGCAATCATTTTTGTGTTGCAGTAAAATTAAAAGATATTTTTGAATATTTGACTTCAGTACTTAATTTAAGGAAATTCTCGTTTTTAGTCTTAGTAAAAATATCATTTAGAGTAGTTAAAAGACTTGAAGTCAAAAGAATGCATTATTTTTTTACTGCTTGCATTCTTGGAAATCTTTTCATAGTCTTTGACATTCTTTGCAGTCAGTTGTGACAGATAGATATCAACTTGAAATCTTGACAGTCAATAAGAAGGATTGTATTAGCAGATTTCAAAGTATTGGTTTGGTTAACCCATTTCTAAATTTTGTTGATCTGGGGGTTTTGCATCAAATATCATGGATTTTCCTAACGAACATTTGACCAAATTAAACATACGTTAGGAAAGGTTCCAATCTTTACCATTTCGAAATCGAATTGACGCAGAGAGTGGCAATATGATTTAAAAGGTGACGTGAAATATCGCCAAACGAAATAAGGCCGAATTCGAAAAATTTAGCAGTATTTCGTTTTTAAACCAAAATTACGCCAAATTCTCAATTTGATTTTATTTCGATTAAGAAAACGAAATTATAACAATTTGGCAGTTTTTCGATTTGAAGTTATGCAGAATTAGGTCCCAAAGTCAGAAGTCCTACTATCACTTTCTTTAAGTGAAATAAGGCCAACTTTAAAAATTTAGAACGAATAAGGTCAAATGTTCTTTTTCTCATTGATTTTACCAAGTTTTCTATGCTGAACTTATTAATTTTGAGCCATTCTCTTCGCAGAGCTTCCTTTAGGTCTCCTACAGACTCGCAGGTCTTTCTTTCGCCATAAATTCTCCTGACTAGAATTCCTCAACGATTCTCTATGAGGTTGACATCAGGAGAACATGCGGGCCATCGCATTAAATTAACCGAATTAAGCTCCAACTAATGAGTTGTTTCGCGACTCGTGTGAATTCTTGCGTTATCATGCTGGAAAATCCAAGATTTTTCGATTGAACGCGGTAATCTCTGGAACTACTGGAATTATACTGGTTATAATTCTTTTTGTTTTGGATAGTCCATTAATCGAGGAAGGCTACATAACATTAAGCCAATAGGAGCAAAGAATCATTGGAAAATGTGGAAAAGACGGCAAAAAATATTAATTTTTCTGCGCTTATTTCAGGAACTGCTTAATCAAATTGAACAGTTCCTTTAATGTTGAATGGTCTATTTATCATAGAAGCTATATAATATTACGCTGCGACCAATAGAAGCGAAGCGTCATTAAAAAATGTGAAAAATTGGCAAAAAATATTTATTTTTGAAGGCTTCTTTTTGTGTTGAATAGTTCATTAATTATAGAAGGACTTAGGCTATATAACACTAGGAATCAGTGGAAAATGTTTAAAAAACGGCAACGAATGATTCATTTTTCTGATTGTTTGAACGTGCTTATCCTAGCAACTGCTAAATAAAATTGAACAATTTTTTTTGGATTGAATAGTTCATCTATCGAGGAAGGGTTTTAACTATACAACGTTACGCTAATAAGTTACGAAGAATAAGAGCAAAGCATCAGTGAAAAGTGTAGCTAAAACGGGTATAATAATACCTACATTTTATGAAGGCTTCGAGTTATGAACAATTGCGATTTAGAGAGAGTCCACTGTTTTAAAATAATTTTGCAACCAAATTCCCATGTGGGCATTATGCACAAGTCGAAGACGCGCCTCTGGCCGGTAGATGAGGTTGAAGCTGACGAAGTCGCGGGCAACTGCTAGTATTCAATAAATTGGATGAATTTATCACATATTTTGATTGCATTATAATTACTAACACTAAAAACCTGTAAAGTTCAGTTTCATGCTGGGAAATAATTCCACCAAAAAAATTGTGCAGTAATTTAACACTCAGAGTGGGAATTTATTCCACTTTAAAAAGTGGATCAAACTCCTACTTTGAGTGGAGTAAATTCCTGTGTGTAGCAGATTCCCGTGAAGTTATTTCCCTGCACCGATTAAAATATTCGGGGTTACTTCCACTTTATTTTGGACCTTATTTCTTTTTTAAATCGAAATTTGGTGTTATTTCACGTCACCGATTTAGAATCCTTGTACTTTCTGATCAAAAAATCATTTTACAAGCTTCTGAAATTAAAAAGAAATTTAAAGTTACAGTCCTTTTCATACATTTGCTCATTTATTTTTGAAGGTGCTTGTTATGCTGAGTTCGGAGTTCGAGTGCCAAATACTTCAGGATCTGCATACATGTACTCCTATGTTGCTGTTGGAGAGTTTGTTGCATTTGTTATCGGTTGGAATATGATACTTGAGTATTTAATAGGTAAATACATTTTTAAACATCAACAAAGGTCATGAAATAAATTGAATTTAAATTTCTGTAAAGGTACGAGTGCCTGCGCATGTGCATTGAGTTCAAGCTTTGATTCTCTGTCGGGTGGTCTAATAGGTCAAACAGTGGCAGACTACGTTGGAACAATATTCGGTAAGTTTTCAATCATCCTTTTTCTCTTTTTCTCAAAAATTTCATTTGAAGGTAAACCACCGGATTTTATTGCATTTTGCATAACCTTATTGATGACCTGCGTACTTGCAACTGGTGCAAGTAAATCGGTGTTGTTCAATAACTCGCTCAATATTCTTAATTTGGCTTGCTGGGTGTTTATCATAACAGCTGGTCTGTTTTATGTAGATACAAATACTTGGACTGAGCATCAAGGATTCTTGCCATTCGGTTGGAGTGGGGTGAGCTCTTTTTTGTTTGTACTTTTTTGATTTTTTGAATATCAATGGATTTGTGTGTGTATTGAAGGTTTTCTCGGGAGCAGCAACATGTTTTTATGCATTTATAGGATTCGATATTATAGCAACAACAGGAGAAGAAGCACACAGCCCACAAAAAAGCATTCCAAAAGCAATAGTTGTTTCGTTGTTAATTGTTTTATTCGCATATGTCACAAGTAGCCTGATATTAACTTTAGTTGGTGAGTATTTAATGTCAATGAAATGTTGTTGAAATGCACAAAAACAAATATCTATTAGTTACATCATTTATATTCTGGTAAGAATTACCAATTTATACGACCCAGGAACAAATAAATGCGAAACAGTATTTCTGGGCCAATCTTGTTATCAGAGCAAGCAATAAAACACCGAAATAAACACACGCGTTTTAAACTGACAACAAAACAAACCAAATTGTTAAAACATCGCATCGGTTCTTCAATGCAAATAGCTTACGTCGAGTTTTTAGGGTTGAGATAAAGATGCATTTCTTTTGAAAAGTTGTCTTTGCTATAAAAGACAATGCACATAGCTCAAATTTTATCATTCACCCAAGTGCAAAAATTATATAATATTTAAAAAAGTTAAGGAGAAAATATGAAATTAAATTTGATAGTTTTCTTCGTATTCGCTATTGTCATCGCAGGAGCAGCGGTGGCTAAGAAACCTTGTCAGGATAAATGTTGGCTTAACGATAAGAGAACCCGAGACGGAAGATGTCCTTTCGGACCCAAATTTACTTATTCTTTGTTTCCTTTTGGAATTTGTTACTGTTGCAGAAAGTAGAATTGTTATTTTTGAAATGCAAAAATAATTATAAATAAATTCTAGTGTACTTTTAAAGAATTCTTATTGTCAAAATAATTATAATTTTTGAAGCAGACTAACTTGTAAGTTTTACTGCAAATGTCTTGACAGAGTTCAAGCTTTATAATTGCTTTAAACTTTGTTAACATTTTAAGCCCGTATGATACTACATTTTTTTCTTCATTATATTAGCATTAATAATATGTATATGTCAGTTTCAAGAAAAAGAGACAACAATATTTTATAAAGACAAAGAAAGAAATCTTCTGACAATTTCAAATTACATGTTGCTATTGAGTTGTCAATTCCGATATGTTTTGTAATTTCGTGGAACCCACTATATCTCAGAACAAAAAGAGGGAAATGGGTAAAAAGGGATATTGGACCCGTGGCTCGTCGCAGGCATATGAATATTATGAATCCACGAGGGTTTTAGTGGCAATCAAAAACACCTGGCCGCATCAAGAGTGGTAAGGTTGATTTAACGAGAGCAGGATTTTTTCTTTTTTGTCCAATGTTATTTTGAGTGTGCGTTGATTTGAGTCCTTTTTTGTGTTAAACATCGCAAAACGAAACATAATTTTTCTATTGGTTTCAGTTTTTGCACCCTTTCGCACCCCACCACATGCCAATGTAAAATGCAAATGCATGTCTAAGGACCTTCTTTACGGGTTTCGTTATTTTTTTTAACACAAAACAAAAGGAGAAAATTCACATAAAGAGCATTATATCTATAATGTTTTCGGTTTCTGTATTATTTGAATTTTGATACAACGACAAACGTCGCAAATATTTTCCTGATGTAAAAGTGTCAAAAAAAAAAGAGACTAGCTCATTAAAAATGTAGTTCGGGTTACATTTTTAATGAATTTTTTTGATTTTTTCTCATTTAGGAAAGTAGTGAGTACACGCTCACACTTTAAGACAAATCAGGTAAAGAAATGTTTTACTCTTTCTTGTTTCATTTTTAATGGTGAAAAAATAGAGAAGAAAACGTAGTATCATACGGGCTTTATGAAGAAATCAGACGTAAGTACTTATTTACTGACTTAAGGTGGCGCTACACAGTGCGTTGTGGACTTGGCCCTCAACCAACAATCTCCGCCAGCCAACTCGGTCCCTAGCTAGCTGTACTGTCACCAATTTTACACTCCAAGTTGATTTAGGTCCCCTACTACTTGAGTGGGCCACCTGAGTCGAGGTCTTCATCTGCTTCTTCGTCGTTCGAGAATAGTATCGAAGGCTTTCCGGAGGATTGGTGTCCATCCGCTCTTAATGACCAAGCCATCTGAGTTACTGGACTTTGACCCTTTTGGATAGGCCCATGTAGTTTTACAACCCATAAAGTTTGCTGTTCTCCATCAAGGCACAAGTGGCCATAGATAACCCGAAGATTTTGTCAGTGCCATGCTTCTGCTTCATTAAACAGGACTGGATGATGAGGATATTGTAATAACAAGTGTTATTCTTCGTTTGATCTTGACACCGGTGCTTTTTTGCACGTAAAAAGCGGAGCCTGTGCGATGCTAGCTCGAAGTTATATAAGTCTATTGTGAAGTTTTGTCCAAGCCATCGGTGATGTGTGTTCTTTCTCGAAGGAAGCCTGTAAGCCCATTTTTGCAGTTTCTGCCCCAATTCTCAAAAAGACACCATTGAATGAATGCAGCTTTTTTCCCATTATGTCAATATAATAGACTTTTGGAAGAAAGTGTTTCAAGCAAGATCATAAAGATTGCATGACGGTGCATAGCCTCGTCTGCGTCGTTTTTTGACGTCAAAAGATTCCGTAAGCTCGTTGCCAACCTTGATGCATCAGCGTGAGTTCGTCATTCATTTTGCACAAGCGAACGAGTTTAGTATTGATTCCATAACAACAAATCAAAACAACATAGCTTTATGCAGTTCGTCTCTGTAGATGCTGTCATACGCGGCCTTAAAGTCCATAAAAAGCAGGTGGGTATCGATTTGGAGTTCAAAGGTTTTTTATGGGATCTGCGGGCCCGTCGGTCGGCTCTTGCTCGAAATTAACCTTCCGATAAAACTTCCGAAATTCATTCCTACGGTTGGCTCTCTCAACATCCTTGATATGCACTTCTCATGCTCCCTATTTGTATTGCTGACAAACCGGTATTCCGATCTCCTTTTCTGCTCGTAGAGCTCGCGAGCAGCTCTTGTTCTTCTATGCAGCACCGTTTTTCCGCTTTTTATATCTTGGCTAGATGGGCCTGCCACTGCCACTCTAGTCAAACCAAGGGTTTGGTTTTCATGGCTGCATGAAACCTAGCCGATCAGAGGCGGCATCTCTTACTGCTTTCTGGCAATGTTGGTACTGGTTCTCGATACTTGCATAGAACTCCTTAAGAGGTTACTTGACACTCGATCGGAAAGCATCTGGCTATATCTCTTACGATTGTATCCGTCCGACGTCGAATTTTCTTGCAGCATTTCCCCTTCCTTACTTCGGCACTCTTGTACTCTAACTTAATCGAGGGGCATTTAAATTTCGCTTAAGTAATACTGCGATGCTTATAATGTTCGTAGTCTAGTGGTTAGGTGTGTTGGCTGCTAGGCAGAATGTGCCCATAGGCGATAATTTTCACACAATTTAGAAACGTTAACACTTAAAAATTGCAAGTAGAGCTCTTAAACTTTCTGCGCAAGAATTTACTATATTTTTTTTTCAGTACCTTATGATCAAATAAATACTGGAGCAGCACTAGTACAAATGTGGTCGTATGTTGACGCACCAAAGTGTCGCGCCATAGTAGCAGTCGGAGCCACTGGTGGCCTGTTAGTAGCAATGTTTGGCTCTATGTTCCCAATGCCAAGAGTCATCTACGCAATGGCATCCGATGGTCTCATATTCAAGTGAGTTAGCTTAAGACTTTATTGTGATTAAAACATTCGTTAATATTTTTAAAATTCAACAATAAAAGGCAACTATCGCAATTATGGGAGCGAACAAATGTACCAGGACTTGCAACATTCGGAAGTGGTATTGCCGCAGCCTTGGTAGCCTTAACCATTCGCCTCGAGATTTTGGTCGAAATGATGTCGATTGGAACTCTATTAGCATACACACTTGTATCCACATGTGTGCTTGTGCTAAGATATCAACCTTATAGTACATCTTTGGTGGAACTACTTCCAGCTCAACTGAGAACTCCAATACCACCAAGTACACCCGATCCAATAACTGCGGAAAAAACAACAAATAATCTAACCATTAAACGTATAACTCGAGGATCTCCAGACTCAGATGATTCATTCATTGACGATAGTCCCGATGGTTATATGGGAAGAGATGATCAATTTCTGGTATCAGATCGTTCTGAAAATAAGTTCTATGGCAGTGTTCATGGCGCTCCCACAGGTCCGACTGGCAATGCAACTGCATTCGATACGATTGGTGTTGGATTGTTGGGTAGAAAATTGCAGGAATTCTCTTACATGTGTCCTGGACTGTTTCCATGGGTCAATCCTGGACCGGCTACTTCAGAGAGTGGTGAGTATAAACTATTAGTAAGCCATTTTTCAGATGAGACTCTCAACACTTTTCTTGCAGGAATGTTCGTAACGAAACTCGTCGGTGTGATGTTCATATTCATATTCTTCTTGGACTTATTTGCTGCGATAGGATGGTCTGGAAGACTTGCCGGATTTACTTTCTCGATTTTAACTATAGGTATATTTGTGATATTACTAACCATATCCAGGCAACCGCAAAACAGGTGTGTATTTTATGCTAAATTGTCAACAATTAACATGCCAATGTGGGCTAATTTTAAAATTACTTTTTGTAGGTATGCCCTAGCATTCCTTACACCGGGACTTCCTTACATTCCAGCTATTGCAATAACAGTGAACATTTACTTGATATTCAAATTGAGTATATTAACGTTAGTTAGATTTACCATTTGGATGTCCATTGGCCTGGTTGTATATTTTTACTACGGCATCACGCATAGTTCACTAGAAAATGCAGCGGAAGAGATCGAATTGCGAGTTGATGAAGCCAAAGTAAGTAGAAACATTAAGTAAGAGTTGGAAACCTTTTTACCGGATCAGATTTACAACTTACGGCTGAAACAAAAATATACGCTTGAGCTTTGGCTCCTCCTGACGTTTACGACTTCCGCCATACGAATTCAATGCATGCTATCACAATGAAGCTTCGGCCTTACGTTTCGTACGTCATGCTACGTAACGTGCCTTCAAACGGTGGTTCAAACCTATGGAACAACTAATACTAGTACAGATCTTCTGTCAACCCAAGCAGAGAACACTCAATACAAACTTATGTAAAAAGAAATGCTGCTGTCAAAGTTCTTTTTCCATCTTGAGACTACTCCCCAAAGATTCAAACATGTTGAACATTTGCTTTGTCTGACAGCTCAATACAAAGTCAACCAATAAAATTAATTTGTTTTAAGAGGAATGATAATGATAGAGGGAGAACTGTCATTCAAAGCAAATTCGAAGCGGGTGCATCGTAACGGAGATAAAGATGAAGCTGAAGCGTGTTTTGATTTTTAGCCATTAAGACAGAAAGCGAATTTGGTGAATTGCGTAAAAAATACTGGTTAAATTTAACCACTGTCATGTCACATTTTTTTGTAGTGTTCGTGGCTTAATGGTTAGGTGCGTTGGCTGGTAAGCAAAAAACCGTGGGTTCGAGTCCTACTCGCACCAATAAAGTTTTTATTTCATCTTTCACGGGTACTGCATCTTGCGAAGAAATGACAAAACTTCCAAGAGTATCAATCTGTCATGAAAATGTGCTGCTCAACTTTGCCGTTCGAAATCGGCGTTAAATTGTAGGTCCCCTCAATTCTTCATACGCACTCAGAGAATTGTTGATGAGAGTAAAGCCACTTAGGCCTTGGCTCTTCAAGAGCTGTAGCGATTTACTTCTTTTTAATGACATATTTTAGCCTGCTCCGCAGCTAGTCTGATTTTAATACATTGTATTCAATGTGAAGTGTCAAAATTTAACCAAACGTCTAGTTTTAACCACCTGTTAACGTCATTAGCACACGGCCTAAAGTGCTTAAATGAGCAGTTACGTTCGTAAGGTTACGTTACGTTCCCTTATAAAGGGTTTTTCAATAGGGCCGCTACAAAAGTTTTCTCAATTCTTTGGATATCATGAAATTCTTTATTCCTGTGGAAGTACATTTGATGCCATTATGTATGGAATTCGATTTCTTTTGCATGGCCACCACGGGCACGCTTGCAGAAGTCCAGACGCTGAACCCAATTTTCGACGGTTTTCAAGCATAAATCCGCCGATACTGCTGCAATTTCACGTTCGATATTCGGTTAGCATTGAGCGGTAGGGATTCCCATTCACAGAAACCTGCCGGTCTTGATCATCACGGAAGAAGTACGGCCCAATGACACCACCAGCATGTAAACCGCACCAAACAGTGATTTTTTCGGGATGTAATAGTGCCTCGTGAAGCACATGTGGATTGCTGCCTGACCAATAACGCATATTTTGCTTATTGACGAAGCCATCCAGCCAGAAATGAGCCTCATCGCTGAAGATGATTTTTCGATGAAAATCCGGATCATTTTCAAGTTGTTGCTCAGCCCAATTCACGAACATACGACACTTCTGGTGATCAAGCGGCTTCAGTTCTTGCGTCAATTTGATCTTGTAAGGATGTAGGCCAAGATCTTTTCGCGAAATTCGCCACAACGACGTCACAGAGATGCCCACCGCTTGAGAACGACGTGTGAGAGACTGATTTGGGTCTTCCGCAATGGATGCGCTAGCGGCAGTAATATCCTCGACACTACGGGCACTTCATTGTCCCATTGGCACGGGAACATTTTGTACTGGGCCTGTGGATTCAAATTTTTCCACTAGACGCTCAATTGTTGATCTGGCAGGACGATTATGACGACCATAAATTGTACGTAGCGCTCTTAAGGTGTTGACCACTGACTCCGAAGATCGTATACCTTTCCATAATAAAATGGCAAACCTTACTGAAGAGAAATGTCAAGAGAGCGGGAAAAAATATGGCGTCGTTTGCTGTCCCTATAGATTTACTTTTGTAGCGTCCCTATTGAAAAACCCTTTAGTACCTATATAAAAACCTCTATTGACCATTGCATATTGAAAACATTTTCCAGGACAACAACACTGATGAAAAAGCCGTCTGGGATCAGCACAACTTCGAGCAGAACTACAGTACACCAGATGTTATATGGAATTATGGCAACAATGAACCCCAAAATACAACATCATCGTGGAACAGCACCCCCCAAAGAACAGCAAACAACACCAATTCAGGTCTGAGAGTGAAAAAGCCACCACCTCCCAAGCCCCCAGCACCGCCAGTTAAACCAAAGTCTTCTGACCAAACTAGAAACAAAAACCAAACAACAACAACAACAACAACCACAAAACAAAGATCAAACCAGTCTTCTGAAACCAAATTGACCGCCACGACC
>CAKKXW010000001.1:37699536-37726839 GCA_920937365.1 Sphaerophoria rueppellii
AACATAACTTATAAAAATTAACCAAAATTAAAAATGTGCAAGTAATTGGTAATATATGACATTGGTAATAAGAATAACAATAAGTAATAACTCTTTTTGATGAACGTGTAAAAATTAAAACCAATTAAAAATATTCAATACAAAAATGAAAAGTCAAAATCTGACAATTTTAATTATTATTTCAAAAATTTTGCGCTGAATGTAGTAGATTATCATATTTTTGGTACTTTTTTTTGAGAGAAATCTAACATAACTATGCTATGTTGAACAAATTTTTATAAATAAGAATTTATTCAACGTAACATAAGAGCCTATTCATAACATAGCTAATATACTGTATAGAGGTGTATAAGGCGAATCTAATAAATACGGCTGAGAATTTGTAAGTATTTATATAAATATATAAATTAACTAAATTAATGAAAATGCTTGTCCTGCTACGCAGTTAGTCCTGTACACAAAATTGATGGCATAATGTAACAAAAAAGTTTGTGTTGATATCTTGGAAATTGTAGTTTTGCAATCTCCCAAGAAGAAATGCCTCTGAATTGGGTTTTTGAGCAAGATAACGACCAGAAACATACTTGTCAAAAAAACAAAGGAATAGTTTCGAGTCAAAAAATTTGATGTTATGAACTGACCCGTCCGGTCCCCCGATTTAAAAACCATCGAAAATCTTTGGGGAGAGATAAAAAATCAGTATTACCAAGCAATTACAACCGCTTTTGGGCAGTTATTCTAAATTCGTTGAATAGAATATCAGTTCAGCGTTGTCAACGATTTGTCGACTCTATGCCTAGGTGTTGTCAAGCTTTTCCTTACCATAATACTGTAGAGCAGTTTTTTTTTTTTATTTTTATGAATGAAACTTTTCAATTTATTTTAATTTTCTGCATATTTTTCAAGTACTGCTATTTTCATGTTCACAATTGTACACATTTATAGAGATATGTTTCGTCTGATTATTATCATTGATTACAACTTCCAACGTCAACTCCAGAGGCACAATCTTTCAAAAGTCCATCCAGCTTCTAGGATACGCAGACGACATTGACATAATTAGAAGAACACAGCGTGATGTCAGTGGAGCGTTTGTGAGTCTTGAGACGGAGGCCAGTAAGATGGGTCTAGCGGTTAACGAGGGCAAGACCAAGTTAATGCTGTAGACAAAAAAAGACTACCAACATCGACGTCTTGGAGCAAGCGTCAACATAGACAAATTTAACTTTGAGGTAGTTAAGGACTTTGTCTACCTGAGATCCGCTATCAACTCAGACAACAACACCAGCGCTGAAATCATACGAAGAATCACTCTTGCCAATCGCTGCTTCTTTGGATTAGAGCAATGAGTAGTAAAGTCCTCTCCCGAGCAACTAAAGTGATCATCATCCCGGTCCTCATGTATTGTGCAGAGACATGGACTATGACAACATCTGATGAAAACGCTTTGGGCTACTTTGAGAGAAAAATTCTTCGAGTGATTTTTGGTCCCGTCTGTATTAATGGAGAATGGAGACGAAGATTTAACCAAGAACTGTACGAGCTGTACAGCGACACTAACTTAGTCAGAAAAGTAAAGGTCCAACGACTTAGATGGTTGGGTCATGTTGACCGAATGGAAAATAATGCTCCGGCTCGTAGAGTCTTCGAATGCAACCCTGAAGGACGTCGCAGAAGAAGAAGACCGCGACTCAGGTGAAGCACACAGGTGGTAGAGGACCTGAACCAACTTGGCGTCACAAACTGGAGACAGCTAGCTAGGGATCCAGCTGGATGGAGAATTTTGTTGGGTGAGGCCCTGGTCCGACCTGGACTGTAGTGCCACCATAAGTAAGTAAGTAAGTAATCACTGAGAGCTGAAATAAATTTCGAGTTATGTTTGCGGTGTCGTTAAATACCTCACAAGATATTGAAAAAATGTTTTTTTCGGTGTCTGATAGAATAATTCAGGCCTTTGTTTTCGTGTTTATCAATCCCAAACTTAAAATTACTTCAAAATGAGTAAAGTTGCTAACAGTTTGATTTGTTAAAACTTATAAGCAATTGAAAATTATTTTAAACGGATAAATATATTATTAGGTAATTTTTATTTTTCTACGGGGTCGCACTCATATTTTATTTTTTCGTATAAGAATCAAACAAAAAACATTGAACATACGAATAATTTTTAATATTGATAAATAAGATTTTTTGCACTGTTGTTGATATTAATCATAATTTGTATGCTTAAATGTCGAATTGAGCCCAATCTCATGTCAATATCATGAGTGGTTCACTTGATAATCGAGGCGAAACAAACCGCACGTATGAACTCACACCGGCTCATACCCACATACACACATCACGATAAATTGGTGACCTTGAAACATGGAGAAAACTGGGGAATCGTAAAATCGGCTCCATTACAAACAACTTCCTCTGGGAAGTTAAGAAAATTTCAAAAACTGTTACTAACTACCTGTTTCTAAAAACAGTTGTATAATGCTCTTAAAATGCACTGAAAACAAATACTTACTAACATTTCAAAAATTATCATCGTTTAGTGGAAAAAAAGAGACAAAAATCGAAACAGAAAATTTATTCTGGAAACTTACCAAGTAAGAACATTCTCATCTATAACGACGAAAAGCCATCATTTAACGAACATCTCAACTATCGCATGAAGTATGTTATAAATAAAAAATCTATTTTCATCCGATATGCCCAAAGAAAAACAAAATAAAGAAAAACGCTTACTAACAAAATGTATCTTACAGATTATAACCTAAACAGTGTTAGGTATTGTGCAATTGGAATCGTATGAGATTTCGTTTGTTTTGTTTTTTTTTTTTTTTTCAAAATGCTCTATACTCGGCATGATCGTTTTCATCTCTTGATTCTAGAATAAACATGAGTAACCTCTGTTGATCCCAAAATGTGCATCTTTACTGCCATTTATAACTTCATCCCTCTTTGAAAATGTATATACATATCAAAGACGAAGCTGACAGTCACTGGCAAAGGCATCCATTGCGCACAATCTTCGAATAAATCTTTTCCCAATATTCAAACACGTAAATATACACAACTGAGTTGTTTCGTAGTTTACGAGAGTATACGAGCTATACGAGAAATGAAGATGATTCTTCATTTGACTCACCATATGGTTTTTAAAATCGTAGTGATCTTTGTTGGGTACGTATGATCTTTTTTTTTATGGGAATGATATGATTCTAAAAATACCCAACAAAAAGTTGCTCCCATTGGGTACTCATCTCAGTTTAGAGCATCATCATCGAAGAGGAATTTTCTTTCCATTATTTTTCCGAGATAACCCAGTTTAGAGTACATTGATAAAAATGATCGTACCTAAAAGCAATAACACATGGTTAATGTTTTAGTTGTAATCTTGGTAGAGAGCCTCATCATATACTAATGTTAAGTAAAATACAGCCAACAAAAATATGTTATTTCAAAAAATAATAGTATGTTTATGGTGACCAGTTGCCTTTTATTTTAAGAGTCAGGAGGAAATTTAAAATAAATGAAAGTGAAAGCATAATCAAACTTTTTTTCACAAAACGGTTTGGTATCGATGAAAGAAGTAGCAAAAATGCGTATATTTCCATTCAACTATTGCACTTTTGAATAAAACATTAAAACACTTATGTATACTAGTCGACCCAGCTCGCGAAATTGGAGTGCGGTCATTTTTCATAAGAGGGTTCATATTCAACAACATGTTTATCAACTTCTGTCGTGTTGGCGGATCTGTGCAATGTGATCAAATGTCATTTCTTCACGAACACATCCTGCACACAACAGCTGTTGGACCCCACCGATTGTTTTCGTTTTAATAACCTCACTTTTCTTATATTATATTTTAATAATATTCAGTTACTGCACATATCACAAATGGCGTTTTTAATTGGCAATCTGGAAGTAAAAAAAAGCATTCTGAAAGCGTTCAATTGGGCAAAAGTGACAGTTCTGATTCTGAAAAGAAGAGAATTTCCCTTCTAATTTCAAAAACAGAATGCTTCTTTTTCGATTCCAGATTGCCAATTAAAAACGCCAAAAAATAGTGCTAACAGTTTTATTTTATGGTGATGATGATCTGAAAACTGAGATCTCAGCTGACATTTCATACCCCATCAGTGCGAAACCATAATTAAAATGGCTTCAAAGAATTTGTTAATTATATTGTTTTAATAATCACTAATTCGTTTGCGAAAGTACTATGGTATCTGTGGGATCATAGTTTACAAAAAAATCGAAGACATTTTATGTGCAGATGTACAGTAACTTTATATTTTTTAAATGTTCTGTACAGAAATTGTTAAAAACAATAAATTAGAATTTAGAAAAGTGAAGTGAGGTTATGAAAACAACAAAAATAATTGGAAATATACAAAGTAGTATCAAACAGCTGTCATGTATAGGGTGTGTTCGCGAATAACTGTCGGAAATGTCATCAAGAATTAGGTGGGTTCACAGTGTTGTTCACATTATATGTATTCCGCCAATACGATAGAAGTTAGTAAACATGTTCAAAGTGAACCACCCCCTTATGAAGAAGAAGAGTGCGTTACACTCGATTTTTTTTTTTGTTATTATTTGCACCCACTCAAGGGATTTTTATACCATTTTTATGCCAGAGACACAGTGATTGCATTAGGAAGAAAAGAAGCGGTTGGAAAGGAGGTGTCCGTGTACATTGGTCTTAAATTCTTGAACATTGTAACGACTGGGAAAGACAGAGTGTGGAAGAGAGTTCCACATTCGCATAGTACGGCTAAAAAATGATTCCCTATACTTGAGAGTACGTCCGAAGTTGGGCTCGAGGGTAAAATGATGCGCGAGTATTACGGGCGAATTGTTTGAGGGGAGGAATGTAACTGGCTATTTCACTAGAACAATTACCGTAAAAGTAGCGATAGAACAAGGAGAGACACGCTACGTTGCGACGGTGGTCTAAATGGGTGAATGCGTCAGTGATCTCTCTGTCACCAATCATTCTTACAGCTCTTTTTTGTATTCCATCCAAGAGGCTTAAGTAAGTAGCTGGAGAACCAGCCCAAAGGTGGGAATTGTACTCAAGCTTTCAACGGATATAGGTTTTGTAGATAATAGCAGATCAGACGGGGAGAAAAATTTCTTGCACCATCTTAAGAAACCCACACATCTTGCTGCATTTTTGGCGACATCGCGTTTGTGCTCGGTCCACAAGAGGTGGTCGATGAACATACCGAGAATCTGGAGATGTTCGGTCTCATTGATGCAAGTGCCACTCAAGGACAGTGGCAAGGTGGGTATATCTCGCTTCAACGATACAAGACAGCATTGAGTTTTCGAAGCATTAAAATCTACACGGTTTTTAATTCCCGATTGTACAGTGCTGAATAATTGTTTTATGTAAGGGAAAACCTTAAAAAATTTAACAAATAATTAATAATTTCGTCACATGATGGTTATATATATTTTTTTTAAATAGTATTGCTGGTTCTTTTCTACGTTACCTATCCTGAGAGGTCACGAAACTTAAGGCATTTACATAAAATTTGGCTGATTTGGATACACAGATCTTTGCTTGAGAACCACTAAGAGTTAAAATAGTCTCACCAAAAGAAGATTGATAACGTCGCGCCTTTTCTATTCGGTTGTGCAATGTGCTATCAGAGGTGTGGAACAAAAATGGTTAAATGTCGATAAATTGTGTCATCCCTTTGGCTTGGTACAAAATCATTTATTTTTAGTGACCAAAAGTAATTTGTTCCACTTTCAGCCAAACTGTTAATTAAATGATATTTTTGAATCCAGTTTAATTCAGAAAATTAAACAAAACTGTGAGGTATAGAAATACAAATGTTCTAAGAAGTTTGAAGCATTTTCAATTAAGGGCTAAGCAGTTATTTATTTGGAACACTATATTTACCCTAGGTAGTGCCCGTGGCGTAGTGGTTATGTGCTTTGGTTGTTACGCTGAACGTTGTGGGTCCGAATCTTACTTGTGCACAAACAGTTTTAATGTCATCTTTCACGGCTACTGCCTCTTGCTAAGAACCGACGAAACTTCCAAGAGAATCAATCTGTCATGAAAAAAGTGCTTCTCAACTTTGCCGTTCAGAATAGGCGTTAAATTGTAGGTGGAGAATTGTTGATGAGTGTAAGCCACTTAGACCTTGGCTCTTCCAGAGCTGACACGCCACTCTATTTTATTTTCATAACCTAAGAATTAACAAAGTTTAAGAGAAACTAAAAGACTGTAGGTGTATCAAACCAGCGGCCTTGAAAAAAAAATGTTAACATGCGACGTATAGATAGAATAGCATATGGCAAGTTTTGGATTCGTGAAAAAATTTTAACTCTAGATTTTGATGAATTATGACAGTTGGATGATATGGAAGTCGAATAAAGTGGGTCTGACGATTCCGTCCGTCCGTCTGTTTGTCTGTCTGTAAACGCACCTTTCAGCTTCAACCACTGGTTCAATTGACTTCAAATTTGAATATTAGTGGTTTGAGGGGATTTGGGTGGTTTATATTATTTTTTTTTTAGATCAAAAATTAAAAATGCTAATTTTCTCAAAAAAAAAACGGCTTAACGATTCTTATTAGACTTACTATTTTTGTTTCTGAAAATTGATTGTTTTAATTTAAACAAATAATGTATTTTTGCCATTTTTTCCACTTTTTTCACTGATTCTTCGCTCCTATTGGCCACAGCTTAAAGTTAAGTAGCATTAAGCCTTACTTGATTAATGGAGTGCCCAACACAAAAAGAATTATACCATTCGAGCCAGTAGTTCCAGAGATTACCGTGTTCAAACGAACAAACTCTCCAGCTTTATATATTATAGAAGAAGAAGATAAAAGATAGAAGATAGAAGATATAAGATAGAAGATAGAAGAAGAAGATAGAAGATAGAAGAAATGAGAAGAAGAAGAAGGAGAAGAAGAAGTGGAAGAAGAAGATAAAAGATAGAGAAGATAGAAGATAAAAGATGGAAGATAGAAGATAGAAGATAGAAGATAGAAGATAGAAGATAGAAGAAGAAGAAGAAGATAGAAGATAGAAGATAAAAGATAGAAAATAGAAGATGGAAGATAGAAGATAGAAGATAGAAAATAGAAGATAGAAGAAGCAGAAGAAGAAGAAGAAGAAGAAGAAGAAGAAGATAGAAGATAGATGATAGAAGATAGATGATAGAAGATAGAAGAAGAAGATACAAAAAAGCTATTCATATAATTATAAATTACTATATAATTTGCATTTAGATTATCTTTAATTTTGATCCTAAGAATTAAAATTTAAAAAACGTCATTTTCTTATTCAATTCGATTTGATTGGATTTTTTTGAAAAAAAGAATATGGAAATGGTAATATCAAATTGCTGCAATATGCAATTAATTAATTCCATATCAAAACAATACCAAAAATCTTAATTAGGCACGAAAAATCATACAGGAGTTGAACGGAAAAAAAGTTTCTTTTACGACAAAAAATATTTTCTAATAAGTAAATAGATACAACTAGAACCATAGCTATGAAAATCTGATATGATATTTTAACTCTCCAATATCAATCTACCTAAAAACACTGACAACTTTAATTTAGGTTTAATATTTCCATTTTTATATCTGTTAAGAAATACGGTCACCGTAAACTTTTACCATTGCAAGAGAGAAGGAGCACAAATTCTGCTCTACATCGATCTACTTCCACATCTCCTTGTCCGCATGATATTCTAGTGGAGCAGAGAACAACGTCCGTCGATTACAAGTGCACGGTAAAGTAATATACGAATGCTACAAGCTACGATCAACAACCAGCGTTCGTTAGCGATTGCTGTCCAACATTTTTCTATACGAGTAGTACCGTTTTGCCGAATACTCACATGGTTTGCTCATTTTTTTCTATTTCTTTTTTCTTACACAAAAACGACAAACTTTTCTCTGGAAAACCTCTCGTTTTTGTTGTTGTCGAAGTCGTTTTCGTCACTTCGCCTCGCCGGCCGCCTTGTCATTGCGCCCGTTGATCGCTTTCATCGCAGTGTATCTAGAGGGATATATTTATAAACAACAATCCGAACCGAAGAACTATTGAATTCAAATTGTAGGGGGTTATTTTTGGGATACTCTTGATGGTATGGGGATAGTGATATGAGCTAACGATCGTAACAAAAACAGACCGATCTCGACATCGCCAACGCTGCTGTCACTGGCACTGGTTGCTTCTGTTTGCTGCCACTAACGCTGCTACCGTTGCCACAGCGGTTGTCGCTTCGCCGCCGTCCTCCGTCGTCGGTCGTCTACAATTCTACATCGCCTTTTCATTACGTTCTATACATACTACAGAGCGTCTTCAAAAATAAAATTGTGTTTGAGTAGTGTATAACTGGCATTCGTCCGAGTACTTAGTTGGTAGCGCAGCTACTCTCTCTTTCTCTTCACTTTTATTTTCATTTATGTAGAATTTTTTTTTTCTTACAATTTCAAAATTTTCTTCTTGTTCCTGGTTGTTGTTATGATTTTTTTTTGAATTTTGAAAAACACACCAAAAATACGATCATAAAAAACGAGTGAATAATAAAAGCAAAATAGTGTTACAGTTGCATAGAAGTATCTAATCTATCGTCATCAACATCATCCGTATCCGAAAATATCTATCTTGCTGGCTACTTACAAGTAATAGCAATAAGATACTTGTATTACAATTGCTTAGCTTTGCAAGCGGTTTTATGTATATTTTCAATGTGTACCAACGTCGAATTGATTTTGCAGAAATAGTTTTTCAATGATATTTTACTCGTATTCTGCATTTGAGGTTAAAGGTTAACTTAGAAAAACAAGAAAAACAAAAAAAAAACACACAGAAAATAAAGAGTATTTTTAGACTACTTAATTTCGGTTGGTGGCAGGCTACGGCTACGGCTACCGCTACGACTTCGATTACGATTTCGGCTACGGTGGTGGTGCTTGCGCTTATAATAATTCAGATCGATTCGAAAATATATTTATTTATTCAACATGGTAAGGAATTTACATGCTTATTTCTACTCTATGTACCTACACTTATGTACAAGTAACTAAATGTTAAAAATAACTTTAGATGTGATTTTGTATTTTTACTGACTTATTTAACATGAACTTTAGATCGAGCTAAAATGATATTCTTTGTTGTTTTCAAATGTATATGTAGAGTACCAACGAACGAACGGTATAATTTAAAGGTTTCTGTTAGCAACTCAACTACTTTAGCTTATATTGACTACTTGACACCGAAGTTGAACTTTTTGATATGAATAGATTTGTTTTACATTTTAACTGTGCGGAACGGAGCAGAGCGCACATGGTTATAGATTTGTTCGCAGAAAAGTAGTGATTGATCAATGGTGTGTTACTCATATTTAAAAAGAATAATAATCATAAGTATCTATAGAATACGATTAGTTTATTAACATCAATTAATTTTAATGAGAGTAATGTACAAAAGGGTTAGCTGTTTCAAGCGAATTGCAATGAAGGCAAATGTTTTCAAATAATATTGATAATAATGGGAACAAAAACGTTGTACATGGCATTTGCAATTCTTTCATTGAGACCAATTTTTAACGTGAAAACATTATTCAATCAGTTTTAAATTTAATTAAACATTCTTTATACCTGAAGGGTATAACTCACTTCAACTCGCGAAAACTCGCACTTTTCTGTTATTTTCAAGGTTTTTTTGTAACTTCTGTCATTTTGGAAGGAGAAAAATAATTCCCCTACCCTCCGACTTTACACGCACAAATTTTTCGACAATACCAGTAACAGCCTTTAATTAGGCCACACCTTTTTTGGAAAACAGAAATTTTATGAGACAACAAACGCTGAGAATCATGAAGAACGAAGCAAAATAAAAATTCAGTCAACATCAACAAGCTATATCCAGCGTTCAGCGGAGTAAACATCGTCATCAATTTTAGGACAGTGTGGCAGTCTGCCAAGTAATTTTAAATTTAAAAATTTTAAGTTGTAATGTGTCTGTCCGGGGTGGACTTGGGCCTCAACCAACAAACCTCCCAGCCAGCTCGGTCCCTAGCTAGCTAGCTGTCTCCAGTTTCGCACGCCGAGTTGGTTGAGGTCGTCTTCAACTTGCACGCGCCACCTGAGCCTTGGTCTTCCTTTACTGCGCCTTACTTCTGGGGTGGATTCGAAGACTTTACGTGCCGGAGTATTGGTGTCTATCTATTGGAGTCTTTGGACTTTCACTCTTTTAGCTAGGTCGCTGTTCAGCCTGTACAGTTAGTCTTTAAATCTTCTCCATTCACCGTATATGCAGACAGGACCATAGATCTTCCGTACAACTTCTTCTCTCGAACCGGCCTAGGGCGCTCTCATCCGTTTTTACAGGGTCCATGATTCTGCAGCATATAGCAGGACGGGGATGATGAGGGTATTATAGAGCATCACCTTAGTTGTTCGGGAGAGGGTTTTACTACCCAATTGCTTTCTTAGCCCGAAGAAACAGTGAGCAAGAGTTATTCTTCGTCTGAGTATTCGGCGCTGATGTCGTTGTCCGTGTTGATAGCGGAGGTATACAAAGTCCCTAACTACCTCGAAATTATATGCATCTATCGTGACGTTTTGTCCAAGACGTCGGTGTTGGGTGTCCTTTCTCGATGACAGCATATACTTTGTTTTGCCCTCATTGACCGCTAAACCCTTTTTTCAGCCTCTGTCTGTATACTCGCAAAAGCACTGTTGACATCACGCTGCGTTCTACCAATGATATCAATGTCATCAGCGTACGCGAGCACAGACTTCTGGAAGATAGTGCCTCTAGTGTTGACGTGGGAGTTCTGCACTATTCGTTCCAATATGATGTTAAAGAAGTCGCATGACAGTGCATCACCTTGTCTAAAGCCTTTTTTGACATCGAAGGCGTCGGTGAGGTCGTTACCGACTTTAATGGAGCAGCGCGAGTTCTCCATTGTCATCCTGCTCAGACGAATGAGTTTTGTAGGGATGCCAAAACAGGACATGGCTTTATACAGTTCTTCTATAGATGCTATCATACGCGGCCTTAAAATCGATAAAAAGATGGTAGGTGTCGATTTGGAGTTCTTGAGTTTTTTCCAGGATCTGCCGTAATGTGAATATTTGATCGATGGTGGACTTTCCTGGTCTAAAGCCACACTGATATGGACCTATCAGTTTGTTGACAAACGGCTTCAGACGTTCACATAGTATTGCAGAAAAGATCTTATAGGCGATGTTTAGGAGGTTGATGCCTCTGTAGTTGGTGCAGTTGGTGCATGCTCCTTACCAAGTCATAACCGGCTGCTTTGAAGAGTTCGGCAGTGATGCCATCAGCTCCCGCGGCTTTGTTGTTTTTAAGCTTAGATATTGCTATCTTCACTTCTTCAAGGTCGGGTAGACGGAAATCTTGGCTTGCGTCGTCTTCATTGAATGGTTCATTGTTCCTGACAGCGGATTTCGATTCGTCATCGCCGTTGTACAATCTGCAGAAGTGGTCTTTTCATATCCTCAGCATTGACTGTAACTCTACCACGATATTTCCCTGTTGGTTTTTAGAAACTTCTGTGCACGGTAACCTTGAGACATTCGTTTCACCTCTTGGTAAAACTTCCGAACCTCATTCCTGTTTTTTAGTCAACATCCTCGACCGATCGCTTTTCATGCTCTCTCTTTTTTCCTTTTGAAAAGCTAGTGTTCTTCTCTCCTCTTCTGCTCATGGAGCTCCCGAGCTGATCACGTCCTCCTGTGCACTGCTGCTTTATATGCTTCTTGCTGGGCTGCATGTACCTGCCTGTACCAAACCAGAGGTTTCGTTTTGGTGGCGTGAAATCCAGCACATCATCTCTAATGGCTTCCTGGTAATTCTCCCAATGGTTCTCAATGCTCGATGTTGGCTGTAGCGGACTTCTCATGAGGTTACTTGACACTCGATCGGAAAAGGATCTGGCGATCTCTTGCGATTGTAGCCTTACGACCGAAGTCATTCTTTCTTCTAGCACTTCCTGTATTTGGTTTTGGTCAAGGTATCTGCTGCAGTACCTTGGCTACAACGAGGTACTGATCGAATTTTCGGACATCAATAATGCTTGATAAGTGTCTTGCGTCGATAGCAATATGATCAACCTGGTTGACAGTTGATTGATCTGGAGACCACCAGGTCCCCTTGTGGATGTTGAGATGTGGGAAACGCGTACTTGCTACTACTATATTTCGCCCCGCTGCAAAATCAATAAGCCTGAATCCGTTATCAGATGTTTCACCAAAGATGTCCTCTCTTCCTAGTTTGGCATTAAAATATCCTAAGACAATTTTCACGTCGAAGCTAGGCCATTGCTCGTATGTTTTGTAGAGGAGCTTGTATAACTTGTATTTGGTGTCGTCATCTTTCTCTTCTGTGGGGGCGTGAGCGCATATAAGGCTTATGTTACCCAATTAAGCCTTTATGCCGATTGTTCTGAGGCGCTGAAGCTAAGGACATATGCTGCCTAAGCTTGCCTCCAACGACAAGGCCACATCCAAACAGATGGTGTTTTTGTTCTCTGTAGCAGTCGCCGTAGTAGATATGGCAGTTTTTCATCCTACTTTTGCCCGGCCTATCTCATCGCATTTCCTGGCTGGCGGTTATATCCGCCTTATAACGGTCTAGGGCCTCCACTAGCTGTTCGGTTGCACGTGGTCTATTAAGGGTCCTAACCCTAACATTCCACGTACAAATCCGAATCTCGTTGTCCTTATTTCGTTTGCATGATTCGTCATCAGTTAATCCGTCCGTATCCGAGGCTTATTGTTACTTCGTAACTGATTTTTCTTTATGTGATTGTGAAGTCACGTCACCCCAAGGCACAACCTCCAACCTGAAGGGACAGGTTCTTATTTCAACTCCAAGGCAAAGAGATAAACCGCTTCTTATCGGCCTGAGTTCCAAATATGTCGAAATAGCCCGTATAAGGTGTTCACTGAGTAGTTCAACCTAACTGGAACTGTAGACGCCATCCTGGGAATTCTTCCGCTGCCGCCTGGAAAAAGGAGTAGTGCCTCAGTGGGACTGGGAATGCATAAAACTCAGAAAATAATCTTTTACAAATGCTAAAAAATTTTCAGAAAACCTAAAGAGGAAAGAAAAAAAAAAGGAAACTTTTTCAATATACTCTACCCTCTTCCAGAACTTGATGAATCCATTTCAAATAACGAATAACGAACAACCCTTAAAAATATGAAAAACAATAAGACAGCCGGGCTAGATGGAATTCCAACCGAATTCTATAAAAACTCCTCACTCCTCTTTCCTAAATCTTCTTCTTGATTTTTTTAAAAATAAGCTTCTTGAGGCATTTCAATTCTTCTTTGTTTGAGAAAAATATTTACCCAAATTCTATATTGCAGGCTTATGTGGTGGGTAGAAGAGAAAAAACTGCTTAGCTTTCTCAAAGCCGGTTTCCGCTGTGGTCTTTCAATTGTGGACCAAATATTTGCACTCTCAAATATAGCTAAACGTTTCATCAATAACAAACAAAAACTTTATGCCTTTTTAATTCACTAGTTTACAAATTATCAAATTTTCTTAAAACTTTATAAACTTCTCCTCAGCAATACTTGCGTTATGTGTGTCAAATATCAAATGTCCATGTCTAGTCTCTTCAGAACTGATAGCGGCGTGCCCCAAGGTGGCTCCTTAAGCCGGATTATGTTCGCCCTTTTCATTGACGATGTCTCCTGTGATTTGCCTGGGGGTGTAAAGTTTGGAAACCCAATTATTAAGCTTCTACTTTATGCGGACGACCTTGTTGTTTTAGCGGACAGCCCCACCACACCACAGTTGCAAATTAATAGACTGAAAAGCTTTTGTGATAAATGGGATTTCAAAATTAACACCTCAAAATCGAAAGTTATGATCTTTGATAGCACACGTCGAAGGAGGAACCCACTCGAGTCATGGTCATTGGTTAGTGAACCTATAGAGGTGGTAAACCAATTTAAGTACTTAAGCCTTCTATTTTGCAGCAACCTGGATTTTCGTCCCCATGTTGGCAGCAAGAACTGCAATAAATATTATATGGAACAAAATCTTCTGCAATAAGTACATTGACATCTCGGCTTAATTTAACGTTTTTGTAGCCACTATAAAATCATGCTTATGCTATGCAACTCAAGTATGATGAACGCTTCCTTTTCAAGCTAAGCGTCCACATTCTATACCAATTTACGCTATACCTATATGTAGAATCAGGTATCCCTCCAACTTTTCTAAATACAATAGATTGATCATGGGTTAGCCAAATTCTTAAATCGCATGACCTGATTAGGACTGTAAATGATTATATTTTAGTAACTGTAAAACTAGTTCCCATTAAACAAACAATTTTGAATTAACAACTTTTACATTTCTATCAAAATAACAACATAATGTTTATTGTTTTTTCTTTTTATTTAAGGAAACCAAAACACCAACAACTAGTCAACACCAAAGAGCACCAAGAACCCCAGAAAGTTATTTTAACGTACCAGAATCAATTGCTCTTCTAAACATAGTCAAATCGGAACGTATCCAAGGTGCCTTTCAATCGAATCGAAAAAACCATGCAAGTGTCTGGGAAATGGTTGCTGAAATTCTAAACCGATTCAGTGCTCGCAAACGTTCAGCCAAACAATGCTGCAATCGATATGAGAATCTCAAAAAAATCTACACACAACTGAAGAAAAATCCCGAGAAACATGTTCGACGGAATTGGCCATACATGTACTTATTCAAAGAGATCGAAGATCAAAGAGGCGAGACATGGGGGGCGAATGGCAAACGTTTACAATTAGGTGCCAAGGAAGAACTTTCATACTATCATCGAAGAAGAGCGGCTGCTTTAAATTTACTCCTTGTTAAGGAAGCTGCTCAGCAGAATGGCGGACTTGAAGATCACGGGGCTAATAATAATAATGGAAAGATAGAACGGTATATGGCCAATAATTTTGTTGAAACTCAGCTCAACGAGTATGGCGATGGTGAGAGAGAGAAACATTTCAGAGCGGACTATATGAGCAATGGTCATACGATTCAGGAATCATCACAACATGACAAGAAGCCTTCTCCTTCGGAATCGGCGCACGTGAAGTATGTTGGAGGTTGATATTCTTGTATACAAATTATGTTTGCAAAAATTAAGTTCTTTCAGACATGAGCCCGTATCAGACACGGATTTCAATCCGGATGACATAACACTGGTGCCGTGCGATTATAATGGGTAAGTTCACTGTGGCGTATACGTACTTTTCCTTACTAGGATCTATCTAATCAATATTTTATTTCCAGGACACACAATTTCTATCCCCACAACATAGACCCTACATTGCTTCACCCTGATGTCATTGTCGACACCGACAACATATCAGAGAGTTCAAGCACATCGTCGAAAAGTAAGCGGAAGACATCAACTTCCACGGATGGTGATAGCACCAACTATGAACTTATTGAGTACTTAAAACGTCGAGAACGTCGTGACGAAGAAATGTTCAAACGTATGGAGGAACGTGAGAAGAGACTTTTGAATCTTTTAGAAAGAACAGTAATTGCTATTGAGTGCTTAGCTGGAACTAGAAATAGATTTGAGTGACTGATTTTTTTTCATTAATATATTCGCTTTTCTTTAATCATGTACAACAATCGATATTTACCTAATCTTCCTCTATTTATAAAACTTAAATGTGCCATAATAAGATGAATCTAAAATCAACTCATATCCGAAAAATCAAAATTTGTACCAAAAACAAAAGTCAAAGTCAATAGAATTAAGTTTTCTCTTTTTTTTATATAAAAAATACTTTATAATGTGTGTGGGTTGTTTTTTTTTTATGGCTTCAACAATTGTGGATTGCTTTAAGCATGACAAACCAACGAAAGAGATCGAAAAAAGGGTCCTTCAAATTATACAACTTTACCTCAATTATTTGAAGGCACGAGGGTCTATAAACCTTTCCACAGTAAAAAAAAAATTGAAAATTATGGGAGAGAGAGTTGAGTCTCGATTCTCGAATGTTGATTGGTCCTCATCAATGTGGTTTCAGACAAGGAAAGTCAACCATCGACCAAATTTTCACGTTCCTGGAAAAGACCTATGAACTCCAAATCGATACCCACCACCTTTTCATAGATTTAAAGGCCGCGTATGACAGCATCTACAGAGGCGAACTGTATAAAGCTATGTCTAGTTTTGGCATACCTGCCAAGCTCGTTCGCTTGCGCAAAATGACGATGGAGAACTCAGGCTGCTCCATCAAGGTTGGCAACGATTTAAGGAATATTTCGACGTCAAAAAAGGACACAGACAAGGCGATGCACCATCGTGCAGAACTCCACCGTCATTACCAGAGGCACTTTATTCCAAAAATCTGTTCAACACCTCCCGGACACCGATGATATTGATATAAAGGGAAGAACACAGCATGATGTCAATGGGTTAAGCGGTAAATGAGGGAAAAACGAAGTATATGCTGTCTTCGAGGAAGGGCACCCAAAACCGAGGACTCAGACAGAAGGTCACAATAGACGCATACAACTTCGACTGATAAATTACTATCAACATCTTGTTGATCAACCGACTTTATATGCTTGTCAATAGAAAATCAGTAAGTAACGAAGGTAATGAACCAACCTTTGTTACTAAAAATCGACAAGAAGTCTTAGATATCACTCTTACATCTCTCAAATAGAATATTGAATTGGAGAGTATCAAAGGAGCACTCATTCTCCGATCATAGATATATCCAATTCACACTTATTGAAGAGTCCCTAAAACCGATCCAATTCCGGAATTATAGGAAAACAGATTGACCAAAATATAGGACAACTCTGAAAAGTTTGATTAAACCAGAACTTTTAGATCCTCCCTTGTGCGCTCTCGAACTTGATCGAAAAGTCGATGAGCTTACAGCAGCCCTCAATAAAGCCATGGAAACTGCCTGCCCCCTCACTACAGTGCGGGGAAAGAAGAAGCCATACTGGTGGGCTGCTGAACTAGAAATACTCAGGAAGGGTGTGGCTTGTCAATCGTGCAAAAAAGTCTAGAAACCCCCAAGATTGGGATTCCTATAAGGAATCACTCAGAAAGTACAAACAAGAATTAAGAATAGCCAAAAGACTCTCGTGGAGATCCTTCTGTAGCTCAATAGAAGAATCCTCGGAGGCATCGAGGCTAAGGAAGATTCTCTCTACAAATCCAATGGACTAACTCTTGTGAAGAAACGCTAAACCTGCTATTAGATACCCACTTCCCGGATAGCTCCATTTACGTTAATACAACAAACCATACTGGTTTGGATATTAACTTAACTTTTCCTCAAGGTCTTGTTACAATGGAAAAATTGACATGGGCTCTGAATAGTTTCAAACCTTGCAAATCTCCAGGTCCAGATCAAATCATACCAGCTGAGCTACAATATACCATCGATATAACTTTGCCAATCATTGAGATGATTTTCAAAAGTTGTCTAGATCTGGTCTATATACCTCAGCGATGGAGAGAGCAAAGGCTCGCATGTCAATCCTAAAGATGTAAGACCTTTTAGCCTATCTAATACTACTCACTCTGTGAGTTGATTAATCTTATGCTAAAAAGCAGGATCATCAACTCTAAGATGGGGAATTTTTGTACGAAAAGGTCTGTCAGTAGAGGCACTCCGCAAGGTGGTGTTCTGTCCCCTCTCCTGTGGAACATAGTAGTTAACGAACTGCTAATATCCCTCGAGATTGAAGGCTACAGAGTGATTGCGTATGCCGATGATGTTGCTATCGCCGTCACAGGAAAACATCCTAATACACTGAGAGACCTCCTCCAAAACGCACTTAATATGCTAGATGGGCTAATCAATGTGGACTTAGTATTAATCCCCAAAAAACAGACCTCGTCCTTTTCACACGGAAATACAAGATCCCAATAATTGTACCTCCTTCAATAAAAGGTGTACCACTAATTTTTACCAATGAAGCCAAATATCTCGGTCTAATACTGGACAGAAAATTAAGTTGAAAACCAAATATTCAGGACAGAGTTAAGAAAGCTCCAGTAGCTCTTTTCTCTTGCAAGAAAGCCATAGGAAGCAAATGGGGTTTTCAACCACACATAACCTATTGGCTATACACATCGGTCATTCGACCAATACTCATGTACGGGATTGCAGTATGGTGGACTGCATTGAAGAAAGTCACTTACTGCGACAAACTCAGCAGAGTCCAACGCACTGCATGTCTCTGCATAAGCGGGGCATTGAGAACCACACACTCAGCAGTGTTAGACACTCTTCTCCATCTGACACCCCTCGAAATTTTTAGCAAACAACGCCTCATCTCAATGGACCAACAATAATGTGGGACATTCCATCATTTTGAACTTCTTCGGTTCTATACCAAAGGACATAGACTACACCCTTCCAAAACCTCAATTTAGTAAAAACTTCCACATATCCATTCTATCCAGAGATGAATGGGAAGACAATAAACTTCTGGATGACAAAAGCATTCACTTTTATACAAATGGATCCAATACAAGTGATGGAGTTGGTAGTGGTGTGTACTCAGAAAAGCTTAATCTAAGCATCTCAATCCACCTCCCTAATCATTGTAGTGTCTTCCAAGCGGAAATTTTAGCGATCAAAGAGGTTCTCTCCTGGCTAAGAGAAAACGTGATATCAACTTCGGATATCCGCATCTTCTCTGACAGTCAGGCTGCTATTAAATCTCTTGACGGTGTCTCAACCAAATCTCAAACGGCCCTCGATTGTCGATCGTCTCTTATGGAGATGGCGCAGCAATTTAACATTCACCTCTGTTGGGTGCCGGGCCACAGAGACATCACAGGAAATTGTAGAGCCGATGAACTCGCTAAAAATGGAACCGTCATACCTATTTCACCTGAAAGGGAGAAGATAGGTATACCGATAGCTACATGTAAACTTCTGCTAAAAGAAACAGCCTTAAAGATAACAAACTCTAGGTGGCACAATTTACCAACGTGCGCAGCCACAAAACTCATTTGGCCTTCACTGGACCTAAAGCGCTCAAAAGACTTGTTATCTCAAAGCAGACTTCATATTAGCTCCCTAATAGGTGTCCTTACGGGACACTGTCTTATAGGCAGACACGCAACACGACTTGGTGTAGCCTCAAATGACTTCTGCAGGAGCTGTATGGACGAGGAAGAAGAGGAAACAATCTCTCACCTTCTCTGCACTTGCCCTGCTCTTTCACTAAGACGCAAACTTCATCTGGGAGAGTACTTTTATGATAATCCCAGTGAACTAGCTAATAAGGATATCAAATATCTTCTTCGCTTTATAAAAAGCTCAAAATGGTTCGACTAGTAAGAAGTAATTCTCTAGATTCATGTGGTATCACAATGGGCCTTTTCTTTTGGCCTAAGTGTGTGGATTCTGTATCCACAGCCACTTTAACCTAACCTAACCTAACCAATAGAAATTCGAAACTGGGTTTGTAACCAAAGATTCGATGTTGAATGTGAAGCTCCATAAATGGAGAAACAACAACAACGAATTTCGAGAGCTGGGTGGAGTTTGAGCAATTTTGACCGGTCTAATTATTTGCACTAAAGGTAACCATTTGTCCCTTTCATCCTCCTTCCATATTAGCAATTATTGGACTTCCTCTCCAATTTTTGAATTCCTTTCATTATGTTTTTGTTTATATATTATTTAACAATATTAACCAAGTAATACGGTAAGCTTTTTTGATACAATAAAAACTAAAGTATTGAAATCGATAGGTGGAAAGAGTTCGTAGTTTACTTTACCCAGTTTTACTTGGCTTTCTTCGGGGAAACCCTGGGATCCAGGAGCATATGTCAGCCTGTGAATCACATCATCAGAATCACAATACTTCTGATAGAAATGATCCATAGGAACGATAGGCCTGGTTCGAAGCTTGATGCTTTCGAAAAGTTGTGGTTCTTGCAAATGTAGCTTCATAGCAACTAGTTGTAATTTTTTACTTAGTCAAAATTATTTAAATAATTTTTTTTATTTTTACTCAACAAATAGTTAATTTAATTTTTCACATCCTTAGGAATATCTACACTTAAATCCGCTATGATATAGGCTGTGGAAGCAAATAAGGCTACACAACGGTCCAAGCTGTCTGAATCCTCAACCAACATGGAATCGCCTTCTGTATGATGGTACCAAAAGTATTTTTCGTTTTTGTTTAACAGTGAGCCACCTGGAAAGCCGCGATTCAACCAAACTGATATGTCTGGACCTCCATCTGCAGGAGTTTCGAATTTTGTTGCATTCAGAGGCGTCATCAAACTGCAAAAAAATAATAAAGTTTAATGCCTGGCATTGTCAATTCTTCAACAGCTATTCATACTTCAACACTTCTTTAAATATGCACTCTGCTTGCTTATTTCCGGTAAAATCCAATCCAACCGGGTCGAATGTGCCCGTATCCGATTCCAAGAAGAAGTTAAACTCTTCAACTTCATTTTCCTTGTGTGTTCTTTCGTATTCCTTGGCACCATAATAGCCGTATTCCTCAGCTGTCCATAGTATAGATCGAATGGTACGCTTTGGCCTAAGACCCATATCCTTTAAGAATTTCAAAGCTTTCCATGAAATGAAGGCTCCCCCACCATCGTCCATTGCTCCAACACCAACATCCCAGCTATCCAAATGACCAGACAGAACTACAACTGATCTATAAGTGAATTGAAACATCAATTTGTTTGTTTTAAGCCAGTAGAAAAGGCGTCGTTTTTACTTGTTGGGTGAAACTGTTCCTTGAAGTTCAGAAATTGTGTTACGTGATTCAACTTGCTCCAAATTGTAGTCGTCCATTTCAAGACGAATTTGAACAGTTTCGCCTGCAAACAAACAAAGATATTATATTTTCAAATAGTTCTTCTTTTTAAGAGCGATAAAATACCTTCGTTATACATTCGATAAATCATTTCCGCATCCTCCACAGTTATACAAGCTGCTGGTATTTTTCTAACTCCTTGACCATATGTCTGTGAGCCAGTATGTGGTGATCCAATTGAAAACGGAGTTGCCGAACGTATTAAAGCAGCAATCGCACCTTTTTTCGAAGCTTCGGTGGCACCGGATCCTCTATAGCTAGCCGTTGCTCCATAACCTTGCCAAGTTGGTGCAAAAACAACAATTTTTCCTTTGACCTACAAACATAAGCTTTGTTTCAACATCAAAGAAGTACAATAAAAATTATAACACACCTCTGAATCGGGTAGCTTGCGAAGTTCGTCAAAAGTTCGTACTGCAACAACTTCTCCGATAATTCCACCTCGGGGTGTTCCGACAGTGGTTCCAAGTCCTAAGATATCTATTTTAGCCTTCCTTGGCTGCACCAGACTTGCACCTTCATAACCCCTACATTAATTTTAAGCAAATATTTAAAATTTCATCCAAGACGCTTATTTAGTATTTGTGTAAACAGTTTCGATGTGTCAAATGGTACATTCCGTGTACACATGAGAACTCAAGCATTCTCAACAACCACTGCCTAACATCCACGTGGTGAGCACTGGGTGTCTAGTACCTCCGATCGAGATAGGGTGAATACCCTAGCTTACGAGAGAGGGAGGGCAGCGTGTTTTCCATTGTGATACTTATCCTTTTTCTAGTTGTTCTAGGTGGCATCGGAAGGATTTCCTAGATAGAGCTAACGATGGCGTCTACAGCTCTAGTTAGATTAAACTACTCAGAGAACACCTTAGACGGGCTACTTCGACATATTTGGAGCTCAGGCGTAAGGAGTGGTTTTTGGCTTAAGGCTGTTGCCATTGATTTAAATATTAAATTGGCCCTGCAAGTTGGGCGTCGTGTTTAGGGTGACTTTCCAATCATGTAAACAAGGTTTAGTTACAAGGCAACAACAAGCTTCGTACACGGATGGATTTACTGATGACTAACCCTACAAACGAAATAAGGAAAACGAGTTTCGAATCTGCACGTGCAATGTAAAACAGACCACATGCAGCCGGACAATGCGATGGGATGGGCCGGGTAAAAGGAGGATGAGAAACTGTGATATCTACTACGGCGACTGCTACCAAGAACAACAACAGCGACTGTTTGGAAGCGGCTTCGTCGTTGGAGGCAGGCTTAGGCAGCATGTCCTAAGCTTCGGAGCTATGAACGAGTTCACGCTCACGCTCCATACTGAACAGAAAGATGACGATACCAAAAATAAGTTCTGTAGTGTCCGTGGCTTAGTGCTTATGTGCGTTGGCTGCTAAGCAGAACGTTGTTGGTTCAAATCCTACTCGTCGTCATAAAAGTTTTTATTTCATCTTTCACGTATCTACAACTCTTGCGAAAAACTGACAAAACTTCCAAGAGTATCAATCTGTCATGAAAAAAGTGCTTCTCAACATGTAGGCTCCCTCAATTCTTCACACGCATTCAGAGAATTGTTGATTAGAGTAAGCCACTTAGGCCTTGGCTCTTCAATAACCGTCGCGCCACTCTACGACAAACCTAAGTTCTACAAGCTCCTCGACAAGACAAGGGATATTTTAACGCCAAACTAGGAAGAGAGGATATTGGACGGCTACAATAGCAATAGTCGCCAGATCCTTTTCCGATCCACTACAGCCAGTGTATAGAGTATTGAGAACCAGTGGCAGAATTGCCAGAAAGCCATTACGTATGCTGCGGCCACCAAAACTAAACCTCTGATTTGTACAGAATGCAGGTAATCAGGAGCCAAGTAAGAAGCATATAAGCAGAGCTGAACAGGAGGACGAGAGTAACTTGTGTTGGAGCCTATAAATACCGAACATGCCAACATTATATTTCTCTTACCTTATATGTCCATTCTGTCTCTTCTTATTCAAATAACCATTTTGTTCTTCTTTTAAAAACCTCATTGTCTTTTTATCCGTGTTAACGATAACCTCGAAATAAATTAATAAAGCAAGTTACTCATTAAATTCGTTCTTAATTTTTTTTTTCATCAACAACTTAGGAGCTCTACGAGCAGAAAAAGAGAGGAGAACACAATCTTTTCAAAAAGAAAAATAGAGAGCATTAACAGCGATCGATCGAGGATATTGAAAAACTAAAAAGCAGGAATGAGATAAAACGAATGACTCAAGTTTACCGAGCACGAAACGAAGCCGGTAAAGAACAACTGGGAAATTTCGTAGTAATGTCACAGTGTTGAGCTAGAAATAGAAATATGGAAAGACCATTTCTGTAGACTGTAAAACGGCAATAACGAATCAAATTCTGGTGTCAAGCAGAAGAAGTGGAGATAGCCATATCTAAGCTTAAATCCAACAAAATGCCGCTGAAGTTTGAACGCTAATGGTTTTCTCCCTTTTTTTATTATTTGGATATCCACATACCTTGAAGGCAGGGCTTATCAGGTGAAATTCAGACATCATATCTCCTAGTAATTTATTGCTAAATCTGGTGTGCCAAGTAGGACTTGTTCTTTTTATATTGGCTTTTAAAGATGCCCCGCTGTGTTCAATACAGCGAAATTCTCACCTTTGCCAATGTTAAAAAATATATCTTCAATGAATGATAGGATTTTTGTACAGAAACAGTTTTGCATTGTGGTGTGAGGAAAATAGCTTTAATTTGAATCAAATTTACTAATAATCAAATTTAGTAAATAGTTAAACGAAGATCTCCAGATTTCAGAAACATCACATACCAATAACGAATTTAGTCTCCAGTTTAGTCACTAGCAAAACGTCAAAATTTAATACACGGAAATCCATCTCTAAGCTGTGCACTAAAATCACATCTGAAGGCAAGTGTTTCTGTGGTGCTATTTTATGGTACACAAATAAGTATTAAATGTACTGAAATTGTTCATAGTAGATATTTTTTCGATTTCTATTGGTATTTTCATTACGTCTCACTTTTTTTGGTTCAAAAGAAGTAAAAATTGTATTTATTTATTTTTTAATGGATTTGTGCCGGCCGTTTGTTAAATTTGGCATAAGCCGTACTTATCTATGTGGTTCATTAAAAAATGAATTACAATAACTACACGAGATCCTCCTATTTATCGGTAATACTTTTAATGACCCAAAAACTAGTTTTTACTCTGGCGGGCAGGAGGATAGGAAGGAAAAGATACATATGCACGAGACACAAAAATAAGCAAGATAGGGAAGGTCAGATCATAAAGGGACAATTAGACACGTCTAAAGTTTAATATTGGAATATGTTATTAAGTTATATTTTCAAATGAAATCAGCAAGAAAAACATTCAAAATTCAATTCAAATATTCAAAATTCAATTTCTTTATTGTTGAAATTGTTGTTGTATTTCACATAGAAATTATATCTTGGCAGAGATAGAACCGAAGATAAAGCACAAAAACACAGCTATTAAAAAATGAAGGAATGAAAAAAGCTTTTCAACACTTTAAATCAATTGATGTACTATAGGTGCTGACAATAAAGTAGTGTTGAAAAAGGATACGGCAATACTTAACAAGAAGTAAGGTAGCACTGATCAGTTATAACAAGATTGGAAACCTACCCACGTTTTACCCTCCAAATACCACAAAACTTATTTTTTTCATACACATACTCTTGCAGCAAACTTGCTTCTTATTATGCAGGCAACTGTATCATTATTAGAATAAAACGCATACTCTTGCAGCTAACCTGCTTGAACTCATTTTTCAAAATATTTATTGTTTCAGCTCGTGAAAAAATATTTGTCACTCATTTGACATTTATTTGACAATTACTTGATGGAAATTGTAGTAGACTTAAAGAAAATGTGAAGATTTGTTAACGAGAAGGTTAAATAGTTTATTGGTAGGATTCTGTTTAAGCTCTACACCATAGAGAATATATAATACCTAGAGTTGCGACCTTTTCCTCCCTTGCCTAAAACACCCTCAAAATTTTTCTGAGGTGAACTTTCACAATCCTCTCTTTTTTTCGTGTCCGTGAATCTGTGAAAGAGGTGAAAACAAAAAGTGAGTACTGTGCCGTGGGTAAATTTTTTTGTCCTGTTGCCCAAAGTGACAGATGAGATTTGTAAATAAAAAAAATTACAAGTCAAAAAAAGAATTTTTAAAAAGCAGCCAAAATGTGATGAAATTAAATTAAATTAACTGGTAAGTCAAATCAAATCACTTAAATTCTTTTAAAAAGGCAAAAGAAGGTTTCTTGTGCTTGATTAATTGTATTTCAGACTACACTATCTTGGAATGTTTGCCCAACTCTGGACGACGACGCGAATATCTTCAGGGGAACAAGGAATCGCTGGAAGGTTGGACAAATAAGTAGGGTCAATGAGATTTTCATTGAATGTGTTTGTTTTGTTACTCTTCCTGAGCAACTATGTACCTACTATAGTGTACTTTCAACATCTTGCCCGATTTTGTTATTGCCGAAGATGAAAGCGAAGGCAATGTATGTGAGGCTGAAGACGTACTCAAGGCAACTCCCACGCTGCCTATTGCATCAAAAGCTTCATCGCCTTTGACTGGAGCTGTTCTTCCAGAAACCAAGTTGAATACATCATCAAGTCACGCAACCGTAGCATGCACCGCCGCCGCCGCCCCAGCAGTGACCAAGACCAAGCAACGCCGAAGGCAGTTGCATTCTCTGTCAGACTGCAAAGCGTCTATCGGTCTTCGCTGCGTTTAACAATTCGTTGGCTGTCCGAGGACAAGAAAGATAAAACAGTTTTCAAACCAGATTTCTACGATCACACTGACATTGAATGTGTCCACTTGGAGAAGTTCGAACAGGGCAATCTGAGATTGCCGCAGAGAGAGAATATTTTGAAGAAGGCAATTAACGTTGAACAGGGCATTGTTCCGCGTCCTGAGGTTACCGAAGAGAATCCAGATGGACGTAAGTTTTCTTTTCAAACATTTCAATAAAATTTTTAAAAATTAATTTCGATTTACAGTTGTCATTTCGCTCTACAAAGATGAATCTGTAATCGAAAAGAAACCATCTCAAAGGGCAAGCAAGGACGGTGGCTCTAATAAACGGTCAAGTTTTTCACGAAGCCAAAACAAAATCACCTTCTAAGAAGAAGAAATTCGCCTTGTCATCTAAGAAGAGACGAAAAGGCAGCGATAGCGATTCAAGCGACGCGACTTAGAAATCGATGTGGACGACGACGACGACGATTCTGATATAGATATGAATACAAGCCGCCTAGTGGTGTCGTAAGAGATCCCAGTTCCCAGACAAGTAGTGCATCGCAGAGCACCAAGGCGTTGAGGAATCAACGATCAGCTACAGTGCGCGCAGCTTCACCTCTATTGACTCCAACCTTGGCGAACAGCAGAAGCAATAGAGCCCTCAAGCGAAGACAATATTATAAAGAAATTAAAAATACAAACAATAAAAGGAAAATAAAACAGGATCGTTACAACTTTGTAAAATGAGTGGCTTTTTATTTTATGGAATATGTCTTGCAGTTTCAAATTTTTTCTTCAGTTATTTGCAAATTTGCCGATAGTGCGACACATATTTGTCTGTAATTTCGAATCTACTTAATTGATTTTCACGATTGAAACGGTTCTGAGTCCGTATTCATATACTCCAACTTCTACACAATAGGTTATTACAATAAAATCAAAATTGAAAAAAATCCTATACAAAATTCATTCCGGAACTTGGTTGTACCCAATGAACCTGAATGATTGACTTTTAAGGAGATTTTTTTTTTCAATTTTGACTTGATGGCAAAATTGTATTGTGGAATAGTTGAGGCACATGAATATAGACTCAGAACCGTTCCAATCATCAAAATCGAGTAAGTAGATAAGAAATTACAGTAGAATATGTGTCGCACCTCCAACAAATTTTCAAAAACAGAACAGAAAATTTGAAATTCGCAACACATATTCCGCTGTAATTCCCAATCTACTTACTCGATTTTCACGATTGAAACTGTTCTGAGTCCGTATTCATATGCTCCAACTTTTCTACAATAGGTTTTTACAATAAAATCAAAATTGAAAAAAAATGCTATACAAAATTCATTCCGGAATTTGGTTGTACCCCATGAACCTGAATGATTGACTTTTTAAGGAGATTTTTTTTGTCAACTTTGATTCTACTATAAAAAACTGTGGAATAGTTGAAGCACATGAATACGGACTCAGAATGGTTTCAATCGTGAAAATCGAGTAAGTAGATTGGGAATTACAGCGGAATATGTGTTGCGAATTTCAAATTTTCTGTTCTGTTTTTGAAAATTTGTTGGAGGTGCGACACATATTCTACTGTAATTTCTTATCTACTTACTCGATTTTGATGATTGGAATGGTTCTGAGTCTATATT
>CAKKXW010000001.1:37747464-37757740 GCA_920937365.1 Sphaerophoria rueppellii
CTTAAAAAACACAAAAAAAAAAAATTCAAGATTTGGAGAATTTTTGATGTGCCTGGATCGGTCTTCCCAGTTTCAGGTCGTTGAGTCTAACGAGCCAGTTATTCTCGCCTACCTATGGTTAGGAGGGCGAGCCTTTCGGAAGCTGTAAGGTTGCGCTACAGTCCATTGTGGACTTGGGCATTAACCAAAAATCTCCGCCAGACAACTCGGTCCCTAGCTAGCTGTCTCCAGTTTTGCACTCCAAGTTGATTTAGGTCCTCTACTACTTGGGCCACCTGAGTCGAGGTCTTCCTCTGCTTCTTAGTCGTTCGAGAATAGTGTCGAAGGCTTTCCGAGCGGGAGGATTGGTATCCATCCGCTCTTATTGACCGAGCAATCTGAGTTGCTGGACTTTGACCCTTCTGGCTAGGTCCGTGTAGTTTTTAAGAGGTTTAGAACTTAAAAAAAAAAAACACAAAAAATTCGAAAAAATGAATGAAATATAAATATTTATTTGAATCGATAGTTTGAACCTTGCAATTTAATGTTTAAAGATAATTTCATGCAAATGTTGACCGCGGCTGCGTCTCAGGTAGCCCATCTGCTGAGTCCAATTTTGGCATACTCTTTTACACATATCGGCCAGTATCTCACGAATGAATGCATGTATGTTGGCTTCCAGTGCGTCAATCGAAGCGGGCTTGTCCCTATAGACATTAGCCTTGACATACCCCCACAAAAAATAGTCTAATGGTGGCAAATCGCACGATCTAGGCGGCCAATTGACTGGCCCGAAACGTGAAATTAACAATTCACCAAACTCGCCTCGCAATTGCGCCATTGTTTCGCGTGCTGTGTAGTATGTGGCACCGTCTTGTGTCTTGTTGAAACCACATATCATCCAAGTCAAGAACTTCCATTTCGGGCAAAAAAAAGTGTTTTTTATCATCGCTCGGTAGTGTCACCATTGACAGTAATGCTGCGATTCGCATCATCTTTGAAGAAATATGGCCCAATAATGCCACCGGCCCATAAACCGCACCAAACAGTGGCTTTTTCGGGATGCATTGGTAGCTGTTGCAATGCTTCTGGCTGATCTTCACTGCAAATGCGGCAATTTTGCTTATTTACGTACCCATTCAACCAAAAATGAGCCTCATCGCTGAACACAATTTTTCGATAAAAAAGCGGATCCACGGCCAGCTTTCCAAGAGCCCATTCACCAAAAATTCGGCGTTGTGGTAGGTCGGCTGGCTTTAGTTCTTGCACCAGCTCTTAAAAGGCTTTACGCCCAAATCCTTCCGCAAAATTTTCCACGTAAAGCTTTAACAAAGGCCTAACTGCTGGGAACGGCGCCGAATCGACATTTCGCGGTCTTCTGTCACACTAGCTGATACGGCCAAAATATTTTCTTCAGTACGCACAGTACGTAAACGTGTTGGTGGTTTAATGTCCAGCAAAGTAAATTTGGTGCGAAATTTGGTCACAATCTTCCGAATAGACTGCTCAGAAGGTCGAGAATGCCGACCATAAAATGGAAGCAGCGCGCGATGAACATTTCGAACCGAGCACGAATTTTGATAGTAAAATTCAATAATTTGCAAGCGTTGTTCATTTGCAAGACGATCCATGGTTAAATTGCAAACCAAACTGAAGCTGTTTGACAGTGACACAAGGTACTAAACACACGTCAGCTGTCAAAACCAGTGTTGCCAAAACCAAACCAGTTAAAAAATCACCCGTTACAACCCGTAAAGTTCGCTGTTGAATCTTCTCCTCCATCCTCCATCATGGCATCAGTGGCCATAGATAACGCGAAGATTTTGTCGGTGTCCATGCTTCTGCTTCATGAAACAGGACTGGGATGATGAGGATATAGTATAGTTGTGCCTTAATTGGTCGAGAACGGGCTTTACCACTCAATACCTCAGAGAAACAGCTATTAACAAGTGTTATTCTTCGTTTGATCGTGACACTGGTGTTTTTTCCGCTTAAAAAGCGGAGCCTATCCTCTACTACCTCGAAGTTATATAAGTCAATTGTGAAGTTCTGTCCAAGCCATCGGTGTTGTGTGTCCTTCCTCCAAGGCAGCATATACTTCGTTTTGACCTCATTTGCCTCTAAGCCCATTTTTGCAGCTTCTGTCCAAATTCTCAAAAAAGCGCCATTGAATGAATGCAGCTTTCATCCCATTATGTCATTATCGGCGTACGTGAGAAGTTGAACAGAATTTTGGAAGAAAGTGTTTCAAGATTGCATGACGGTGCATAGCCTCGTCTGCGTCGTTTTTTGACATCAAGAGATTCCGTAAGCTTGTTGCCAACCTTGATGCATCAGCGTGAGTTCGTCATTCATATTGCACAAGCGAACGAGTTTAGTATTGATTCCAAAACAAAAAACAACATAGCTTTATGCAGTTCGTCTCTGTAGATGCTGTTATACGCGGCCTTAAAATCCATAAAAAGCAGGTGGGTGTCGATTTGGAGTTCAAAGGTTTTTTATGGAATCTGCCGCAGAGTAAAAATTTGGTCGATGGTTGACTTTCCTGGTCTGAAGCCACATCGAGAAGGACCAATCAGATTGTTGACGAAAGGCTTCAGATGGTCACATATTACAGCAGAAAGGATCTTATAGGCGATGTTAAGTAAGCTGATTCCTCTGTAGTTGGCGCAGCTTAGAAGATCTCCCTTCCTCAGGATCGGACAAACAATACTGATGTTCCATTCATCGGGCATGCGTTCTTCCGACCATAATTTACAGATGATTTGTTGCATGCTCCTATCCAGATCGTTGCCTACTGATTTGAAAAGCTCGGCAGCTAGACCATCTGCTTCAGCTCCACCAGCTTTGTTGGATTTCAGCCTTGATATTGCCGATTTCACTTCGTTAAGTTCGGGTTTCAGGTTCACGGAATTACTGGCTATTATCGTGGCCAATAAATGGCTCCTGCCTGATAGCGGAATTCTTTTTGTCGAAAGTGTTACACAGTGACAGTCTACAGAAGTGGTCTTTCCAAATGCTCAACATGAACTGCTATTCTACTGTGATGTTCCCTTGCTCAACTCTGCGGGCGTGTCGGTCGGTCCTTACTCGAAATTAACCTTCCATTAAAACTTCAGAAATTCATTCCTACTGTTGGCTCTCTCAACATCTTTGATATGCACTTCGCATGCTCCGGCTCCCTCTTTGTACTGCTGACAAACTGGTGTTCTTATCTCCGTTTCTGCTCGTAGAGTTCGCGAGCAGCACTTGTCCTTCTATGCAGCGCCGTTTTTCCGCTTTTTATACCTTGGCTACATGGGCCTGCCACTGTCACTCTAGTCAAACCAAAGGTTTTGTTTTCATGGCTGCATGAAACCTAGCCCATCACAGGCGGCATCTCTTACTGCTTTCTGGCAATGTTGCTACTGGTTCTCGATACTCGATGTTGGCGGCATAGAACTTCTTAAGAGGTTTCTTGACACTCGATCGGAAAGCATCTGGCTATATCTCTTACGATTGTATCCGTCCGACGTCGAATTTTCTTGCAGCATTTCCCCTTCCTTACTTCGGCACTCTTGTACTCTAACTTAATCGAGGGGCATTTAAATTTCGCTTAAGTAATACTGCGATGCTTGTAATGTCCGTAGTCTAGTGGTTAGGTGTGTTGGCTGCTAAGTAGAACGTCGTGGGTTTGAGTCCTACTCGTGCCCATAGGCGATTATTTTCACACAATTTAGAAACATTAACACTTAAAAATTGCAAGTAGAGCTCTTAAACTTTCTGCACAAGAATTTACTATGTTTTTTTTCAGTACCTTATGATCAAATAAATACTGGAGCAGCACTAGTACAAATGTGGTCGTATGTTGACGCACCAAAGTGTCGCGCCATAGTAGCAGTCGGAGCCACTGGTGGCCTGTTAGTAGCAATGTTTGGCTCTATGTTCCCAATGCCAAGAGTCATCTACGCAATGGCATCCGATGGTCTCATATTCAAGTGAGTTAGCTTAAGACTTTATTGTGATGAAAACATTCGTTAACATTTTTAAAATTCATCAATAAAAGGCAACTATCGCAATTATGGGAGCGAACAAATGTACCAGGACTTGCAACATTCGGTAGTGGTATTGCCGCAGCCTTGGTAGCCTTAACCATTCGCCTCGAGATTTTGGTCGAAATGATGTCGATTGGAACTCTATTAGCATACACACTTGTATCCACATGTGTGCTTGTGCTAAGATATCAACCTTATAGTACATCTTTGGTGGAACTACTTCCAGCTCAACTGAGAACTCCAATACCACCAAGTACACCCGATCCAATAACTGCGGAAAAAACAACAAATAATCTAACCATTAAACGTATAACTCGAGGATCTCCAGACTCAGATGATTCATTCATTGACGATAGTCCCGATGGTTATATGGGAAGAGATGATCAATTTCTGGTATCAGATCGTTCTGAAAATAAGTTCTATGGCAGTGTTCATGGTGCTCCGACAGGTCCGACTGGCAATGCAACTGCATTCGATACGATTGGTGTTGGATTGTTGGGTAGAAAATTGCAGGAATTCTCTTACATGTGTCCTGGACTGTTTCCATGGGTCAATCCTGGACCGGCTACTTCAGAGAGTGGTCAGTATATACCATAAGTAAGCAATTATTCAGATGAGACTCTCAACATCTTTCTTGCAGGAATGTTCGTAACGAAACTCGTCGGTGTGATGTTCATATTCATATTCTTCTTGGACTTATTTGCTGCGATAGGATGGTCTGGAAGACTTGCCGGATTTACTTTCTCGATTTTAACTATAGGTATATTTGTGATATTACTAACCATATCCAGGCAACCGCAAAACAGGTGTGTATTTTATGCTAAATTGTCAACAATTAACATGCCAATGTGGGCTAATTGTAAAATTACTTTTTGTAGGTATGCCCTAGCATTCCTTACACCGGGACTTCCTTACATTCCAGCTATTGCAATAACAGTGAACATTTACTTGATATTCAAATTGAGTATATTGACGTTAGTTAGATTTACCATTTGGATGTCTATTGGCTTGGTTGTATATTTTTACTACGGCATCACGCATAGTTCACTAGAAAATGCAGCGGAAGAAATCGAATTGCGAGTTGATGAAGCTAAAGTAAGTAGAAACATTAAGTAAGAGCTGGAAACCTTTTTATCGGATAAAATTTACCACTTATGACTGAAACAAAAATATACGCTTTAGCTTTGGCTCCGCCTAACGTTTACGTGTTCAGCCATACGAATTCAATGCATTTTATCACTATGAAGCATCAGCCTTGCGTTTCGTACGTCATGCTACGTAACGTGACTTCAAACGGTGGTTCAAACATGCTGAATATTTGCTTTGTCTAACAGCTCAAAGTCAACCAACAAAATTCATTTGTTTTTGGACGGATGATAATGATGTAGGGAGAACTGTCATACAAAGCAAACTCGAAGCGGGTGCATCATAACGCAGACGAAGCTGAAGCTGAAGCGTGTTTTGATTTTTAGCCATTAAGTGCTTAAAGGCTCAATCGCAGAGACGCTTCAGCTTCAATCCTTCAGTTTCGCCTGACGTTTACGAGTTCAGCTATAGGAATTCAATGCTTGCTATCACAATGACGCTTTGACCTCACGCTTCGTTTGACAACCGTAAGGAAAAGAACGTAACGTTATGTAATGTGACTCCAAGCTCTAGTTCAAATTTGCTGAAGATTTACTTTGTCTGACAGCTCAACAAATGTTTAAAAATAAACAGTACAGAAAATGTTAAAATAGTGTATTTTATACTGGCCATGGATAAATTGACGCAACGAGCGACATACAGTTTATATAGACAGATCTACAATTTGGACCGTGTCCGAATTGTGTTAAAATGTTTGATTTAATTTTGACACTACAAAGTGGCTAAAATTTGACACTAGTGGTTAAATTCAACCAACATAATATTAACGCAAGTCGCACACGGCCAAAAATTTTAAACAATTCAATACAAGGATGGATCTCTTACTTTGCGTATTTGTATCGGTTGACATTTTGTGTTTGTAAACTGTTTCCGCTTATTGTTCGCGTATCACGACAGAAACTTTATTACAGATGTCACTTATCTATTTTCCTGTCATTCAAAGCAAACTCAAAGCGTGTGCATTGTAACGCAGGCAAAACTGAAGCTGAAGCGTCTTTGTGATTCAGCCTTAAATACGCAGTAACGTTCGTTAGGTTACGTTACGTTCCCTTATAGTATATACAAACCTCTATTTACCATTGCATATTGAAAACATTTTCCAGGACAACAACACTGATGAAAAAGCCGTCTGGGATCAGCATAACTTCGAGCAGAACTACAGTACACCAGATGTTATATGGAATTATGGCAACAATGAACCCCAAAATACAACATCATCGTGGAACAGCACCCCCCAAAGAACAGCAAACAACACCAATTCAGGTCTGAGAGTGAAAAAGCCACCACCTCCCAAGCCCCCAGCACCGCCAGTTAAACCAAAGTCTTCTGACCAAACTAGAAACAAAAACCAAACAACAACAACAACAACAACAACAACCACAAAACCAACTGCTGACAAACCTGGCTTCAGTATGTTTGTGGATGAAACGCAATTTCCCAAGTGGGACGATTGAAATAGTTCCGTATCTGATCGTTCCTCTAAAACTAATTGCATTGTTATGTGTAAAATTTTAAAGTTATTTATATATATACAAATTCTATTGTTTCCATCAAGTGTACATTTTAACATAATAATATAAAATTAATATTTATGACTCATTCTTATTAAAACAAAAACAAAAAACATTTAAATAAATTCAGTTTACAAAATATATACAGAAAATATACATATATATATTATATATACATAAATTAACATTTTAAATAAATATATTTGTCCTTCCGTTTTTATAAATGTAAATACTTCTATGCGGGAGTTATTCTTTAAGAAATAACAAACAAAAATTATAATATTGTTAAAAACTAAACTAAAAACCAAACTACTTACAGAATGATAACATATAACTCCAGATTTATTCAAAGGGATTCAAAAACCCATCAAGCCATATCCAAAAATAACTAAAGTGTTGATTTTATTTTTCGATGTTTTTAATGATTCGTTTTCGATTCCGTTCTACTGACAAAAAATCACACTATGAAAAATTCATAAACTAAATTTCCATTTTATTTTTGAGGTAGATAGCGAACAGAAAAAAAAGAATATATTTTAACGAATAAATTAATTTAAGTAAAATCTAAAAGAATGAAAAATATCAAGCAATTTCAGCGCATGCACTGCACACCGCAGAATACGACTAAACAAATTTAAAGAGCAGCATGCGTGAACTAAAAAAACAAAACATGATTTATTTATTAATTTATATAATAAATTCTATATATAAATATTATATTTAAATATATTTAAATTTAAATGTACATGAAATAACTAATGAAAGCCCACTGAATTGCGTCTTACAATTTCAGCCCTATTATACACTTTTACAAATTATTCCATTCTTATTCTTTTTTCGTTTTTTTGTTAACATTTTGCATTTTATAAATAAAGTCTATTTCAAAATATGTTTAATAAAAATTGATTATTGAAAAAACAAAATATTTTCCGTATTTAATTAACTTTTCTGCTTTTTGGAGATTACACCGGTGGCTGTTATTGACTCACCAGGAGCAGATCAAGAGACTCTTGTTAGGGGGGGAGGAGCTGTAAAACAATGACAATGCTTCCTACGTTAATTCAGTAGGCCAGTTCCACCTAAAAATATCTCACTGAGATCTCAATGTCACTTTAACTGAGCCAATATCATTTGGTGGAACATAATCTTCAGTTCTCATTGAGATATTTTATGATTACCTTACAAATTGTTGTTCTGCATATGTCAGTTACGTCAAAAAAGCTGAGTGAAAAATCTAAATCTAAAATAATGTTATCCCAGAGATCCCAGAAAAAAATCTCAGTTCTCAGCTGATATTTTTTGTTCCACTAGGAGCCTAGGAGCCCCTTACAAGTAATTCCCGTTCACGCGCCCACTAAAATTTTAAATGAGGAATAAATGATAACGCCAAAGCAAATAAGATTCGCTTGAATTTAGTTAGCCGGAAAGGCAGCGCATACCTTTTGCAATGTGGTGAATGACGGTGAAATATCTCCATCATCACGGATTCTATTCCTGTTTCTTTCATTATGTGATATTTTTTATTAACTAAAGCACTGTGCTTTATTAACTTGTAAAGGGTCCGATTTTGTGAATCTACAATTTTTGCATCAAACCATAAATCACCATGTCAGCGTGTGTATATGCGTATTGGCGTTACGTTTTTTTCTGCGATTATCTCGCGAACTACTGTAACAGTATTGACAAGAAATTGGACTCATTCCATGCGGAATCGCGTTTAGTTTGGATTAAGTTTTCAGCGATAGTTTTGCAATTTTTTAACTGGCATTAAAAATTAGAAATGATTATCTCGCGAACCGCTCATGATGCTGATATCAAATTGGTCAACTTTGGCCCAAAATTACTTGATTGAGAACTGAATAAGTTTACAGCGTAATCGGCTTAGCGGTTTTTTGTAAGAATTAAAAAAAAAAAACTGAAAAAAATTGAAAAAAACTAACAAAATCTGAAAGGATTCATCATTTATTCATTAAAAATATTATGAAGATGTCATCATAAAATTCAACAATAGTTCGAAAAATGTTATAAATGATTCAGATTGATCAACCCCCCCTCCTCCCCCTCTGAATCCGCCCTTGTGACTCACTTAGACCCTAACAGCCAAATTAATAAACACAGACTAGCGAAGGACTAACCCTTCCTTAAATTAAAATTAAATTTCTCTTAAGCGACCGCGACGGTTACTAACTTAGACCATGGTGCAGGATGGATTAGCGAATGACTAAGCAAGAAATGTGTCAATCGTGAACAAATAAGAAATAATAATAAGAAGTTAAAAGTGCATTGTGTGAAAATAAATTGTTGATTTTTTTTTTCAATAATGGCTAATTGGTTAAGTGAATTTTTGATCGGTTGGCCTTCGATAACTAGAAAAAGAAACGAAAACGAAAAAGTAATTTACTTAATTTTTTTTTATCTAGCAAGCTTTAAATAGGGCTTCTTTCGGTCTTTTTTTTTTAAATAAAAGTGTTTCGTGTTAAACATTTCACTGATGAGAAACGAAAGTTGATATTATCATTACGTAGAAGGTTAAGCTTATTCAAAAATTCTGCGTATTTATTCCTGTTGGCTAATATGATATCAAATGTTAAATTTTTCGACAAATTAAAATTTGAAAATAGAAGTGTTACAAAAAGGCTTGCCAAACAAGATACCAAAAAACATGCTGTAAAGATCAGAAACGAGCTTAATCTGAACATGACACGTGAGTGACATAACAGTCCTAGAAAAGTGCGTTTTCTCAACCAAAAACACCGACGCTTTGAAATTGCTAGACAATATTCACACTTTGCTTAAATATGGCGAAATATACGAATACAGGTCCAATTTCACTTTAAAAACAGTTAAGCATGTTGATCTAGTGTTATGGTATAGGCATATGCTTTCTCTACATCAGCTTCGCAAATTATAATATTGTGGTGATCTGAATAGTAATATGTTAGTAAATAAAGATGTAATGGATGGTTTTTCAGGAAATTTTCCAGTTTTCCATTTGAAAACCAATGCATCCACAATTTCATGCAATTTTTCATTTGAAAACCAATGAGTTTTCCGAGTTTTTCATCAAGAAGTTTCTATTTTTCCATTCGAAAACCCATTATGAACCAAAAAATTCCAAGCAAAAAAATCTAATTTCCTACCTTTGTTTGGTTTTTCCAGTTTTCCCACTCTCCCATGAGGTTTTTCCAATCATGGGAATCACTGAATACAACAGTATCAACCATGAAACTTTCACAAATATCTGTTGGGACATTGCGGAGTCTATAAGGGACATACAGACAAACACACATTAATTTGTATATATTGTAATATGTTGTAATGTGTACACACTTTGTAACTCCGCCTCTTTATATCTCTATACTTAAATGTGTAAACACTATCTATCTCTGTCACTCCAATATTGTCTAATTGCTGAATAGTTATGTAGCAAAAGTTTTATTTGTAGTTGTAAGTAATTGTGTATACACTCTAGTGGTTAAGAGGAGAACTTCGTTAAGCATCGAGAAGTTTCAGCGCCTACTAGAATCTAGTAGTTTCTGGAACTTATTTGAGTTATATAAATACCCGCTTGGTGTCGAAAATGAATTAATTGAATGTGAACTGCTA
>CAKKXW010000001.1:37766062-37776766 GCA_920937365.1 Sphaerophoria rueppellii
TCAGGTGAGGCCTGTCTCTGTATTATTGAATTTTAAACATTTTAATTTTAATGAACCGTCTGCCGGTGTGACAGGATTTTAACTACTGCTACAAATGAGGCGACTTGCGACTTATATCGATCAACTACAACTGACTTAAAAATAAAACGAACAAGGTTTTTTTGTAACTTCTGTCATTTTGGAAGGAGAAAAATAATTCCCCTACCCTCCGACTTTACACGCACAAATTTTTCGACAATACCAGTAACAGCCTTTAATTAGGCCACACCTTTTTGGAAAACAGAAATTTTATGAGACAACAAACGCTGAGAATCATGAAGAACGAAGCAAAATAAAAATTCAGTCAACATCAACTAGCTATATTCAGCGTTCAGCGGAGTAAACATCGTCATCAATTTTAGGACAGTGTGGCCGTCTGCCAAGTAATTTTAATTTTACAAATTTTAAGTTATTATGTCTCTGTCCGGAGTGGACTTGGGCCTCAACCAATAAACCTCTCCAGCTTGGTCCCTAGCTAGCTCTAGCTGTCTCCAGTTTCGCACGTCGAGTTGGTTGAGGTCGTCTTCAACTTGCGTGCGCCACCTGAGCCTTGGTCTTCCTTTACTGCGCCTTACTTCTGAGGTGGATTCGAAGACTTTACGTACCGGAGTATTGGTTTCTATCCTCTCCACGTGACCAAGCCATCTGAGTCTTTGGATTTTCACTCTTTTAGCTAGGTCGCTGTTCAGCCTGTACAGTTCGTCTTAAATCTTCTCCTCCATTCACCGTATATGCAGACAGGACCATAGATCTTCCGATAACTTCTTCTCTCGAACCGGCCTAGGGCGCTCTCATCCGTTTTTTACAGGGTCCATGATTCTGCAGCATATAGCAGGACGGGGATGATGAGGGTATTTACCTTAATTGTTCGGGAGAGGGTTTTACTACCCAATTGCTTTCTTAGTGTAGTCCCTAACTACCTCGAAATTAAATGCATCAAACGTGACGTTTTTTTAGTAGTGTCCGTAGCTCAGTGGCTAGGTGCGTTGATTGCTTAGCAGAACGTCGTGAGTTCGAGTCCTACAGTGCATCACCTTGTCTAAAGCATTTTCGGACATCGAAGGCGTCGTCGGTCAGGTTGTTACCGACTTTAATGGAGCAGCGCGAGGAGGTTGATGCCTCTGTAGTTAGTGCAGTTTAGAGGGTCTTCTTTCTACAGGACCGGACAAACAATGCTGAGGTTCCATTCATCGGGCATGCTATCTTCTGACCATATTCTACAGATGAGTTGGTGCATGCTCCTAACCAAGTCATAACAGGGTGCTTTGAAAAGTTCGTCAGTGATGCCATCAGCTCCCGCGGCTATGTTGTTTTTAAGCTTAAATATTGCTGTCTTCACTTCTTCAAGGTCGGGTAAACGGAAATCTTGGCTTGCGTCGTCTTCATTGAATGATTCATTCTGCCTGACAGCGGAATTCGATTCGTCATCGCAGTTGTACAATCCCTCAGCATTGACTGGGACTCTGCCACCATATTTCACCGTTGGTTTTTAGAAACGTCTGTGCAAGGTAACCTTGAGACATTCGTTTCACCACTTGGTAAAACTTCCGAACCTCATTCCTGTTTTTTAGTCAACATCCTCGACCGATCGCTTTTCATGCTCTCTCTTTTTCTTTTTGAAAAGCTAGTGTTCTTCTCTCCTCTTCTGCTCATGGAGCTCCCGAGATGATCTCGTCCTCCTGTGCAGCGCTGCTTTATATGCTTCTTGCTTGGCTGCATTTACCTGCTTGCATTCATCATCAAACCAGGGGTTTCGTTTTGGTGGCCGCGTGAAATCCAGCACATCATAGGCAGGATCCCTAATGGCTTCCTGGCTATTCTCCCAATGCTCGATATTGGCTGTAGCGGATTTCTCATGAAGTTACTTGACACTCGATCGGAGAAGGATCTGGCGATCTCGTGTGATTGTAGCCTTCCTACCGACTTTATACTTTCTTCTAGCATTTTCTGTATTTGGTTTTGAACGAGGTATCTGCTGCACTACCTGGGCTACAACGAGGTAGTGATCCGAGTCGATGTTGGCCCCTCGGAAGGTTCGGACACCAATAATGCTTGAAGAGTGTCTTGCGTCGATAGCAACTGGTTGACAGTTGATTGATCTGGAGACCACCAGGCCCCCTTGTGGATGTTGAGATGTGGGAAACGCGTACTTGCTACTACTATATTTCACCCCACTGCAAAATCGATAAGCCTGAATCCGTTATCAGATGTTTCACCAAAGATATCCTCTCTTCCTAGTTTGGCATTAAAATCTCCTAAAATGTTTTGTCGAGGAACTTGTAAAACTTGTATTTGGTGTCGTCATCTTTCTCTTCTGTGGGGGCGTGAGTGCATATAAGGCTTATGTTGCTGAATTAAGCCTTTATGCCGATGGTTGTGAGGAGCTCATTGACGGTTCTGAAGCTAAGGACATGCTGCCTAAGCTTGCTTCCAACGACAAGGCCACATCCAAACAGATGGTGTTTTTGTTCTCTGTAGCAGTCGCCGTAGTAGATATGGCAGTTTTTCATCCTACTTTTGCCCGCCTCCGCTAGCTGTTCGTTTGCACGTGGTCTATTAAGGGTCCTAACATTCCACGTACAAATCCGAATCTCGTTGTCCTTATTTCGTTTGCATAATTCGTCATCAGTTAATCCGTCCGTATCCGAGGCTTGTTGTTGCTTCGTAACTAATTTTTCTTTATGTGATTGCGAAGTCACCCCAAGGCACGACCTTCAACCTGAAGGGACAGGTTCTTATTTCAACTCCAAAGGCAAAGAGCCAGATAAACCGCTTCTTATCGGCCTGAGCTCCAAATGTGTCGAAGTATAAGGTGTTCATTGAGTAGTTCAACCTAATTTGAACTGTAGACGCCACCATTGACTCCATCCTGGGAATTCTTCCGCTGCCGCCTGGAAAAAGGAATAGTGCCTCAGTGGGAACACTCTCCCCGTCTTCTCTCGTTAGCTGCCGCCAAAGCCATGCCAACCAATCACAAATAAAATTTTACTGCTGAGTGGTACGACTGGGAATGCATAAAACTCAGAAAATAATCTTTTACAAATGATCAAATCAAATAACCTAATTAAGGAAAGTCTTATTTCGTTAAATCACTTTATTTAGTTAGTTTATTAAGTTAAAAGTTAAGCTTGTTTTTTTTCATTCGGGACAAATTTATTCATCGTAAAATAGCAAGGGAAAGTTTTGTTTAGCAGTAAGTAAGTAAGTAAAAGATGAAAACTTTAATCTACAAATGTGAATTCTCAAATGCTTAGCTTTTTTACCTCAGTGAAATTCGGCTTTCGCAGTAACAGGTCCACTGGTGATTAGATGGTTTATCTTACAGAACAAATCTTTACATCGTTTTGGAGAAAGTAAGATTGTTGCACTTACTTACAAAGGCATTTGATAAAGTCTGGCATCCTGCTCTTTTATCCAAAATACGTGCCTGCGGTATAGATGAATCCCTTCTTCGTTGGATTAGAAAATTTCTTTCGAACCGTTCAATACAAGTTGTACTGGACGGGTTCAAGTCTGAAACCCACAATATAAATGCTGGTGTGCCCCAGGGCTCCGTTTTGTCTCCGACCCTCCTTATCATTTTTATTAATGATCTCTTGTCTGTTACTTCTAATCTAGTCTAATTGTTTCGCTGACGATAGTACGCTTAGCATCTCCCCCTCTTCGGGTGTGGAACTGCAACGGCTAAATATGATAAGCTCATTAAACTCTGACTTAAACAGCATTGTCCAATGGGGAATAAAAAACCATGTAGAGTTTAATGCTTCGAAAACTCAATGTTGTCTTGTATCGTTGAAGCGAGATATACCCCCTTGCCACTGTCCATGAGTGGCACTTGCATCAATGAGACCGAACATCTCGAGATTCTCGGTATGTGCATCACTAACCACCTCTTGTGGACCGAACACATACGCGATGTCGCCAAAAATGCCACAAGATGTTTGGGTTTCTCAACACGGTGCAAGAAATTTTTCTCCCCGTCTGATCTGGCTATTATCTATAAAACTTATATCCGTCCTAAGCTTGAGTACAATTCACATCTCTGGGTTGGTATTCAAGCCACATACTTAAGCCTCTTGGATGGTATTCAAAAAAGAGTCTTTAAAATGATCGGTGACAGAGACATCACTGCGTCATTCCAGTCGTTCTATCGCTACTTTTACGGTAATTGCTCCAGTGAAATAGCCAGTTGCATTCCTCCCCTCAAACAATTCGCCCGTAATACTCGCACTTCTAGTTTACCCTCGAGCCCAACTTCGGGCGTACTCTCAAGTATAGAGAATCATTTTTTAGCCGCACTACGCGAATGTGGAACTCACTTCCACACTCTGTCTTTTCCAGTCATTACAATGTTCAAGAATTTAAGACCAATGTACACAAACATCTCCTTTCCAACCCCTTCCCTTCATCCTAATGCACTCACTGTGTCTCTGGCATAAAAAGGGTATAAAAATCCATTGAGTGGGTGCAAATTATAAAAATAAAAACAAAAACAAAAACAAAAAATTCTTGATTATTTCTATGCATTGAGTAATCAATTTTCCGAAAGAAGAAAGCAAATCAGGAAATGGTTTGACAGAAACAAGATAGGTACAAGAAACCAGCATCCTATGTACTTTCAGAGTCTATGGTCTTGTGCAGTCCAAACAAAGGAAATATTACCAAGAACTTACAACAAAGTTGAGTTGGCCTATACAAGCTGATTGATATCTTAGCGCAGGAGTCACTTCAGGTAAAATGTAAAGTAGGTAGACTTGAGATGGGGGAAGAATTTAAAGTCTGAAGGGAGTACATATGTCCTTAAAGAGAAAAAAAATATTGAAAATAATGAAAGAAAAAGAAGAAAGAAGCTACATTGGTTACTTAAGAAGCTTAGCTCAAAACTCTTTTTTGTAAATTTTGTTTAATTTTGTAAAATATTGTTGTTTTGTTAAAAATTAAAATAAATAAAATTATGAATTGAATTACAAAAACATGTTTTCTTTCAGGAAAAGAATTAAAAGAAAATCTCGAATTTTCATTTTTTTTCGAGATTTTTTCGAGTTATTGTCTTTCGACCTTCTTGTACGTTCGAGATTTTTGCATTCGAGATAACGTCATGATCCCAACTAAAACTTATAAGAGAGTATGCAAAGATAAACAAAAAGCTTTTATAGGTGGGTGGTCTAGCAACAAGTTTATTCAAATGTAAAGACTCGAAATCATTTGGTGTAAAGTGAGATTGTTAGGTGGTGGCAAGTAATTTTCAGTTTAGCTCTCCCCGAGCCGCTTTTCGCTCTTCATCGATAACAAACAAAAACTTTATGGCTTTTTCATTTAGAGCAGCATTTTATGCTTTCAATCGGAACTCACTAGTTTACAAATTATCAAATTAAGGTATATCGAAGAAATTTTTAAAACTTTATAAATGGGAGCTATATGTCCAATTTCTTCAGAACTTATAGCGGCGTGCCCCAAGGTGGCTCCTTAAGCCCGATTATGTTCGCCCTTTGCGTTGACGATCACACGAGACGATTTGCCTGGGGGTGTAAAGTTTGGAAACCCAATTATTAAGCTTCTACTTTAGGCGGACGACCTAGTTGTTTTAGCGAACAGCCCCACCACACTACAGTTACAAATTAATAGACTGAAAAGCTTTTGTGATAAATGGGATTTGAAAATTAACACCTCAAAATCGAAAATTATGATCTTTGATAGCACACGTCGAAGGAGGAACCCGCTCGAGTCATGGTCATTGGTTAGTGAAGCTATAGAGGTGGTAAACCAATTTAGGTACTTAAGCCTTCTATTTTGCAGCAATCTGGATTTTCGTCCCCATGTTGGCAGCAAAAACTGCAATATACATTATATGGAACAAAATCTCCTGCAATAAGTACATTGACATCTTGGCTAAATTTAAAGTTTTTGAAGCTACTATAATATCATGCTTATGCTATGCAAGTCAAGTTTGATGAACGCTTCTTTTTCAAGCTAATTTTTAAACGTCCACATTCTACTACAATTTACGCTTTATATGTAGAATCAGGTATCCCTCCAACTTTTCTAAATACAATAGATTGATCATAGGTTAACCAAATTCTTAAATCGCATGACCTAATTAGGACTGTAAATGATTATATTTTAGTAACTGTAAAACTGGTTCCCATTAAACAAACAATTTTCAATTAACAGCTTTTTAATTTTTATCAAAATAACAACATAATGTTAATTGTTTTTTCTTTTTTTATTTAAGGAAACCAAAACACCAACAACTAGTCAACACCAAAGGGCACCAAGAACCCCAGAAAGTTATTTTAACGTGCCAGAATCAATTGCTCTTCTAAACATAGTCAAATCGGAACGTATCCAAGGTGCCTTTCAATCGAATCGAAAAAACCATGCAAGTGTCTGGGAAATGGTTGCTGAAATTCTAAACCGATTCAGTGCTCGCAAACGTTCAGCCAAACAATGCTGCAATCGATATGAGAATCTCAAAAAAATCTACACACAACTGAAGAAAAATCCCGAGAAACATGTTCGACGGAATTGGCCATACATGTACTTATTCAAAGAGATCGAAGATCAAAGAGGCGAGACATGGGGGGCGAATGGCAAGCGTTTACAATTAGGTGCTAAGGAAGAACTTTCATACTATCATCGACGGAGAGCGGCTGCTTTAAATTTACTCCTTGTTAAGGAAGCTGCTCAGCAGAATGGCGGACTTGAAGATCATGGGGCTAATAATAATAATGGAAAGATAGAACGGTATATGGCCAATAATTTTGTTGAAACTCAGCTCAACGAGTATGGCGATGGTGAGAGAGAGAAACATTTTAGAACGGACTATATGAGCAATGGTCATACGATTCAGGAATCATCACAACATGACAAGAAGCCTTCTCCTTCGGAATCGGCGCACGTGAAGTATGTTGGAGGTTGATATTCTTGTATACAAATTATGTTTGCAAAAATTAAGTTCTTTCAGACATGAGCCCGTATCAGACACGGATTTCAATCCGGATGACATAACACTGGTGCCGTGCGATTATAATGGGTAAGTTCACTGTGGCGTATACGTACTTTTTCTTACTAGGATCTATCTAATCAATATTTTATTTTCAGGACACACAATTTCTATCCCCACAACATAGACCCTACATTGCTTCACCCTGATGTCATTGTCGACACCGACAACATATCAGAGAGTTCAAGCACATCGTCGAAAAGTAAGCGGAAGACATCAACTTCCACGGATGGTGATAGCACCAACTATGAACTTATTGAGTACTTAAAACGTCGAGAACGTCGTGACGAAGAAATGTTCAAACGTATGGAGGAACGTGAGAAGAGACTTTTGAATCTTTTAGAAAGAACAGTAATTGCTATTGAGTGCTTAGCTGGAACTAGAAATAGATTTGAGTGACTGATTTTTTTTTTTTCATTAATATATTCGCTTTTCTTTAATCATGTACAACAATCGATATTTACCTAATCTTCCTTTATTTATAAAACTTAAATGTGCCATAATAAGATGAATCTAAAATCAACTCATATCCGAAAAATCAAAATTTGTACCAAAAACAAAAGTCAAAGTCAATAGAATTAAGTTTTCTCTTTTTTTTTATATATAAAAAATACTTTATAATGTGTGTGGGTTGTTTTTTTTTTTTATGGCTTCAACAATTGTGGATTGATTTAAGCATAACAAACCAACGGAAGAGATCGAAAAAAAGGGTCCTTCAAATTATACAACTTTACCTCAATTATTTGAAGGCACTTGTAGAATGGCATTAGTGCGAGGGTCTATAAACGGGATCGGGTCAAAATTCTGGCTTCAAAATTCTGCTTTTCAGAATTCTGCTTTTTTAACGAAAATTCTGCTTTTCAAAATTCTGCTTTTTTTTGTCTGATTTACAAAATTCTGCTTTTCAAAATTCTGGAAATTTATATTTAAAAACAATTCTGCTAATTCTGCTTTTTTTTTAATAGTATCTATATTTATTAACGGAAAAGTCAATTTAACATGGTTTTTGTTTCAATTTTAACAAAAAAAAATCAAAATTTCGTCTTTTAATAATTATAATCAATAACTGAAAATAGAGCAAAAACAACAACAACAAAAACAAAATGTAAACAAAAAATAATAACAACAATTAAAAAACGAAAAGCAAATTACGTTAAAGTGGAGAGATTAATATTCTTAGCAATACGCTTTAGATAACCTACATGGCTGAGATCTGTTCTCTTTTTAATTATTCTCCTTATTTGTTTGTTTTTCAATATAATTTTTCTCTTCTAAACATCTCGCTTATTCAAGCGCGCGCTTTTTAACATTTTCCAAACCTTATTTTTATTATTTCCAGAATTTTGTAAAACAGAATTTTGAAAAACAGAATTTTGAAAAGCAGAATTTTGAAAAACAGAATTCTGAAAGCAGAATTTTGACAAAAGAATTTTGACCCCGGCAGAATTTTGACCCCAACATATAAAGACATATAAAGTCAGTTGATCAACAAGATGTTGATAGAAAATTATCAGTCAAAAAGTAAAAGTAAAAGACAAAATCATCTACTACTTCGAAGTTGTATGCGTCTATTGTGACGTTCTGTCTGAGTCGTCGGTTTTGGGTGCCCTTCCTCGAAGACAGCATATACTTCGTTTTTCCCTCATTTACCGCTTAACCCATTGACATCATGCTGTGTTCTTCCCTTTATATCAATATCATCGGCGTACGGGAGGAGTTGAACAGATTTTTGGAATAAAGTGCCTCTGGTAATGACGGTGGAGTTCTGCACTATCTTCTGCACGATAGTGCATCGCCTTGTCTGTATCCTTTTTTGACGTCGAAATATTCCTTAAATCGTTGCCAACCTTGATGGAGCAGCGTGAGTTTTCCATCGTCATTTTGCACAAGCGAACGAGCTTGGCAGGGACGCCAGAACTAGACATAGCTTTGTACAGTTCGTCTCTGTAGATGCTGTCATACACGGCCTTAAAATCGATGAAAAGGTGGTGGGTATCGATTTGGAGTTCAAAGGTCTTTTCCAGGATCTGCCGCAACGTGAAAATTTGGTCGATGGTTGACTTTCCTGGCCTCAAGCCACATTGATACGGACCAATCAAATTGTTGTCGAAAGGCTTCAGACGTTCACATATTGCGGCAGAGAGGATCTTGTAGGCGATGTTTAGTAGACTTATTCCTCTGTAGTTGGCGCAGTTTAGAGGATCTCGCTTTTTCAGGATCGGGCAATCAATGCTGAGGTTCCATTCATCGGGCATGCATTCCTCTGACCATATCTTACAGACGATTTGGTGTCCTTTCTAGCTCGTGCGTCGTCTGCTGCTTTGAACAACTTAGCAGCTAGTCCATCTGCTCCAGCGGCTTTGTTGGATTTCAGCCGTGATATTGCGGTTTTCAATTCTTCTAGGTCGGGTTCACGGAATTGTTGGCTATCATCGTGTCCGATGAAAGGCTCCTGTCTGACGGCGGTGTTTTGTTCGCCGTCGCCGTTATACAATCTACAGAAGTGGTCTTTCAAAATCCCCAGCATTGACTGCGATTCTACTATGATGTTCCCTTGTTTATCTCTGCAGGCATCAGTTCTTGCTCGATGACCTTGAGCCAGCTGTTTAACCTTTCGGTAAAACCTCCGAACTTCATTCCTGCTGTTGGCTCTCTCAAAATCCTCGATCTAACGCTTCTCATGCTTGCTCGTAGAGCTCACGAGCAGCTCTTGTCCTTCTATGCAGCGCCGCTTTGTATGCCTCCTGCTTGGCTGCATGGGCCTGCCTGCATTCTTCATCAAACCAGGGGTTTCGTTTTGGTGGTTGTGTGAAACCCAGCACATTAGAGGCGGCATCTCTAACTGCTCTCTTGTAATGTTGCCACTGGTCTTCGATACTTGATGTTGGCGGCATAGGACTCCTTAAGAGGTTACTTGACACTCGATCAGAGAATTATCTGGCGATCTCTTGCGATTGTAGGCGTCCGACGTCGGATTTTCTTGCAGCATTTCCTTGTTTTGGCGTTGTCGGGATATTCGTAGCACTACCTTGGCTACGACGAGGTAGTGGCCCGAGTCGATGTTAGCTCCTCGGAAAGTTCGAACATCTTAAATGCTGGACAAGTGCCTTCCGTCGATCGCAATGTGATCAATCTGGTTGACGGTTGATTGATCAGGAGATCTCCATGTGCCTTTATGGATGTTGAGATGAGGGAACCAGGTGCTTGCTTCCACAACATTTCGCCCCGCAGCAAAATCGATCAGCCTGCATCCGTTATCGGATGTGGTGTCGTGCAGGCTGTGCTTTCCGACCGTTCCACTAAAGATGTCCTCTTTTCCCAGCTTGGCGTTAAAATCGCCGAGGACAATTTTAATGTCATAACTAGGACATTGCTCGTATGTTTTGTCGAGGAGCTCGTAGAACTCGTCTTTGGTGTCGTCCTTTTTCTCTTCTGTGGAGGCATGCGCACATATTAAGCTAATGTTGCCGAATTTAGCCTTGATTCGGATTGTCGTGATGCGTTCGCTCACACATTTGAAGCTCAAGACTTTTTGCCTGAGTCTGCTTCCCACGACGAATCCGCATCCAAATAGTCGCTGTTGTTGCTCTCGGTAACAAATACCATAGTAGATGTCGCAGTTTTTCATCCTCCTTTTGCCCGGTCCATCCCATCGCATTTCC
>CAKKXW010000001.1:37810353-37827322 GCA_920937365.1 Sphaerophoria rueppellii
ATCTCTTTTTGGAGACAGATTTACACATATTCTCACACGTATTTTAACACATACAACGAGATATTTTTTAATATTCAAAACGAATGGAGTTTGTTGCAAGATTTGTATTAAAAATTATTTTGCCGAATATAAATTTACGAATTGTGTTTAAATTCAATTTATTAAACATTTTAAATTGAAGAATATTCAATCATAAATCTGTTTTGATACCTTTCACCCACACATTCAAAAAAGAGATTGCTACTTTTGGCTTAACAAATTACATTGAACCCAAAAAACATTGAATTTTAGTAGCGATTCGTGGTGGTTGAATGTAAAATCCCATAAGAAGTACAGAGGGGTCTTATGAAAAAGAAGTGAAGCCTTCTTCTGTGCTGTCAAACTTTCACTGCGTTGTCAGTCGAGTTCAGGGGTGTATTATTTCTGTTGGTGATGGTAAGGCGCTGCATTTCGTTGAGTTCCCGTGCACGGTTGTTTTGAATAGTTATTCCATCTTTTTGATTGTATTACAATGAACTAGAAAATACTTCTATATTTTCCCCTTGTCAATATTTGAGTCCCTGTCTATTGTGAATTATATCTTCAAGAATTTCAATGCTCTAAATACATACCTTGACAATTTTGAAGATTTCCGAAAGCTGAATGGAAAAGAGAAAAGTGGCTAAAAATTCTTAAATTGGATGGAATAAATTCTAAATCCGTTGTTTGTTCAAAACACTTTCATGAAACTGATTTTATACTTGATGGTGCAAGAAAAAAAAAGAAGGTTATTTATTTCCGCAATGCAATATGTCTGACCATGATATTAAACGCTTGTTCAAGTTGTTCATAGATTTTGCTTTTAAAAACGATAAAAATAGGCTGAATAAACGTGATGAATTACGGTTGAAAAATGAAAACAAATGTACTGGAAAATAAAAAAATTAAACTTTAAAAACCGTGTATGTGCACCTTTAGTGTTAAAACACCATGCGTCCTAAAAAATGAATTGAGATTGAAAAAAAAAGTTGAAGCAAAATCGATGAAATGTGGATTCAGTCAAATTTCGCTTGGCGCCCTTGAGATTAACTATTCAACTACAGACCAGTCCTGTTGTAATGCGTTTGTTTTTGTGAAACTCACACTACTTAGAAAAATGCTTCACTTCTTTTTCATAAGACCCCTTCCTGTACTTCTTATTCAATGTAAAAATCCGAATGCGGATTTGACATTCCAAATAAACTAGATTTCTAATGCGCATTAGGAATAGAGTACAAAATATTCGTTTTCGAAACCAATTACAGACTAGGGCCCCAGGAAACCGGAAATCAAAACAAAGACTTTTCAAATCAAAAACCGGAAACAGGAAACTGTTTAAAGTAAAACACTTGTGGAAGCAGTACATTTCAAACCAGAAATCGGTAATGAAAAAGACGTAAAAAACGGATGTCTCTTGGACAAGAAATTATAAGTATTATTTTATTAAAAAAAAAATTACAATAAAATTAATAAAAAAAAATACTTATGTACATAATTATCTAAAAATTATCTTCGACGATTGAACTTTTGTTTTCCTATTCCCGTAAGTTGTTTCTTCGACTTGATGATCTTTCGATTGATAATATTCTTGAGTTTATCCTTCACCTCATCATAGTTCTCGACTTTTTCTGCCGTCTTATTTGTTCGGAAGAACAGTTTTCCTTCTAAAGGGAAACGATAAGCACAAAATATAAGCAAAAAGATTGCTTTATTAAATCAAGATAACCTACCTTTCAGCCTAATATCGTTTCTCCTTATGAAGAACGATTCAATGAACAATTTCGATTTGTTATCTTCCTTCGCCCCCTTGGACTTGGACTTCGTTTTTTGATCTCCGTCGTTGTCTTGTTGCGATTTATTCTCTTGTTCGTTTTCCGATTCAGAGGACGAATCATAAGAAAATGGATTCAAAGCACCAGCCTTGTCATTCTTGCTTATTAATATTTTCTCTTTTGATGATGCTTTGTCGTCCAGCTCCTGTTGTTCATCTGATCCTCGTCCGAACATACTGAGCAAACTAAACCCGTCCCCTCTCGTTTTCAGTGAATTCGATAGATTCTCACTTACCATATAGAAGACTTCCTTTGACACTTTCTTCTCTTCTGGTTTTGAAGCCATATCTTCTTCATTATCTTCATCCATTGGTTCGACAGCTTTAGGCTTAATCAAGTATTGCTCCTGGTTCTCTTTTGAAGGGTCATATCGCATCATATTCAATTTGTTTTTGGAACGACCCTTGGCTTGGGCATTATTTGAAACTTTATTTCCAACAACTTGTTCCAAAATTCCATACTGCCAGTCTCGTTCGCTGTTTTTGTTGGTATCAGGTTCGTCCTCGTGGACTTCGTCCACAAACTTGCTGTCAACTTTGAAACGTGGATCCAATGTCATTTTGGATTGTAATTTCATAAGAGCCGCACCACGTGCACCCTCGTATTCAGGTTTCACGGCAAAGTCTTTTGAAATCGAGTTATTCTCGTCGTCCGAATCATCCTCAAACAGTTGCTTTCCATTTGCAGATGTTGGCGATGGTAGTGCTTCTGTTTCTTCATAATTATCGAAGAAAATTTGTTTGTTTTTCGAAGAGTCCTTAGAAGAGTGCAGAATTCAATACTAGCAATAAAAATTGATGTCATTTAGTTGTCTTACCACAGATGCAAGGGATTTTTGAATTAAAGACTTCTGGAGTTGGTATTGGTTCTTTTTCTTATTGACTGATTCTTTACGCTTTTTGTCAGAATCAAGGGACTTGTCCGAAAGCTGTTTGGCGTCCTTTTTCTTGCCTATCACAGCAATCGGGCTGCAGTTGGTGCTTTCGATAACAATCTTTAAAAATAAGAAGAATTTTAGTTGATATTTAAAATTCTTTGATAACTTTGAAGGTTTACCTTTCCATTCCTAATAGAATTGGCTGCTCTCTTTTTGGTGATTAGCATTGGTTCTTCATCATCGTTATAGTCTGCGTCTTCGTCAGCATGATCGATGTTGAACACTTTCTTTGAATTGCTTGCACTTGCAATTGGTTCATTGAAGTACGACTGTTGATTTAATTCATAGTTGCTAGTGGTGCTGTTTGTTTTTGGTTTTGCTTTGGTGTTTTCCTCTCGTTCTCGTTTAAGACGTTCCAAGAAACTCTCTTTAGCCAGTGACACTCTAACATATTCACCATTTATTTGTTTGGAATTGAGTTTCCTTAAGCCTGAAAGTAAGATAATTACATTACATTACAACTGGATAAACGAAGAAGAGTTCCAAGTTACTTACAAAAATCCACATCGCCGTCATAGAGATCTAATGTTACAAAAGCAAGAACTTTTACATCACTAGGGTCAACTAAACTGGTTTTTTCTTTAAGTTCGATATTGGTGATGTCTCCAAAGTCTTTAAATGCTTTTTTAACTTCATTTTCATTTGTTCCTGATGGTAAATTACCAATAAAAAATCTTTGAGACACCATAGAAATTTTGTATTTATTTCTTTTGCACGAAGCACGACGCAACGCACATGGAAACTCAAAAAATGACAAATGAAAATGTCATAACAAATGCTCCGAAAAATTACTCCGAATAAAATGGTTTGTTTGGTTAAGGAAAAACTAAAGGTATTTTCCGAAAAAAATCGCAGTGAGTTGTGTCAAACATAATTCTCAAATCTCAGTGATACCTAAAATTCAATTTGTATTCATTCGAAAAGGCTGAGTCTGAAATAGAATCGAAACTTACTTCGTATCAGCAATTTCTGGAAAAAACCATTATGATCAAAAATGATAATTTTTAATACATCTTCTCTTAAATTTTTCTCTGGTTTCTTCACTGTCAATGACGAATAACTCTGAACCGCAGATCAAGAAGATCACTAGGCTAACGCCACTTCTAAACAAATATCACCCATTTAACTAAGAAAATAACATAATGTTCAGAAGACAATCATTCTATATCTATGGAACTGAAGAAATCTTTATTGTTTAAGAATTGTTCCTTTGTTGATTAGCGGTTCAGTGTGAACTGTCTATTGTGCTTTAGTAAAATAATTCGTCTATAAGCTCCATATTCCCCATCTACAAAAAAGCCAATCCTATGTCATGCAAAAACTATCAAAGCATATCCCTGAATACAAAATCCTATCCAGCGTATTGTGTGAGTGTCTTAAACCTTTCTGCTACACAATGATCAGCACGTACCAGGTATAGCTTTAGGCCAGGCAAAACAACGATAGACCACAATATTCACACTGAGGAAAATTCTGGGAAAGACCAACGAATTTCAAGCCGAACCCACCATCTTTTCATCGACTTCAAAGCTATCGCCAAGAGCGAATGATGGCATGACGCTAAATAATACGCAATGCAGTGTGAGAACATGCTCAGGGCTTAGACAAGGAGATGCTATGTCATGTGATTTATTCAATTAGACCTGGAGCCTGGAGTAGATAGTGCGCAAGGCAGATGTGAGCACGGAAAATACAATCTTCAATAAATCCACGCTCCTAGGCTATGCAGAAAAAACATAGTACATGCTATCAACAAACAAAAGAACAAACTCGGCAGCAGCAATTTTGTGGCAGTTAAGGAGTTCACCTACCATGAAGCAAACATGAATCCCACGAACGACACCTAAATGGAGATCCGACGAAGAATTACCCTCCGAGCCGCAGCTACTTTGGTTTCACCAAGCAACTGAGTTCAAAACACCTCACTCGAAAGACAAAGTGCCTTCTCTACGGCATCGAGTGTTGGACGACAAGTTAAAAAATTTAATGAAAAATTCTTCGGCGTCCCGTAATGTCTTACAAGCTGTGCCCAGATGTGCATGTAGTCTAGAAAGCCAAGAAAAGACATTGGTCTGGTCTCCGGTAACATTGAGCGAACGGAAGACAACACTCCAGCCAATAAAGTCTTCTCCTCACAGCTTTCAGGTTCAGGACGACAAGGAAGACCGAATGTCCGGTACAAGGACCAAATAACTGCGAATGTCAGAATGTATCTTTTTCTTATCTCTGTCTTCGGCATATAAAGGGCATAGGAAAAAAAACCCTTGAGTGTGGGTGATTTAAAAAAGAATTTTACATTCCTATCTCTCGACATATATTTAGAATTTCGTATCATCGCAGTCATATATATATACTTCTCTTTAGGCTCTTATATATGCTAAACTACTTCGAATAAAATATTTGTTTGACGCTGAACACACTCAGTCTTTAGTGGTACCTAGCAAAATAATTGAAGTTTCGTTGTGTAAAACAATATACTGGCATCACTTTTTCGTTAAAATTTTATTGTACGAAAAAGTGACGAATTAGTTTTTTTCACTAATTTTATTTTTCTGCTTCGTGAAAGTTATATTTTCTGGTGTGTACAAAAAACTATTAATTGTGCAAATAACTATTCAAAAAATTGCAACACAATGGCAGAAGGAGGTGATAAGCATAAAATTGTAGTGACTGTGAAAACACCAAAGGACAAGCAGAATATCGAAGTCGATGAGGATGCCGAAATTAAAGATGTAAGTTAAGTAGTGTCGTTCTCGGTGTTTCTGAGGCAGAGAGTTCTTCTCTACCTCACTTCATTTTTATCATCTACAAGCCAAATTCGACCAATTGAAAGAAGAACAAAAAATTTGATAAATATGATTTCCTACCCCAAAAACTTGTGAAATTATGCTGAAAATTAATGATTTTTTTCAATTTCAGTTCAAAATTCTAGTTGGCGAGAAGTTCGAGGCTGATCCCGATAATTTGGTTTTGATTTTTGCTGGAAAAATCATGAAAGACACCGACACTCTGAAGACGCACAACATCAAAGATGGCTTGAGTGTGCATTTGGTTGTTAAAACACCAACTCGACAAGCTGAACCTCGACCCCAGGCCGATGTACGCCAAACACCATTCGGTTTGAATCAAATTGGTGGACTAGCTGGCATGAGTGCTCTCGGCGCTGGTTCGAACACCTTCATGGACCTGCAGGCTCGCATGCAGAGTGAACTTTTGAACAATTCTGATTTGTTGAGCACTCTGCTGGATAATCCCATGGTTCAGCAGATGATGAACAATCCGGAGACTATGCGTACACTTTTGTCATCGAATCCTCAAATGCAGGATCTTATGCAGCGAAATCCGGAAATCTCACACATGCTAAACAATCCGGAATTGTTGCGCCAGACCATGGAATTGGCACGCAACCCGTCAATGTTGCAGGAACTCATGAGGTCCCACGATAGGGCAATGTCTAATTTGGAGAGCGTCCCTGGGGGTTATAATGCTTTGCAGCGAATTTATCGCGACATTCAGGAACCCATGCTTAATGCTGCAAGTGAATCCTTTAGCAGGAATCCGTTTTCGGGTCTTGTTGAGAATTCTGTAGGTAAGTTTTTACATCGCGTGTCTTAACTTTGAGGTTGACCTTGATTCTGATTTCTGTTTTTGGCAACAAGTTGAATAATAAATGTCCTTGTTGCAATCGATTTTTATCCAAGTTCTCAAGCACTTTGAATGTCAATGTCGTATTTTTGTATGATTGGAATCAAATAGAACAATATGTCACGTCACGAAACACGTATTCTTCATAAACACTTCACATGAGTCACATTTGATCAACAGTTGAATTTCGTGATTTATATAAATTTAAACAAAGCGATAGAAAATGGGATTTCCCTTATGCTTTATTAACGCATCTATATTCTTGCATTGTTTTCATTTAAGGTGAGAATCCCCAACAAGGCACTGAAAATCGAGAGCCCCTACCAAACCCATGGGGTTCAGCTAACAACCAAAGTGGCGGACAATCTGGTGGCGGCTCCAACCCCAATCTACCAACAGCAGGCCTCCTCAACACCCCAGCTATGCAAAGTTTAATGCAACAAATGAGCGACAGCCCCCAAATGATGCAGAGTCTGCTCAACGCCCCCTACACTCGCAACATGATGGAAGCCATGTCCGCTGACCCAGAAATGGCAGCACGCATTATCAATACAAGCCCAATGCTTGCTAATAATCCGCAGTTGCAGGAACAAATGCGTACAATGATGCCACAATTTCTACAGCAGATGCAAAATCCCGATGTTATGTCAATGATGACCAATCCCCAAGCTCTGAATGCTATACTACAAATACAACAAGGCATGGAACAGCTACGTGCTGCAGCACCTGGTGTTGTCGGTTCGATGGGTATTCCACCAATGCCACCGGGTTCGACTACTCCCAGTGCTGCAACAACAACAACAACAACCGGTACCCCAACAACCCAAACGGGAGCAAATAATACTTCGACTGCAACTCCAGCAGGTGCCAATCCTCAGTTGTTCAATGAGTTTATGACAAGAATGTTGAATGGCATGTCGAGCGGTGCTAATACAAACCAACCGCCAGAGGAAAGATACTCGTCGCAATTGGAACAATTGACCGCTATGGGATTTGTCAACAGAGAAGCTAATTTGCAAGGTAATTTGGTTTTATTCTTTCTTCTCAACAAACAAATTGTAATTAATCTTTGGTATTTTGCAGCCCTCATCGCAACATTTGGCGATATCAATGCGGCAGTTGAACGACTTCTTGCGCTAAATCAATTATCCTTAAGTTAACGTCATTAATTGTAAGCTGTTTGAAGTTTTGAATAACTTTAAATTTTTATTTGTCTTAACAATATGTTGCATTGGTCATATTTTTTACAAATATTATATTTAAAAGAAAAGTATTTTTGTTGCATCTTATTCTACACACACAAACAAAATATATAACTTCAACCGAAATCAAAAACACTGCTTTAAAATTTCAGAATGGCTTTTGCAACAATCAAAATTCACAAACAATATGCAAAACAGACATTCGGCCCAATCGAGGTAACCGTCGGAGCGGAATTATCTCCGAATCGGAGACATTTTGCTTATCGGAGAACTACCTCGAAGCAAAATTCGGAGAAAATTCCGCTCCGACGGTTATCTCGATTGGGCTGATTATTTTATCAGTTGCACAAGAAGTAACAAACATTTTCACTTAACGGGGTTAAAATTACATTTATTAATTATTGTATGAGCTTATCTACTTTTTTTTTTAAATAATTATTATATTTTATGGTACTAGTAAGAGAAATGAAATGGACAAGGCAGAACATGTTATTTGGTATTTTGAAATTCGGTTGAAAACGAAAACGTTAAAGAGTTTTTGAAAGAAAACGAACGAAAGTTGTTTCCGCTTCACGTCAATAATCAGCCTTATCACCGTATCCGATCGGAGAACTCTCCGATTCGTACAATTTCTACGATTTTTCTACCACCGTGTACTTTCGGACAGGTCAATCGTAGACATCTACGAAAAAATTTGAAATCTGCGTCGAAATTTCTAATTAATAGCGACGTTTCGCGATTTCATGCGATGCACCGCGATTTGTTACTGTTTTCGTCCGATTTCATCCGCAAATAAAAACTGTTGGAAACTTGAAATTTGAAGTGCGTCGGTACGCGTCACTAATTTAATTTATGTACGAATCGGAAACGGTGACGGAAATAAAACTTTGGACATTTCCTCCGATCGGGTACGGTAATATGGCTGAATAAACCTTTACTAAAACGTGTAATACACATTTTTTGCTTTGAACTTCATTTCAATGGAATTATTATTACTTGTGGTGAATCTTTTTCTCTGTGTAAAATATAAACAAAAAATATAAAATTACATTAAAAAAAAAACTATAATATTATATATGTCATTCCAGGAACAACAAACAAAAAATTGTAAACAAAACAAAACAAAACGATCTTATTGTTAACGAGCAACAGCGAAATTGATAATGAAGTATATTTCGTTTATTTTCAAGTAAAATAAAGACATAAATAAACTAAAAACATATGGCATTTGTTTTATTTCATGTTTTCTTGCCATTTTTTGTTATGTTTTTTTCCATTGGTCTTTCTTAGACATTGCTTCTTCTACCTGCAATGGAACGGGTAATGATACATGTGTCATTCTTTGGATTATTCTTTTTGCAAAGCAGAAGAGTTCTGCTCTTCTCAAAGTCAGTCTGTCTGTCAAAGTCAGTCCAATGGAATGGTTTCAGAAGACTTCTGGACTCTTCCGAATGCTTCTGGATGTCCAATGGAAAACGACAGTACATATGAATTCTGGTAGAATCACTCTGTCAATTGGCCTTAATCGCCCTATTGAGAGTAATATTTGCAGTTTGGTAGACAAATTTAAGTAAACAATGAACAAATACCCGTTCGTCGACGAAACGCAAGCTGAGGCCTTTGTCCCTTTCAACGATTTTATTTTCCACACGCAATGGAAGCGAAAGGCCTTCCAAACAAATATTTGGATAAATAGAATAAATTCTAAGTCCGTTGTTTGTTCAAAACACTTTCATGAAACTGAGTTTATATTTGATGGTGCAAGAAAAAAAAGAAGGTTATTTCCTTCCGAAATGCCATATGTCTGACATTAAACGCTGGTTCAAGTTGTTCATAGTATTTGCTTTTAAAAAAATAGGCTTAATAAACGTGATGAATTACCGATGAAAAATAAAGAAAATGTACTGGAAAAAAAAAATAAAAATTAAAAACCGTGCATGTGCACCTTAAGTGCTAAAACACATAAAAAAGAATTGAAATTTAAAAAAAGTTGAAGCAAAATCGATGAAATCTTGATTCAATCAAATTTCGCCAAGCGAATAAGACCCCTTCCTGTACTTCTTATTCAATGCTTGTGACTATCACCTTACGTAGACAAAATTTGTGATTTGTGATTATCACCGATCACAAATCACCTTACATGATTCCACCCCAGATTAGGGTGACCTCACAAATTATTCTTGTACTAATGTCAACAACATCGACATGGCACAAATCGAATCCAAAATATTTTCATCTTCGAAATCTCAGGAAAAAAATCTCTCAACTTAGATTTTATATTCCGCTTAAAATCTTTGAGATCTCAGTGAGATGTTAGTGACAATAATTGTGTGCAGGCGTAGTTACATATTTACATATACAACAGGCAACTGTATGTACTTTTTTGTCTGTAATGGTAGGAAACCGAATTAAAATTGATTTTAAGTGCATAGGGTCGTGGTACCAGTTACCGAACAGTTTACGGACTATGAGGAAAGAAGAAGCTGCAAAAAATACTTTAACTGGGTTAAGTATTGAAATTTTAGTTTTTTTTTTCTGAATACATAATTATTTCAAATATTTTCAGATTAAACAAATCTGCCCTATCGATCGAGGTATTTTTCGGAGCGGAATTTTGTCCGATTTCGTACGTTTCGGACAAGTTTTGCTTCGAGTTCGAGGTATTCTTCCGACTTACAATTCGGAGTTTTTTCCGATATGAAGTAACGCAGTACGATGAGTAACAATGTGGTGCGATGACTAGCTTTATTTTCCTTCATTTTTGATAGTTTGATTTCCGATTTGTCCGCAGAAACTTGTTTGCGGATTTTTTTTTTTTTTAATTGTGTTTAAAGCTGTGCAGACTGAACAATTTTGGTTGTTATATTTTTGTCCGATGACAATTAGCTCGAATACAAATTTAAGCGTTGCGGAAAATTTTCCGCTCCGAAAAATACCTCGATAGGGCTGAATACTTTTTTTTACATAAACATTCAGCCCTATCGAGGTATTTTTCGGAGCGGAGAATTTTCCGCAACGCAAATATGGTCGGAGCTTAAATTTGTATTCGAGCTAATTGCCATCGGACAAAAATATGGCAACCAGCTTTAAACACAATTAAAAACAAAAAATTCCGCAAACAATTTTCTGCGGACAAATCGGAAATAAAACTATTAAAAATGAAGGAAAATAAAGCTAGTCTTCGCACCACATTGTTACTCATCGTACTGCGTTACTTCATATCGGAAAAAACTCCGAATTGTAAGTCGGAAGAATACCTCGAAGCAAAACTTGTCCGAACGTACGAAATCGGACGAAATTCCGCTCCGAAAACTACCTCGATAGGGCAGATTATCAGTAAATATTGAAAAAGATTATATTGAAAATAAGCATTTTCTTCCTATTCTCGAACACTTTATTTTGATTGTTTCCTAAGCCCGAACACGAAGTTTCCTATTTTCGAACACTGAACCAAAAAGTCGTTAGTCGTTAGAAAACCATTTTAAAATAATAGTTAGGGGCTTGAAAGCTTTTTTTGGACAAATAACATTTTTTTCAAAAACTTAATATTGCTAATTATATAGTTTTTAAACGTTTAATTTTATTTAAACATCTCTAAGCTAGAATTTTAATTAAATGTTCTTCTTTTCATGGATTTGACCTAGTTTAATGAAACTGACTGATAAATTTTAAGCCATTCTCTTCGCAGAGCTTCCTTAAGCTCTCACTACAGATCCGTAGCTGTTTCCTTCTCCATAAATTCTCCTGTCTTTGATTACCAATGATTCTATTTCTATGGGATTAACATCGGGCAGTTGTATTAAATAAAGGTCATCGAATTGAGCTCCAACCAATGAGATGTTTCCCGATTTGGTTGAATTTTGGTATTGCCCCGCTGAAAAATCACAGTGATCTGTCAAAAAAGGTATTAGACTATTGCGCAGCACTTAAACATTATCCCGACTATTGATATTTGATGAAGTTAATCTAATTCCCAAGCTCCCTATTCAAGAGAAAGATCCTCATATCATCACTGAACCTCCACCAAAGTAAGGTCATTCGATATATTTTGGTTCCTTTCGGAAATATCTCCAGTATAAATGTTACCCTTCAGGATTATCTAGGTTAATTTTCTTCTCATCAGAAGAAATGACGTTTAATAGAATTTGAAGGCACATGTTGAAAAAGCTTCTTATTGAAACCTACAGATTCCAATCCCGATCTCGAACATGAGAGAAAAAGGTATTCGAAAATAGGATTTTGTCATTTTTCACTGTTTCCTATTTCCGAATATACAAACAAAACAAAAACAGCTTAGTTTTATTGAGAAAACATTGTAGTTGAGTTATGAAAAAAAAAAAAAACAATTTTCAAAAATAAAATATATTTTTTACTACTAAATTAATTAACATTTAGATCTAAGGATTCATAATTTTGGACGTTATAATAATCATTCAATGTCAATGGAGGGAAGAAAAGTTGAAATCGGTTAGCATACGTTGCGACTTTATAGAAATTTTGTCGGGATTCGCCTTAACAATAAAGAATCTAGATTATTGTTTTTGGAGCTTATTTTACACAACAATTCTTCAAATATGTTCCTTTGTTAAACGTTTTATAGTTTTAAACTATCAAAAAATGAAACACTGTCAAACAAAAGATAAAACAGTAACTGAGACAACATCATTAAGTTGTATTTTATTAAAAACGTGCATAAATATAATTATTAGTTTAGTTTAATAACATCTTTTACTTTGGTACAGTTTTTTTTACTTCAAATTCAACCTTTTACAAATTAAATTCACCCTTTTACAATTCAAATTCATCTTTTTACAAATCAAATTCACCCTTGTGCAAATTAAATTCACCCAGTATTTGTAAAAATAAAATCACAAATAATAGTTTTTATGTAAGATAAAAATTTAAACTTTATTGTATTCATTTTTATTAAAAAATATTGTTAATACTATTACAAATCTTCTCCTGCAGCTGCAGTGGGTAACTTTGCATACATATTCATGTAATAAATGTGACAATTTTCGGAAGTTACCGTCTCCTTACTAGTGTGTCTACTATCTCAACCAAACTTCGGTTAGGTATTGGATCGGTTAGTACGTTTCTTGCATGAAGTCTTATTTCCGAAAAAAAAAAACTTCTTAAGAAGTACGGTAGTAAAAAATGAAGCGAATGACTTGGTTGATCAACAAGGCTGAGAGCTTCGTCCGTTTTGTGAATACTAGCATTATCAAGTATTAACCACACATGACTTTAATTTTGTCTCTGTAGCTCTTGAAATACCGGGTAAATTTGGGTTTTAAACGGGTGAATTTGATTTGTAAAAGGGTGAAATTCATTTATAAAAAGGTGAATTTGAAGTAAAAAAAACTGTACCAAGCTATTTAAGTTAATTTATTAATTCAAATAACACAAGATAACTGTTATAATTCTTTTGTCAGCATTTAACGATATAAATTCAAAATTAACCGCCACTCTGATCAGAAAAGTAAAATTAGCAAGTGAATGTACATTCCACATTACCTGAATACAGGATTTTCTTGTTTGCGGCTTTCGCCGCCCGTTCGTTAATGTATCTTGAGCCAACTTAGTGGATTCCAAATTCCAATTCCATTCCCAGCTCAGTCTTCAATAATGTGTTTGACTACGCGGTGGTAGTTGCTTGATCTCGTCGTCGTGTCGGCACAACGTCTGTATTTTTTTTTTTTGTCGAACCGCAAAAGAGTGGAAAGATAAATAAAAAGAAAAACTACAAGAAATAAAATTAAAAATATATTTTATCAATGCCCCTAGATGGAGAACATTGTAATGAATGAAGAAACAAGTTACAAGATCATTAATTTAAATCGCTAATAATATTTTCAACAAATAAAGTTTGAGTGTAAGAATTGCAGAAATACAGAATTGTTTAACACCAAAATCGAGTCGTATAAAATCTATGCCCCTTTAAAGAAGGAGGGTCCGGTCCGTGTATCGTCTTTGATGAATCTTTCATTTTCTGAATAAGAAAACCAAAAATAATCACAAGCCGTGTTTTGAGTGTGCAAATTATTCCCACGGCATGGAGTGCGGGATGTGCTAACAGAAATTAAAAATATTAAATAAGTTACTTAAAAGTTGAAGTTAAAAGAAGAGAAATTCGTAGGTTAAACATGAGAAAGAAGTTCAAACGCTATGGATCACTTGCACGGTAAGTTGGAAGTTGGATGCAGAAACCGAGAAGATTGAACACACCACACCATAGCACAAAATAAATCGGCGATAGTGTGGTCGGTAGGCATAGCGTATATAGGTATTGTGGATGGTGAATAGGTCCACCTAAAGTTTAGGAATGCTCATCAATTGAGATGCTTTTGACTTTCAGGCATAACCAGTTATTGATAAAATACAAAATGCTATGAGCTTAACGATTGACTATACCTACATATTGATTCAGGGAAAAGGTTCGACTTCGTAAATTCCAAAATCTAAACCAGATTTCTGATAAGGAAAGCCTCGTTTATCCTCAAGGGATATTTTTTTTTTTCATTAAATGAAATTGGCTTAGAAAAAAATGACCTGCCCACACGTCAAAAAAAAGGGCACTTACTTGGTAGCGTAGCATAAGTGCACTTCTTGAATTTCGAAAGCAGGTGTGCGGAGGAAATGGCTCGCGCTACACCAAACTCCGAAGACAGGTGCTATGAACTGTGTTTAGTAGGTAGATACATATGATACAAGAATGCCGCAATTAGAATGAAAAAATCCAGAGGGGTGCGAGCCGTACCCCTCAGACAAGAATGTAACGGAAATTGAGGAAATGAGAGTGAATCAAACGAAACGACAAAACAACATCAGAAAAAGAAACAGGTTATACTTATGCCATTCCCATGTAGCGTATAGGATGAATTTTTCTGGTTGAAATCTTGTTCGGAAGAACTAAGTTCCAGTTTGGCGGAATACAAGTATTTTGTTATTCAGTATAGATACATATATGCAAATTTGTTTGACTAAAAATATAATAACAAGAAGCGACCGAGAGGTTATGAAATTCAAATGAAACCGTTGTGTTTTTATTTTTAACGGAAGAACATTGAAAATTATACTTAAAAAGAAGTGTATCTTCTTATGAATTAAATTAGATTAATTACCTATTTAGGGAGAATGAACTTGTGACTTATTACTGTGTTTAGCTTGTATTAAGTTTACAGAAAGAAAGCATAGTTTTGCTTCAAAAGAGGGTTTTCTAATTTTGATAAATTAGAGAAATAAATTGGCACGATATCGTTTCAAAACACTTTAGAATAAAAACAAGATACAAAAACTCATCAAAATCACAAAATCAAAATTTATCACCACGTTCGCTCATTTCCGCGTATTTAGATTTTTTTTTGTTTGAATTGGCAAATTTGAATGAGAACAAAAACAAAACAAAAAATTAGCTAAATGAAATTATCCAACATTTTTTTTTAAATTTATTTAAGGAGCAGTAGAACTTATTTTTTTTTCTTATAATCAGCACGCCCTCAGGGGTTTCATTCCCTTTTTATGCCAAAGCACAGTGCGATCGTTATGGAAAATGGGATAGCTGGAGAGGGTTTAAGATGAGGTGTCGGTTAATATTGGTCTTAAATTCCTGAACACTGCAATGACTGGGGAAGACAGTGTGTGGAAGAGAGTTCAACATTCGCGTAGTACGGCAAAACAACGATTCTCTGAACATGACCTTAGGACCGAAGTTGGGCTCGAGGGTGAAGTGATGGGCATTCCTGGAAGCGCGGGTATTACGGTTGAATATCTTAAGGGGAGGAATGCAACTGGCTATTTCTCTATAGCATTTACCGTTGAAATAACGGTAGAAGAAGGTGAGGCATGAGACATTACGTCGATGTTCGAATGACGTAAAAGACCCAATGATGATATGGTCACCAATAATCTTAAATGCTCTGCTCTGTATACGGTCCAAAAGACTTAAGAACGTCACTGGAGCACCAGCCTAAACGTGGAAGTTGTACTCAAGCTTTGGACGTATCACGTATATATGTTTTATAGATGGTAGCCAGATCAGAAGGGGAGAAAAAATTCCTGCATCGTCTTAAAAAGCCTAAACATCTTGTGGCATTTTTGGCGATATCGCATATGTGATCATTCCACAAGAGGTGGTCGGTGATGCACACACCGAGAATCTCGATATGTTCGGTTTCACTGATGCAAGAGCCACTCATGAACAGTGGCAAGGGAGGTATATCACGCTTCAACGATCCAAGACAGCATTGACTCTTCGAACCATTAAACTCTACGCGGTTTCTTATTTCCCATTGTACAATGCTGTTTAAGTCTAATGAACTTATCAAATTTTGCCATTGCAGTTCCACATCCGGAGAGGTAGGATGTGAGTCTGGGAACGAATAAGAAAAGCTAAGGGTACTATCGTCAGCGAAACAATGAATTGGATTAGAAGTTACAGACAAGAGATCATTTATGAAATTGAGAAAGAGGGTCGGATTTTGGGTTTCAGACTTGAACCCGTCCAGTTCAACTTTGTAAAGAACGGTTCGAAAGAAAGTTTCTTTCAACGAAAGAGGGACTCATCAATACTGAAAGCACGCATTTTGGATAAGAGAGCCTGGTGCCAAAATCTATCAAATACCTTTGAAATATCAAGTGCAACAATCTTACTTCGGTGAGATATGTCTTCAAATCACCAGTGTTGCTGCGAAAGCGCCGTACTGCCGGTCATTAAGAAGCTTTCGTTCTTCAAGATACTTTTTAAGCTGATACTTTTTCAGCGTTTCCATGACCTTAGAAACATTTCATTATTTTACAAAGGATTTGAAAAACAAAATTATTTTGATGATCCCTGATAAACGTATAGCAGAGCGAGAGTTAAAAGGCGCGTGTTCATTTGACGAAAGTAGAAACAAGAGTGAGGTTTTATTAAAATAACGAACATAACGAAAGTTACATAAAACGAATGAATAAATAGATCAGTTCACATTGATGAATGTTCAGATTACCGAACACCAACATAGGGTGTGTCTAATACTCCTCCTTAAGCTGGAATTCATTAGTGGATCCCCATCTGGTATCGAAATGTTTCGAGCTTGGTTCTGTCCAGCGGCTTCGTGAGTGCATCGGCTACCTGTTGGTCCGTGCTGACGTAGTTTTGTAAGTAGTTACACTTGACTAGATAAATAAGTAAGCAAAATACATTGAAAGCAATACAAGCAATAAAATTATTTTGGAGTGAGAACAAAGATGAAAGCAGTTTACTTGTGCGCGGAAAATTGAGAGCGAGACGATATGCAAATAGTCCCTAGTAGTTTTATTAAAACAAAAAGTTTAGGAAACATTTTATTACT
>CAKKXW010000001.1:37828705-37877496 GCA_920937365.1 Sphaerophoria rueppellii
ATATTACCTCTGGTGTTGACGGTGGAGTTCTGCACTTTTTCCTCAAGAAGGATCATAAAGAAATCGCATGATAGTGCATCGCCTTGTCTGAATCCTCTTTTTGACGTCGAAAGATTCCAACCTTGATGGAGCAGCGTGAGTTCTCCATTGTCATTTTACACAGGCGAACGAGCTTGGCAGGGACGCCAAAACTAGACATAGCTTTGTACAGTTCGTCTCTGTAGATGCTGTCATACGCGGCCTTAAAATCGATGAAAAGGTGGTGGGTATCGATTTGGATTTCATAGGTCTTTTCCAGGATCTGCCGCAACGTGAACATTTGGTCGATGGTTGACTTTCCTGGCCTGAAGCCATATTGATAAGGACCAATCAGATTGTTGACGAAAGGCTTCAGACGTTCACATATTACGGCAGAGAGGATCTTGTAGGCGATGTTTAGTAGACTTATTCCTCTATAGTTGGCGCAGTTTAGAGGATCTCCCTTTTTCAGGATTGGGCAAACAATGCTGAGGTTCCATTCATCGGGCATGTATTCCTCTGACCATATCATATAGATGATTTGGTGCATGCTCCTATCTAGCTCGTCGCCTGCTGCTTTGAACAACTCAGCAGCTAGTCCTTCTGCTCCAGCGGTTTTGTTGGATTTCAACCGTAATATTGCGGTTTTCACTTTTTCTAGGTCGAGTTCACGGAATTGTTGGCTATCATCGTGTCCGGTGAAAGTCTCCTGTCTTTCTCTGCAGGCAACGTTCATCTCTGCAGGCATCGTTTCTTGCTCGATGACCTTGAGTCAGCTGTTTAACGTTTCGATAAAACCTCCGAACTTCATTCCTGCTTTTGGCTATCTCAACATCCTCGATCTGACGCTTTTTATGCTCTCTCTTTTCTCCTGAGAAGCCGGCGTTTCTCTCTCCTCTTTCGCTCGTAGATCTCACGATAAGCTCTTGTAATTCTATGCAGCGCAGCTTTGTATGCCTCCTGCTTGGCTGCATGAGCCTGCCTGCATTCTTCATCAAACCAGGGACTTCATTTTTTTGGCTGTGTGAAACCCAGCACATTAGAGGCGGCATCTCTAACTGCTTTCTGGAAATGTTGCCACTGGTCTTCGAAACTTGATGTTGACGGCATAGGACTCCTTAAAAGGCTACTTGACACTCGATCCGATAAGGATCTGGCGATCTCTTGCGATTGTAGCCGAGCGACGTCGAATTTTCTTGCAGAATTTCCTTGTTTCGGCCGTTGTCGGGATATTCGTAGCTCAACCTTGGCTACGACGAGGTAGTGGTCCAAGTCGATGTTATCACCTCGAAAAGTTCGAATATATAAAATGCTGGACAAGTGCCGTCCGTCAATCGCAATGTGAACAATCTGGTTGACGGTTGATTGATCAGGAGATCTCCATGTACCTTTATGGATGTTGAGATGTGGAAACTAGGTGCTTGTTACCACAACATTTCGCCCGCATCAAAATCGATCACCCTGAATCCGTTATCAGAAGTGGTGTCGTGCAGGCTGTGCTTTCCGACTGTTCCACCAAAAATGTCATATTTCCCAGCTTTGCGTTCAAATCGCCGAGGACAATTTTAATGTCATAGCTAGGACATTGCTCATACATTTTGTCAAGGAACTCGTAGAACTCGTCTTTGGTGTCGTCTTTTTTCTCTTCTGTGGGGCCATGCGCGCATATTTAGCCTCGATTCAGACGCGTCGTTCGCTTACACATTTGAAGGCCAAGACTTTCTGCCTGAGCCTGCTTCCTACGACGAATCCGCATCCAAAGAGTCGCTGTTGTTGCTCTCGGTAACAATCACCATAGTAAATTTCGCAGTTTCTCAACCTCCTTTTGCCCGGTCCATCCCATCGCATTCCCTGGATAGCGTTAATGTCTGCTTTGTAGCAGTTCAGGGTCTCCGCTAATTGTTCGGCAGCATGCGGTCTATTAAGGGACCTAACATTCCACTTGCATATCCGAAATTCGGGGAAGTCACCCCGACGACGTACAACCCCTCAACCTGGATTACCAGGCACTTGATGTGACTCCAAGTGCAAGAGCCGGAAAAAACAGCTCCTTTTCCTGCCTGGGCTTCAAATAAGTCGAAGTAGCCCGTAATGGTGCTCACCAAGTAGTTCGGCCTAACTGGAACTAAAGACGCCACTGTTGATTCCATAAAAGAAAAGATTCCTCTATGGGAGTGCCTTGGTGGGAACACTCCTCTCCTTCGTTGTGGGGTAATTTGTAGTAACAGCCTACTTCGCTTCGACCTGTCGACCATGGGAGGCCCTTCTGCGAAAACAAGTTTCGCGATCGCATAGCTCTAAGCTTCATAGTAGTAGTTACAGTTTTGTTTCCCGAACAATTTCATAACCGTTGTTTTGCCCCTCTTAGGTTAGGTTAGGTTATAGCGCGAACTGTTGCATACAGGGGGGCCTACTGGTCCATTGTGATCCACTATAAAAACAAAAGAAAGCATCGATGCTATTCAACGTAGACCGGCTCGTTAACGAACCAGCCTGTGCTATATATAAATTTCCTCATATTTGCTATTGAGACCTGTGCTAGATCATCCAGTTCTCCAACAAACCTGTTCCCAAAATGACGGAGTCGGTTAGTTTGGAGGTTCGGACAGTCACAGAGCAGGTGTTTAATGGTTTCCAAAGGGTTTTTCATTAGGGACGCTACAAAAGTAGACTGAAAGGGACAGCAAACGACGCCATATTTTTTCCCGTTCTCTTGACATTTCTCTCTCTCGTACAATTTATGGTCGTCATAATCGTCCTGAATTTGAATCCACAGGCTCAGTACAAAATGTTCCCGTGCCAGTGAGACAAAGAAGTGCCCGTAGTGTCGAGAATATTGCTGCCGCTAGCGCATCAATTGCGGAAGACCCAAATCAGTCTCTCACACGTCGTTCTCAAGCGTTGGACATCTCTGTGACGTCGTTGTGGCGAATTTCGCGAAAAGATCTTGGCGTACATCCTTACAAGATCAAATTGACGCAAGAACTGAAGCCGCTTTCATCGAAAAATCATCTTCAGCGATGAGGCTCATTTCTGGCTGGATGAATTCGTCAATAAGCAAAATATGCGTTATTGGTTAGGCAGCAATCCACATGTGCTTCACGAGGCACCATTACATCCCGAAAAAATCACTGTTTGGTGCGGTTTACATGCTGGTGGTGTCATTGGGCCGTATTTCTTCCGTGATGATCAAGACCGGCACGTTTCTGTGAATGGGAATCGCTACCGCTCAATCCTAACCGATTATTTTTGGAATGAATTGGATGATATGAACTTGGACGATATGTGGTTTCAACAGGACGATGCCACATGTCGCACAGCGGGCCAAACAATCGAATTATTGAAAACGAAGTTCGATGAGCGCATTATCTCCAGAAATGGACCTGTGAATTGGCCGCCTCGTTCATGCGATTTAACGCCGTTAGACTATTTCCTGTGGGGCTACGTCAAACCTATGGTTTATGCCAACAAGCCAGCGACGATTGATGAACTTCGTACGAATATCGAACGTGAAATTGCAGCAGTATCGGCCGATTTATGCTTGAAAACCGTCGAAAATTGGGTTAAGCGTCTGGACTTCTGCAAGCGTGCCCGTGGTGGCCATTCAAAAGAAATCGAGTTCCATACATAATGGCATCAAATGTACTTCCACAGGAATAAAGAATTTCATTGATATCCAAAACCGTTTTTGTTTTGTAGCGTCCCTATTGAAAAACCCTTTATTTCATCCTCTTCCTGACAGCTCCTACAGAAATCGGGTGGAAAAGCCTCTATATCTTGTTGGCCATTGTGCCAATGCCGCAATGACACGTTAGTACGTTAATGTTCCTTTTACTCAGCGATGAAATATACCGAGTTTCCTTTTCACAAATGTTAGGCCATAAACTTCTAGAGATTACGCAATCGTCCCTGGATTTCCAGGAGTTATTGACTATCTCTTTTGATTTAAGGTCTATCTTCCTCTTGAGTACCCCAACCGGGGCGAGTGGTCCCCTAAGAAAAAGTGTGGTGCCCCTCTTAAAAATGCTTATCCTGTATCGCAGCCAATTATTGTGTGTAGAAAAAGGATATGATTTTGGCATTTTGTAAAGCACACATACATACATATATTTACTTTTTGATGAATATATTTCCGATTGCTACTGAGTCTTTCCCGGTCTAAAGAAACACATAAATATTTTTATTATTTTTTTCTGTTGGAGTTCGAGCAGTAAGTTATAATAAGACCGGGATGATGAGACATGAGATTTTTATACGGTCTCTTTAGTTGCTCGGGAGAGGACTTTACTGCTCAATTGCCGTCTAAGTCCAAAGAAGCAGCGATTGGCAAAGTGATTGTAAGGTTAAAGACAATGGTCTTTAAACTACTGACTATAAAATGTGATGAAAATGAGATTTTGGTCGTTAGTTGTAGAAGCCACGGTAGAGACAGACACACAGAGGTATCTACATGTAGACGAAGACGGAATTGCTGATACAAATTTTTGTTTAATTGTCTTTCATTGTAATGTCATGTCGAAGTGTCGAAATTTTTAAAAGTTATATTTCCGGTAACGCAACTTTTCATTAAAATAATCGGGGGAGGGGGAAATAAAAATTCTCAATTCTCTTCTTTCTTAGCAAGCTTTATGTCAAAATATTAAGAAAAACTGAATATCTGTTTACATGGTAATGGAAACCATAACATTGTCCAGTACTGTTTTTTTTTTTAAATTAACTTCAACCCTTCTCCATTCTTAAGCACGGTTAACAAAATCAAAGTTCTTACAAAGAGAAATATAGAAGGAATTCTCACCATAAGGGGAGTTAAGGCCAGGTGAATTAGAAAAAGCCTCAGAAATTCGAAGAAATTAGAAGGGTTGACTTTTCGTAATTTGACACTTAACAAATAAAAACTAAACCACAAAGTATTTTCAATTTTCAATGGTCTTTCTACAAAAAATGAATTATTGCAAAGAATATGGGAATATATAGGTATATTTTTTAATATTTAAAAAGTAACAGGGATTTCAAAATTGAGTACAAACAATTTTCACTTTTTTTTTTAGGTAAACCAGTTTAATCCATATAACTTAAAGGACGAAACTCTCACCCTATTAAGAAGTCAACATTCATCGGTAAAAATGTCATTACTAATAAAGAGAAGCAAATCAAGCAAAGCAAATAAATAAACAAACAAATGTTGAAACATATGCCGCCCATACAACCACCCGGGCAACAGCGTCCACATGCTAGAGGCCTCCATCAAAGACCACCCCAGCCGTTAAACATATCGACTCTGTCCACATCGACTGTTCCACCCAAAAATATCGCCAATGGAGGTCCGAGATTGACAAATTTGCTGAATATAGCCCCAACTACACCAACAAGTATTAGCAATAATCTCAATTTACTTGCAACCAATAATGGTTGCAACAATCCGTATAGTAATTGTAACAATTTCACTTTGGGCTACCACCCGAAGCAGGGACCAGGAGTGCGAGAGGCTCTTACTAGCTTAGGACTACTCTGCTTAGGTAAATGAATTTAAACATTTAACAATATCTTGCTTACTTTGTTTTTTTCTATAGTGTCCCTGCTATTAGCACTTTTGTCACTGATTTTCTTATTAAAAATCTCACCCGGCGGAAGAGAACTGCCACCCCAACCGCCAGGTCCGGCAACGTCAGAGGATTACATCATAGTCTATGATGTAACACTAGCCTTATGCGCGTTGTCATTGTCACTCAATTTGTGCTGTCTGCTCGTTTGTGCCATTCAATTTCTTTTTGCGGTGAAGCTGATTAGAGGTTCAACCTCAAATGGAAGGTAATGTCTTATTTTGTCAAAAAGTGTTAACTTACTTACTTAAGGTAGCGCAACAGTCCGTTGTGGACTTGGGCCTCAATTAACAGTTTCCGCCAGCCAGCTCGGACCCTCGCTAGCTGTCTCCAGTTTTGCACTCCAAATTGATTGAGGTCCCTTCCACTTGAGTGCGCCACCTGAGTCGCGGTCTTCCTCTCCTCTGTTAAGCATTTGTCAAATAACTCGTTTCGTCTTTTATAGATTTTGTTACAGAAGCAACAAATACTTGCAGAAATCTAGTGTGAGCAGAGTGTGTGCTGTTGGTGGTTTTTTCATATCGATTCCAATATTTTTAACAGGTTAGTTACTTGTGTAAACTTGGTTTGCAGTCTTTTAACCTTTTTTTACAGGCATAATTCTCTACACCTTCACGCAATTCCATTCAACGCCAGCTATAATCACAAGTGTTCTCATCGGAATAGGCATTGTATTCTGTGGAGGAGCAATGGTGCACAATGTCTTCGTCTGGCAGAAAGAGAAAACGATATGTGTTCGGAATCATTCAATGAACATGTCAGCCCTCAGCGCCATCACACCGCCAGTCCAGTTTCTCAACCACACCAATTCGAATCACCTTAATCTCAATTCAACAAGCCATTCCAATGCTCCGATACATCCAACATCGGTAACTCCTTTATCACCAAATCATTCACATGGCAGTTTCAATCATTCATGTGCTGCTGGGTTTTCCATGCGTCCGTCAACGGCTACCCCACCTACACCAAAAGTTATCTCGAACGGATGTGTTCCTATCGGTGTCGGTCGTGAGGCTAGTGGATCGGTTAGTCCGGGGTTGCCTCCAACTTTGGATATGAGTAATGTAACTAGTACATCACAACACGAACTTTCTACTCTAGTGTAAAATATAACAAGCATATTTGTATTATTTATCTTGCCTTAGATCTTAGTTTAGTCTATTTGTCTCTCTCGATGTTTCTCAAATATCTTATAAATACTATGTTATGTACCTGATGTTTATACATAAGGGTATTCTTCAAAAGTTTATTTTTCTTGTAAAATTTAATACTTTTTAAAAGAGCGTGTAAATAGTTAGGTTAAGTAGAATTAGAATTAATTATTAATTAAGGTTTTCCTGGCGACTGGAATTAATTTACAAACTAAAATAAGCAATTCAAGATATAAGATGACAACAGACACCTTAGAGATGATGTTTTGTACGAATGCTATATATATAATTTTTTTTAAGTTCAAATATTAATAATAAATTAAATCTCTCTCAGTACTCCACCTCACTTTTTCGTATATATGTAATTGCCTTCTTGTTATTCAAGCGCAACGTTGGCAGAGTTGTTGTTCATGAGCCCATTAAGGTCTCTGAGTTCGTACGACCAATTTTCGACGTAGGGCGACACTGTCATACCGATGAACTTAACACCTGTCTCAAATCGTCAATTTTATGGCGTTTTACTTTGAAAACTTGAAAACATGAAACATGCGTGTTCAACTATCCAACTGAATTCTTGAATTCACTTGACTTGCGACGCATACGCATGCCACAGTACGTTTCTACATTGAAAATTGGCGGACCGACCCATCATTTTTCTTCCAAACAGAAATATACCGCGACTTTGCAACGAAAAGAAAACGACTCAACAAATTGGACTTGAAACTTCTACAAAAAATAATTGAAATGAATGAATGCAGACAGAAAAATTAATTCAATTCGATCCAGCCTTGTAGTTGCTGACTGCATCGCCACCCGCCGGGCTGATTTGTGAATCTTAGCCATCCAAAGTGCCACCTGAATGCATACAAAAAAAAAAAAAATCGTTCAAATCAGTCCAGTTGTTCAGGAGGGGTTCACTGACATAGGAACACACGTACAGTAGAGTTTTATATATAAAAACTAGCTGTAGCCTGCCACGCTTCGCAGTGGCACCTTGTGATTGACTGGTTGAGAAATGAGAAATAAAACAAAGAAAACATTTCATAGAAGTTTATTTGGCAATATGTGGATATATTTTTTTCCCGCTGTCTGCATAGATATTAAGACTATCTGGTTTGCCGTTTCGGGAACACGCAACATACAGCTGTCCATGTGAAAAGCAATCCGCATCTAAATCCCACAATTCTAAGTTTATTGATTGTAATTGCAAATTCCATAAATAAAAGACATAAACTGCTATCCGCTACCCTTTAACCCTGTATTCTGTTCCTCGCTATCCTACCCTTCACGCTAACTGCTACCCCGTTAACCTCTACATACTCCCGCTACCCCGCTACTCCACTACCCTGTTCATATGTCATAAACTTTACAATACGAACAATTGAAATTTTCATGACACAGGATATGAAATGATCTTAAATATTCAGTTTTATTATATGACATGAATCAAAATACATACACGTTGTATTTACAATGAAATTTAACATTTTCAGTCATTTTCCAAACAAAAATATTCTTACATTTTCAGAGAATTTCACAAATTAACCAGTCTATTCCTTTCTGCGAGCAGTTCAACAAAACAAAAGCAACAAATCTAAAAAATCTGACCTAGCTGACTTAGAACTTTTTCGTTCGATAAAACTAAGACCTTAACTTTGCACCGCGCTACCACACTACCCGCGAAACTCTATCCACTGCCCTACTACCCGCTAACCGCTACCTGCTTCCTGCCACCCCGATACAAAACTACCCGTCAACCCACTACCTGCTACCCACTAACTCGCTACTCCATTACCCGCTATCGCTCTCATTTACGCCACTACCCAAACGTTCCCTAAAAATACGATGACAAACGCTCCACTGAAACAAAAGCAGAGAGTCGAAAATCTAAAAACAGAAAAAAAATCGACAACGGAAAATGTCAAGTGTACTTTTTTTATTGTCGGTGAAAAAACAAAAAATAATAGGTCCGTTCCACACTCAGTTTGAAACTGCCGAATTTAGTAATATTTGTTTTTTTTTTTACAAAATCTGTTTGGTGTGGTGACCCAGGTTAGTGTCTCTGATTGCGTCCTGTGTATCATGAGTCTATACATAGCGATATGTCTTAGTGACCCAGCGCAGGCACCCAGAAGAGGTGAATGTTGAAATTAAATTTAGTCAAATCCAATTCAGAGAAGGTTCGTTTTCTTGTTAAAATTGAACGAATCATTTTACAAATTTACAACATACAACTCTCAAACGAAATTGACTAAGTTGTTTTTTTCCACTCAAGATTCCACACGATATTTGTCGGGAATAATAGAAAACCGTCTTCGTTTATTTTATTATTTGTTTTTTTTTTTTTTCTATAGCAAACATAATCAACAGTTAAAGAAGTACCAGTCAAACTTCTTATATTTGTAAGGCAAATGGAAAAAATAGATCCGATCCATTGTAGTTGTAGTCATTTATTCCATTTTCAACCCCTAAAATTTGTATTTGCATTTGTCGATCTCACTCACTGTTTTTGTGGTTCACTTCATTCAGTTGTGAATTGTGAAGTAGAATAGTTGAGTATTTCTTTATTAAAAATTTAAATAAAGGAGGAATGTAAAACAAGAAAAATAAAAAAAATAATAACAAGTAATACAGGAGGTCAGTTTAACTTGCTGAATTTATTTAGTAGAATTAGATTAAAAATAGAGTGGCGCGACAGCTCCACTAGAATTAGATTAGAGTAGACAATATATGTATGCTTTAAATACAAACAATGGTGTAAGATCCACCACGCAACGTTCGTGAAAGATTCTCGATCGTGTGCATGTTGGTCTCCTGGTTTGTTTTTGTTTTCTTTATTTATGAGCATTGAAAGTAAAACCTTCACAAAACGACCGTTAGAAAAATAAGGTCGTATGTGTGTAGGTATCCTGGCTTCTTTGAGCATTGGTGTAAATCCATCAGTTTAAATGTAGGATGGTCGCTTGGCTCTGTATTGGTTTATATCTCATTGGTTTAACATCCACCGGTTCCCCTGCGAGTGAGAGGCTCAATGGTGTGTGAGGTGGTCGCCTGGAGGATCGTCAACAATACATTCACTTTGTTATTGCCGTAGCACTAGTCAAAATATGAGGAGTATATTATTTGTAGTGTATGTTTTCTCTGCTTGTGAATTCATAGGGATTTATTTATTTATTTTCAGTTGTCTTTGTCAGCCGAAGCGTGTGCCTTTTTGAATTGCCAGTTATGAGAATAAATTCTAACAATCAATTAAAGGAAAAAGGAGCTAAATGAAAAAAAAAATATATGTATACATATAAAAAAAAACTGGTGTTTGAACTTTTTTTTTCTTCCTTTCTTATATATTTAACTTTAAAAGAACTAAGGACCCACACCCAATCAATCCAACAATTGAAGACTTTGACACTCTCTTTCCATTTTTGCAAGCTTTTTCAATTCGTCAATTAACAATTGACTAATTTCAGCATTAAATTTGTAATTTGTTTGCTCAACAAAATTCGTATTTTCGTCCTTCATTTGATCAAAATCATTACTCTTAAAACTGAAGACACTCCAATCCGAAGGAAAACGGTTAATATCTTTACTTAAAGAAGAACTCATTGGTAAATTGTGAGCTTTATATGCATTTTCAAGAGTTTCCCTTCTTGCAAGTATGCTCGCTACAATGCTCCATAATTCTTGGTGTTTATTTCTTATTCCATTTTGATTCGCTGATGCTGTGTTGACCGTCTCAGTTGGATTTAAGTCAAGGGACGATCTAAGGGAACACAAATAAAAGCACTTAAAACAAACTACATTAATCAAGACAAGATTAAGGTACTCACTCTGAATTCAAACTCATTACCAAAAAAAAACAGTTAAACATAACCAAGCGAAATGCATTCGACATTTTGTCATACACTTTAAACTCACTCCACTTAAACTGATAATAAATGTAAGTCCAAAAATAGAAAAAGCATTCAGCAAAAAAGAATCTTGTTCCCACTTATGTATTTGCTTACAAAGCTCAAATTCAAGGTCGAATTTGAAATACAAAGTCAAGAGCACACCTTGTTTAATTTTGAAACGTTGCAATTAACATTTTTGAATGAAAACAAATTACTTTGGCTGAAAAGATTTGGTTTGTCTTGTTTGTGTAAATTTAATGAGAAAGAATTAATTAACTCGACGGTAATGCTCCCATTCCTGAAAAAGGGTGATCGTCTAAACTGCGCCAACTACCTACAGCGGAGTAAGTCTACTAAACATCGCCTACAAGATCCTCTCTGCCGTAATATGTGAACGTCTGAAGCCTTTTGGAAACAATCTGATTGGTCCTTATCAATGTGGTTTCAGGCCAGGAAAGTCAACCATCGAACAAATATTCACATTGCGGCAGACCCTGGAAAAGACCTATGAACTCCAAATCGACACCCACCGCCTTTTCATCGATTTTAAGGCTGCGTTCTACAGAAAACAGAGACGAACTGTACAAAGCTATGTCTAGTTTTGGCGTCCCTGCCAAGCTCGTTCGCTTGTGCAAAATGACGATGGAGAACTCACGCTGCTCCATCAAGGTTGGCAACGAGCTTATGGAATCTTTCGACATCAAAAAAGGATTAAGACAAGGCGATGCACTGTCATGCGATTTCTTTCACATCGTTCTTGAGAAGATAGTGCAGAACGCCAACGTCAACACCAGAGGCACTATCTTCCAAAAATCTGTTCAACTTCTCGCGTACGCCGTAGATATTGATATAATGCAACACAGCGTGATGTCAACGGCGCCTTTGTGAGAATTGAGACAGAAGCGGCAAAAATGGGTTTAGCGGTAAATGAGGGAAAAACGAAGTATATGCTGTCTTCGAGGAAGGACACCCAACACCGACGGCTCGGACAAAACGTCACAATAGACGCATATAACACCAACGCTATCTCTTTGGCCTAGTAGCGTTTTATTTTTTTGGTCGTCCGGAACTGTTCCGAACGATTCCTCATCATCCCTGCTGTGCAGAAGCATGGAACTTGACAAAATCGGATGAAAGTGCCTTAAGCTGTTTCGAAAGGGACGTAGGAGGAGAGGAAGACCGCGACTCAGGTGGAAGAGGACTTCAATCGACTTGGAGTGCAAGGCTGGAGACAGCCAGCTAAGGACCGAGCTGGCTGGCGGAGACTGTTGATTGAGGCTCAAGTCCACAACGGACTGTAGCGCCAACTTAAGTTAATAATGCTCCCATAAGAGATTGGATTTCTTGTTTAAACAACATATTCCTTCTAGAGAATGATGAACTTGCGACTTAAATTGTCAATTCTTCATATTAGAGGCCTTAAGGGGGCCAGCTTAGCTTAGTGAATAATTTGTTGAGTATAAGGGAAGACAAAATATTTTTTAACAGTTTGTTGTTTGCATTTCAACAATCTTTATTTCATAAGCAAAAAAAAGGTGCAACATAAAAACGGGTAATTTTGATAAACATTTTTTATTTTATTATTTCTTTTGACGAGTTGTTTTCTTGCTTGTCTCACTTCCTTCTGATCCTGAAATTATGTACACATGTTACAAGAACCTCATACAATGATGAAACATGCTTACCTGAAGGTCCCTCTTCCGGGATGACTTTAAGTGCACCTCCAGGCGAAATTTGTTCTTTAACTCTCTTCCTCTTCCGTTTGCTGCTCTCCGTCGAACTAGCATTACTAACCAAATCGTCTGCGGTGCCTTCCTACAAAAGCAAAACAACAAAAACATTAAAAACAAAATAAAAATCGTCCATTTCCATCGAATTGTACCTTCAAGGCTAAGCTCCTTGTGATCCTACGAGTAGCAGTTGAATTTGAAACACGACTCAAGCGAGATGACGTTGATTCATTATCGCTTATCTTTGCATCAGGCGGGGACTCATTTTCCGTTGTATTGGATCCTCGTCTTTTTTTGACCACAGGAGACATGACCGTTTGTTTGGACATTGCTAGATTTCTTTCCATAGCAGCTAATTGCGTTCTTGTGAGACGGCGAGACATTGTGTAATCTTCAGATTGTGAAGCTTCCACTTCGGGTTCAAGTTGGGGACTTTCTGAGGTGTCTTTTTTCTGACTTTTAACTGATTTACTTGATGTGGGACTAGATTCATCGGGCGATGGAGGTTTTTTGGATGTAGATCGCCTACGAGGAGTTTTTATGGGAGTGTTGGTGATTTCAGCAGTGATGCTCTTGGCTCTGGATGCTTTAGGTGTTTCGAGTGCAACCTCTTTGTCCATCGATATGCTACTTCGTCTCCTTGATCGCGGTGTTTGGGGCTGTTCAACTGAGGTTACACTTGATATCGATGATAATCGAGAACGTTTTATATGAGATGTGGTTGAACTTTCAACATCGTCGCCATCAATTGATTCCGAACGTATTTTGGAACGTGTTCGCGTCGAGGGTGAATCTGGGGTAAAAGTCTCATCAACGGTATCCAAAAGGAGAGATTTTCTTCTTGTTACAATTTGACTGGCAGAGGACGGAGGTACAGATCCACCCCTAGAAAGCCGTCTTGGAGAACCTGCGACTTCGCTTTCACTTAACAATTGTTTTGAAACTGACAATGATCTTCTATTTATACGTTTTGGTGTGTGTTCTACATCAATATTCGATTGGCTTGGTTTCTCCTCATCTACAGATTCGACTTCGGTGGTATTTTTCACAGGCGGAACTGAACCGCCTCTGGAAAGTCTTCGAGTTCTTGAAGAAGCTGCAATATCTGGTTCAATCAATAGATTTTTAGCGACCGATGTTGATCGACGCTTGCTTGGATTCAATGTAACTTCAATGTCGGTGTTTGGATCTTCATGTTTTTCTTGATCTTGAACAACTTCATTTGAAATGGTTTCTGTTGAGATTTTTTGCGGTGGTGCAGATCCACTTCTTGAATTTTTTCGTGCGCGTGGTGATGCTACGGCGCTATTCTCGCTTGGTAGATTTTTCGTTATTGACTTTGATCGAAGCCTTGGTGCGGGTTCGACTTCTTCACTCAACTGCTTTGGATCGTCGACAATGGAATCCTCCTCCTTTGTTATTGCATCAATTTTAACTGTTGATTCAGCTTCTACTTTTTGAACCACTTCAACAACAACTATTTCTGGCACTGAAGGTTCGAAAACTTCTTTGTTCTTTTCTAGAGTTTGATCTTGTTGAGCTTCTTCAGATGTTGAGCTCGAGGATGTAGGCTCTTCAGATTCTTGTTGGATATTTTTAGTTTCTTCTTGATCTGATGGTTTTGACTGCGTAATATTTTCTGTAATTGCTGGTGCCGCCTGGGAAATATTTTCAGCAGTTGGTTGATTTTGAGTTGCTTCGATGCGGCCAACTGAATCTTCTGTTTTCATATTTTCGTCTTCATTTTGTGGTTTGATATCCAGAGATTTAGCTTGTGGAGTATGTTCGTCTGTTTGTCTTTCTATATTTTGAGCTGGTGGTTCAGGTTGCGATTCAGATTGGGGATCAAGTTCCACTTCAATACCTTCTTTGGGTTTCAGTTCTTCAATTTCATTCAGGTCTATTTGTTCGGTAGTCTCAACTGGAACTTCTTCAATTTCTTGACTGGTAGTCTCGACTGTAACTTCTTCAACTTCTTGACTCGTGGTCTCGACCGTTACTTCTTCAACTTCTATTGTCATATCGACTGATTCGATTTCGTTTACACTTTCAGAAGTTACAGAAAGTTTTATTTCTGGTTCACTGGTGTTTTTGTTATCACTAGTATTTTTTACTCCTGAGATAAAGGAAAAATTCAAAGAAACAATATAGAAAAAAGATTTTCACAAAACTTAGAAGTTGTTATTACGAAATCATCTGTGCAACACCTACGATAAACCTTCACTGTTGGAAACAGGGATTTCAACGTAGAAAAATGCAAGCCCCACCAGCGAACAGCAACCACTTCGGTCTGTCCAAACTTTTACTAAAAAAAAAAATCGAACTTGATTTCACTTAAGACTACACATACGAGGTGTAAACAAAATCTTCGTCACCTAACCTCGACTTCCAGAACGATCAAGGTTACAGAACCTTCACGTTCTGACTACTAGACTTGTTGAAAACGGTAGTTTTTCAGACCAAAGGAAATGAGTGCTAATGAATGAGTGAATTGAAATAGGGGTTAAAGTACACTGCGGCCTATAGACCTATTGTGTCCCCTTAATAAGCTGATGAGTTAGTACCTACCTCAGACTACAGCTCTTCCTCTTACTTGATATCCCTAAGAGATCTAAGAATTCAGATTACTAATACAGAAGTAAAATCTTCCTCTTCAATCTAATAATAACCTAGCTGTTTGACCGTTAGGTGGGTAAGTGAACGGCAACTGCCTAGAATATGGTCCCATGTTTCATCTGCATTGTTTGAGAATGCCTAGGTGCCTTTTTAATTCACAATCCTGATTTTATTCCTACCTAGGCTAACTCAGGTCAAAAAGGGGTTTTGGTTGTAGTCATCTAGAAGCATCGTTGCCTGCCCCAGTCTGGGCAATTGTGCCCCGTTGGTACTTCTTCTGGTTTTCTCTTCTGTTTTCATTTTACTACTGATAGTATTTTCTCCTATTCAACAGTAGGATTCCGGCCCTGATAGTGGAGTCATCACACCTGTCTTTGCCAGTACATTTGCCTCCTCATTTTCCTGAAACACCAAATGTCTGTGTACCCAATGAAGAGTCACTTTGTTCTGCATTCCAAAACGAGTTCTGAGTTAATCGTGTAGGAGTTTAATGCTTTAAGAGCTCCTTGACTATCTGACATAATGGCAGTGATTCATTTCGAAATTGAGTTCTACACATTTGCTAATAGCATTGACCCCTGCTTGAGATTGACCCATTGTGATGTAGAATCAGGTCCTAGGCCCATAAATTCCCGCACCAGTACCCTCAGACAAAATGAATGCAAGGGCGAAAATGTGTTCTCGCGTTCATTGTGCTTCAGTATTAGCGTTTTGGACTCAAATTTCGATCTCTATCAAAAAGTGGTCGCAGACATTGATAAACCATCAGGGAGTAGACTTGTTGAGCTTATTTTTCAACATCATTAAAAGATTATAATTCTTAATTCTGCTCTTACCTTCTCCAAGATTTTGTTGTTTTGGTTCACTAGGACCTTGAACTTTGTCTTGAAGCAATTTATCAGAGTTCGATGAAAGTTCACTGACCAAAACACTTGCCAATGATGAGCTCGTACTTGTAGATGTAACTGAAAACCAAATTTTACAATTAAACAAAAATCAAGACTACGAATAAATCAACCTCCTCACCCTCACGTATATTATTCGAAAACGAATTGCTCATATCTTCAGAGCTATCACTATGAATAATTTCCACACTGGCATCATCATCATCATTTTCGTTGTTCTCGTAATCATCATAATCGTCCATATCATCTTCATCTTCATCATCATCGTCATCTTCTTCATCATCATCATCGTCTTCATCATCATTTATAGAAATATGTCTTCCCAATTCAACATCACGTTCGACCGAATCCTGATTTCTCGAACCACCGTCTCTTGAACAACTCCGAGATGAAAGCAAAATAATCGATGAACTACTCTTATCACCATCAGTATCTACATCTTCATCATTTGCTGACGTTTTTTCTACCAACAGATCTGAGCTCGACGATTGTTCCTCATCAAATAAATCTACACTCACCGAATTTTCATTGACCGGTTGATAATCTTGGAGATGTTCATCTAAACCTATTGTATCGTAGAGTGTCATTCCGACTGTAGTATCAAGCATTTGTTCTTTTTCTTTTTCACTTGATTGCAGAGTCACACTCGACGGAGTTTCTGTTTGGTTCTCTGCTATTGGCATTGTTGGCATATATGACAATTCACCAATTATAGTGGTCCGTTCTGAAAACGTTACTTTTGACGGTGAAGTCGATTGTGATTCACTTTCGACAATTTTAATTGAGTCGGTAGTTTCTCTATTAAATCTGGATTCAGTGGAACAGACTTTCGAAGACGATGTGCGAGGTGAAAAGTCCATGAGAGTGTCTGTTTTGAAAATTGTTTTTGTTTCTTCAAAGACGGTGGTTGTTGTAATTTTTTCTACTGCCGGTGCAGTGGGAGTTTTATATTCGGATTGGTCTTCCGGTGAGCTGTGAATCGATGCCCGGCCTTTAAGCTGTTTTCGATTGCGATGCATCGATGAACTTGAACTTCCATCAGAACTCTCAGAATGTGCCCTCTTTGAGGAGTGAGCCCTTGCAATTGAAACGCTTTCAAATTGGCTTTTATCCATAGAAGACCCAATTGCAGAAGAGGTGATTTCAGCCAATCCAAATGACGATGCTTCTTCGTTTGATTTGTGTTGTGTGTTGGATACTGGAAAATCGACGTCTTGGGACATTTTCGATATAGAAGACTCATTCTCAAAAGGACTGGTAGTCACTGTCAAAAGTGGCAAGGTGTTCGAAGTTGAACTCTTGACTCTGTCTACAATGTCTTGAAGCTCCGTTTTACTGATTGCATTGGAGGAAATAAAACTGGATGTTGGTATAAGAGACTCGTTGAATTCAATCTTGGAGCTCGAGCTAGTTGATTGCTTAGAGTTCGGAGGGTCTTGTTTCGGTCTCGATAACGGAGTATAATTCTCAAAACTGCAAGTGGTTTTAAAGGATGGCACTTGTTTAGGCTGCTCACTTTTAACCTTGTCCAAAATGTCTTGCAACTCGTTCTTGCTTATCGGAATCAACGAACTGCAGCTTGTTATTGATCTCAGTGATTTTCTTGTTGTCGGCCCTGCTGCACGTGGACGTTGCGGCTGCTGCTCCTCACTTTCCAGAGTTACATCTTGTTCGCTGATTTGCTCTAACGGTTCATCGACTGGCAATACAAATCGAATACTTTTCTCTTCTTCTGAATCTTTCTTTTTCTCTGGTTCCTCCGATGCCATTCGCACACTTCTGCGATCTGTTTCATCAATTGACTGTTTTGCTTGGCTAACTTTGAGAATACCCGGCAAGGAGACTTCGAATTTATCAGTTGTCTGATCATCTGGCGGAGCAGTATTCTGTACATATGGTGTTTCGAGGAACACAGAACTCTCTCGAGAGTTGGTCTTTTGACTGGCCTTTGGCAAATTGCTCAAATCGTGATTGTAAGTAGTCGAGTTTTTGAAATGCGTCAGCAAATTATCACAACTTGACAATTCATAGTCATAGTGATCGAAGACCTTTCTGCGCTTTTTGGGGTTTTCACGAATTTTATTGCTTAGCTCCGAATTAGCCGGACTATCCAGACGACGTTTTTGTGCTGCTTTGAACGGTTCCGGATATGAAATTATATCCCGTGGATTATATTCTCCGCATACCAACGAGATTTGAGGACTCCGCAAGAAGGGAGCGTTATTCGATTGCTGCAGAGCATTCCCATCAGCGTTTTTTGGCTGATCCCAATAGTGACTAGCAAAATGAGTGCCTAATGCCGAACTATGATAAATCCCGCCAAGCAAATCGTTTGCGTTCTGTTTGGTAAACTGACAACTCAGCGGTAATGGTGAATTCTGTTCGGTTTCTTTGTTTTTGATTCGCTTTTTGATTCTCAAGTAAACATCGGATATGTTTTTGGTGACCGGAGTCATTGTGGTGTGGTAAGCAGCTAGAATCAATGATGGGTTGTCGACATCGGGAGCTCTCCTTCCGTTCGACAACTCATCTACAGCACGTTGGACGTCTCTTCCTTTCGCAAGCTCATCTTGATAGGCAACTGCTTCGATGTATTTGTACTTTTGCAGCAAATAAACAAAACTTAAGTCGTCGGCGATGCGATTTTTGCTGTTTTTTAGCAACGATTGCACTAGTTTGCCTTCGGTTTCGGTCAAAGCTAGATCACGAATCACTCCGAATTTTTTCATCAATAAACAACGACTGAAGAAAAGCTTTAGGAGTTCTTGATCTTTCTCTGCTCGTGCGAAATGAAACGCTTCAGATATAAGATCATTGGCCAAGTACGTGTTTAGTTGAACCAGAGGCGATATGGGCAGGGACTTGGCTTCCAGCACTCTCAGGGCTAGATTTGATTCCATTTGTTCTAGCAACGATGTAATAAATAATTCAATCTGCCACTGGGGACAGATGTGATCTTTGTTGAATGGTGAAATGAATTCATCAACGGCTGCCTGAAAACGGTTCCAAAAAAAGAAGGTTAAACAATCTCAAAATTTAAATGGTTAGAAATTCACCTGAAAATGACAATGATCGAGATTCCAGAACGCCTGAATTTGCTTAATCAACGACGCCGACAGTTTGAATACACTGGGAAACTTGATGAAATTCTGAACGATCGGTTCGTAGCGTTTCTCTTCAATCGCCATATTCAGATCAAGAAAAAAGTACAAAAATAAGGCACACTTATTCTCAAACGAGACATCTGGTATGAGCATTATCCGAAGCATAGCTTGAATTGATGTTGGTGGATACAAACCGTCGCCACCACTCTCTTGCCAGCAATCTCGCAGGGTGTTGCCCTTGAATGAGTGCTCAAGGAACGAGTCAATAAACAATAAATAACAACTTCGTGCTTTTCGCGACGAATAACGCATAAATTCTAATCGACGTTTCTCATAGAAACTATGTAACGACTCGTAGGGATACGGTACAAGGTTTAATTCATTTTCACGATGTCTGACCATGCCAGAGGCTTCGGGAAGCAACCCAATATTGAGGAGCCACAAGAGGATTTCCTGGTAATCCGATGCCATGCGAATCGAACTGCCCTGTGATTCCAACGTGCTCAAAACTAAAGAGAGAATTATGTCTAGAACTCATTTTGAATTGTCTTTTTATGAGAAATTTACCATCCGGTGGGATATTAGCACCAAATTTTGAAATTATATCACTCGACAGATCGGCTAATGTGCGAAGTTGTTTGGAGATAAAACTGAGTTCTTGTTTCTCTCGTTGGTCAAGTGTATAGCCGGAATGGTCGAAGAGGACCTTGCATAATTTGTTGCAACGTTCTTTGATGCTGGACGCTCTCGTCCACAGCCAGTCGGTGAGTGTTGATAGAGACAAACCTTCATTTAGGGATATTCCCTGATGACTGCCATCCGACCAGTTTTTCGCACATTCTTTCAGCAGTCCATGACAGTTATTTTCAATTGCCACAGATAGAAGGGTTTCTCGTTTTGCTTTCTGTAAGGAAACTCAAGTTAAAAATTAATCATTTACCGGCAGAGAACAAACTCACCAATGAAAAAGTTGCTTTATAATTTAGGCCAGAGAATTGAGGCAGTAGACGTGCATTTAAGACTTCGAGGAAAATTGGATTCGGATCCAATAAAGCCAAGGATCCTTGAGATCTAAGGGCATTGATAACTCTGTTCTGAACGCCGGGCCAGTTCAAGTGGATGCAGCTCTTTTCCCCAAGGCCAATTGAATCTACAAGGCGAATTCAATGAAATTACAGTTTAGGGCTTTTAAATTGCTTCTTACCAAAACTCAATGAGATTGGATAGAAGTGCTCTTCCGGTCTTTGAATTGAATTGAAGAGCGAAATTGTACTCGAATTGAAATACATGTCCAAACAACACAAGCCGGGCACCACGAAGGACGCCAAATAACTGGGATCTTCCCTCCAGTCACCAATATAAGGCATTTCTTCTTTGTACCATTGATTGATGTCGAAGAGGAGTACCTCAGTTTGGAGTTCTTGTTCTTGCTTCCAAACTAGGGCGCAAAGGGAAATAGTTTCCTCATTGCCGTGTGAGTGTGGCTTCGAAATGGCTTGGCAAGCAATCGGAACACTCTTGGGACAATTCAGTGGAAGTTGCAATCGCACACTTGATACCTGAAAATTCTATAAAACACACAACAACATTAGCAAGTGTTTGATCATCTCGAAAGACCTACTTCAAAAAAACAAAATCCATTGTCCGCGACAACTCGTTTTTCATACATCAGAGAATGCATAACGGCCATCGAGTTTTGGTAGTGCTCGTGAAAAGCCCAGATGTAGATGCATGGACGTGGATCGTCTGGCGGTTCCATACAACTTATTTTAACCAGTGGCGATGATCGTTCTTGCGGCGGGACAACGTAAAACACTTGCATGTCTGTTAGATCGTACAATACAAGACGACCATCGGCGAGGCCAACGGCTAATCCCAATATAAGCTCGATTGGGAGTAAGGACTGTATGAAATTAGCATTTTCAAGTACTAAAAATATAAGTTAAACGTTATGAACTGCAATTTTTCAAGACTATCAAGCGCTTTTACCTTCTAACTGAATGCCAAAATGAACTCCTTCCTGCTGACAATGCTGAAAATGCCGATGAATATGCAGTAGACTCATGCTATAATCAACTATATGGCATGGCACAACGATAATGCCTGGCTCTTCTCTGGGAGACGGTAATTCAACGTCTCTCAGATTCAAATCGACAAGCAGAACCCTTCCTCCATCAGTGCCAATGGCCAAACAGCCATTCATATTTTGTACAATCGTATTCTGTGCAATGTCATAGCCGATAAATTTGCAGCACGTTATTTTGTACTTCAAATCAATGCAACAAATGACCGTTGATTCTTCGACGGAATACAAGACGACAAGACCACCGGGGCTGTCGGCATATTGGATGCCAATAGCGATTAGTGTATCCTTTATGAATGGCATTTGAATTTCAGAAACGCATGTTATTATACAAACACCAAATCTATTACACCAAAAGAAATAAAATCTGCAGACCGGATGATTTTTTAAAAGATGCTTACCCATTGGTTGCGTCAAAGTCATAATTTGATATTAACTGGCCGGTCCGCAGAGAGGTAATGCACAGACGAGAGCCATTTGTTAACCAACCCCATTGTCCGGATTTTATTATTCCACCGAAAATGTCACCTATTTTATTATTATAAGCAAATTTGAAATTTTTTTTACAAGAAATTAATTTACCGAAATTGTCGTCGGGATTTGGACTTGCCGGAACGAGACTTTCCGTGAAACGAACTTCTTTTTTTGTTACTAAATATGGTTCGAAGTGGTCCATACTGGATGAATTTATTATTTATAAAAGCGACATAAACTCTTTAACAATTTTGCGAGAAAAATAATGTTTAAACACGATAGAAATTGTATCAAATTCTTATTTTTAACAACGCGCGAATTCCAATTTCGTTCGGTCTTTGACCAAAAATAAAGAGGATCGGGATGTCACTTTGGTAGGTATGTTTGATTTGATTGAATTGAATTTGAATTGATGTCAGCCGGTCAGACCAAAATCATTTCAACGAGTTCTGTTAGGCCGTGTGCGAATTGAGTTAAAAAGTTGTTAAAACTTGACGTATGGTAAAATTTTTACACTTCGCATCGTTTAAAATGTCCAGCACGGAAACGTTGGGGTTTGTACACCTTTTGGATGTCAGCCCAGATTTGCATGCAGCTCAAGAAGACAACAGCTTGTTTAGTCTTCTGCAATTTTTTAACTTCAACGGAAATAACCAATGGGAATTCGAAAACTCCATGCAAGATGTGTCCATTTGATTGAAACATCGCCGCATAACGACATTGGTTCGCGTTGCTCTTGCGGTGTCATCTGCAGAAAGTTTTGGTTATAGGTAAGAGATTTAGTGAAAATGTTTAATCAATCATCTCTTGAAATGAAAATATAAGTCCACTTCAATAAGAACATTTATTAATAGAAAGGTTCAAAGTTTCTACAACTGGCCTCTTGTGCAATCAGGACCCATGTTCTGTAACTTATCACTCGCAAGAAAAAAGTGATAAACGCGCGGAATCGAAACAAATTTCAAGTTATCACGTTGTAGGGTTTCTGAAACTTTGAAAATCGTTAATTTTATCACCCGGAACGAACTCAACAGAAACACTGGAAAATTATCGATAACTGGTGTTCTGTATTTTTCAAGTTTGATAATTTTGTCAGATGAAGAACAAAATATTATCACTTGCAATTTTGTTGGTGATAAGAAAGATTGTCGAAGATTTTTTGAGTTACTTGAGAGTAAAAATGTTCTAGGTAATTCAGTTATAGAATTTGCTGACAAAAGTAAATGAATTTTCCAATTTTGTTATTTTTTTTAAGAACAAGAGACAATTATGTTACACAAATGTTGTCTTCTATTGGCGTCTGAAATCGGAGAGAATTTCAATCAAGAATCATGCAATTATCAAGCGTTTGGTTACACTTAAAATGAAAATACCCAAGAGGAGAAGAAAAGCGAAGCAGCAGAAGCCGATGAGGAAGGCGAACGTCCTGGCATCACAGCAAATAGCAACGAACAAAGGTCTCATGCTCATACTCATACAGGAACTTTGGAATTCTCGTTCATCCTTCGTAAGGGAGTTGTCCGTTGCAAAGAGAGTCAACGCTATGGCAAAGAAGTGTATCGTGTCAAGTCTGCCAGCAAGAAGGGTATCAAAATCAAAGCATTAACAAAATGTTTTATTTTATTTTAAACGTTGTTTTAATAAAATAATCTTTAAAGAACAAGCAACAGCGAAGATGTTTTGACTATTCTGTATGAGTCTTCAGTCCTTTTTTGTATCTACATTCATTTTACAGTGAAGTTCTCCCATGAAAACAAACAAAAGTATGTACATGTTACTTACAATATGAAAATGTTCAAAAATCGACTTTAAGATTCTTTGATAGGAATAAGATACATACAAATGCTGAAAAATAAACAAAATGGTGAAGTTAACTCTCAGTTTTACTCTCAGTTACAGAAACCCTATTTTTAGCAAGTGTGATAAAAGTGGAATTTTCTGTTTCATTTTTATCAATGCGTTAAGTTATCACCCAAGTTACAGAACATGGGTCAACATAATAGCATTTCCCACCCAAATGAATGAACACGCCAACACTCTCCTTCGCTGAACTCACTTTAATTAATTAAAAATTTATCGAAACATTTTTCGTTTTTCGTCAAATCTTACGTCAGTTGCAAAATCGAAGCAAAAAATTATTGCTTTCTTTCTCTGGCACACGCAGTCCCACACTGATCACGGAAAAATTTTGCTTTTGGTGTAAAATTTTCAAATTTCTTCACAAAAAAAAAAGAAAGAAATTTGCTTCAAACACGTGAAACAACTTTTAAACGTGATCAAATCCTTTATTCAATCAAATTGCTGCCCACTTTAAAGGTTTGTCTATTTAAAGTTCAAAAATATTTTCACTGCAAAAACTCACGTCCCATAAAAGGAAGAAAAAAAAAGTTACACAAAAAGAAAACCAAAAAAAACGAGTGCTTAAAGAATAAAATCAATATGTTTGAAAATGTTTAATTTGTTTTTTATGTGTTTAAATAGTTGTGAATAGAATCCATAAATTAATCATTTGGTTAATGCATCTGCATTCAGTAAAGTATTGGAAACAAAGAGAGGAAAGAATTGAGTCAGTACGCAATTTTTTTTATTTGCATTTCCTCAACTGTTGTCGAGCACATGTGTCGTGTCGTCGCGGTCGTCTTCGTGTTAAAAGAGAAGTGTGTCTTGCTTTATTTGCTAGACTAGACGTTAGCTTCAGGTAGTTGTAGTTGTAACCAGTGGCTAGCGTTGGGGATTTTCCTTTGAAAAAAAAAAAAATAAATAATTACAAGGCCATTCAAATAAACTTCATTGTTGATAATCTAGAAACGATGGTCATCCTTGTTTCATTCCTTTTCACTTCAAAAAATGATTCATTCAAGTTCAATGCCTCAAAATTCAAAACCCAAACTGTTTTATTTGATTGAATTTGTTCACTGCGAAATGAGAGTCACGTTTATTCTCTCTCTCGAGTTAGAATGATTTAATTTTTAACACTTCTCGCTGCGTAGTTAAAGGTTATCTGGTTTGAGTTTAAATCGTGCAATCTAACCAACTCTTGTTCCCTTTGTTACTTTGCATCGATTAGGCCGGATGGTTCTTCGTCCCATTCTATTTGAACCCCAAAGACCTGAGTCTTGATTAACTGTTTTCTTTCTTTCAATTGCAGTCATTAAAAAATGTCTTCTGCTAAGAAACGCGATGCCCAGCGCAAAAAGGATGCGCGCAACAAGAAAATTGCACAAGTTTCGTCTTCGTCCAAAGGCATAACAAAGGTGAACGGCACCAATGGAACAAACGGTTCCGTTGAACTCACCGAAGAGGAGTTATTGTGCGCAAAACTCGAAGAGGAGGCAAGAATAAGTGCGGAAGCAAGATCATGCACCGGCTCTCTGGCTGTTCATCCAAGATCGCGAGATGTTAAAATTGCCAATTTTTCCATTACCTTCTTCGGATCGGAATTACTGCAAGACACCATGCTGGAATTGAATTGTGGCCGACGGTATGGTCTGATTGGTCTAAACGGATGTGGAAAGTCATCACTACTGTCTGTGCTCGGCAATCGTGAAGTTCCCATACCCGATCACATCGATATCTTTCATTTGACACGTGAAATTCCGGCGAGCACAAAAAGTGCCCTGCAGTGTGTCATGGAAGTCGATGAGGAACGAATTAAACTAGAGAAATTGGCCGAAGAACTGGCCTCAAGCGAAGATGATGATGCCCAAGAACAACTTATCGATATCTATGAGCGATTGGATGACATGGCAGCTGATTGTGCCGAAGCCAAAGCGGCTCGCATTCTGCACGGTTTGGGTTTCGACAAAGACATGCAAGCCAAACAGGCCAAAGACTTCTCCGGTGGTTGGCGGATGCGAATTGCTCTGGCGCGAGCACTGTTCGTTAAACCACATTTGTTGCTGCTCGACGAGCCAACAAATCATTTGGATTTGGAAGCGTGTGTGTGGCTTGAGCAGGAACTCAAGGAATACAAACGTATATTGGTATTGATATCACATTCACAAGATTTCCTCAATGGAGTCTGTACAAATATCGTTCATTTGACGAAGAAACGTCTTAAGTATTATACTGGTAATTATGAGGCTTTTGTGAGGACTCGCATGGAATTGTTGGAGAACCAAATGAAACAATACAATTGGGAACAAGATCAGATATCGCACATGAAGAACTATATTGCTCGATTTGGTCACGGTTCTGCTAAATTGGCACGTCAGGCACAATCGAAGGAGAAGACTCTGGCTAAGATGGTCGCACAAGGCTTAACCGAGAAAGTCACCGATGATAAAATTCTCAATTTCTACTTTCCATCTTGTGGCACTGTTCCACCGCCAGTTATTATGGTTCAGGTAAGCGACACTAATTTCAATTATTTCTTTTGTTTTATTCTCTTTTTCCTTAGAATGTCAGTTTCCGATACAATGACGAGACTCCATGGATCTATAAGAACCTCGAATTTGGTATTGATTTAGACACAAGATTGGCGCTAGTCGGTCCCAATGGTGCTGGTAAGAGTACACTATTGAAATTGCTGTATGGTGATTTGGTGCCTACATCCGGAATGATTCGCAAGAACTCCCATCTCCGCATTGCCCGCTATCACCAACATTTGCATGAACTGCTCGATTTGGATCTTAGCCCTCTGGAATACATGATGAAAGCCTTCCCCGCCGTCAAAGAGAAGGAAGAAATGCGTAAAATTATCGGTCGTTATGGTCTGACGGGTCGCCAGCAAGTTTGCCCAATTCGCCAATTGTCCGATGGACAGCGTTGCAGAGTTGTGTTTGCTTGGCTTGCGTGGCAGGTGCCTCATTTGCTGCTACTTGATGAACCTACCAATCACTTGGATATGGAGACCATTGATGCGTTAGCGGATGCCATTAATGATTTCGATGGGGGCATGGTTCTAGTTAGTCACGATTTCCGTCTTATTAATCAGGTAGGTTTTGGTTTTTATAACATTTTCTGATTGTTTTAACTGTATAACTGTGAATTTCAGGTTGCTGAAGAAATTTGGGTCTGTGAGAAGGAAACAGTCACCAAATGGAACGGTGGTATTTTGGATTATAAGGATCATTTGAAAAACAAAATCACAAAGGTTAAGGATGCCGTAAAGAAATAATTCGATTCGATAAACTTTAGTAACTTAATTTTTACGAAACATTGGCGAATGGTATTAAACTCGCTGATTGTGATCTTTGATTCAAATTACCTTATCACTTACCATACACAATTCCCGATTAAACAAATTTAGCAGAAACTAAGAACCTTCCTCTCAAAACAAATCCAATATACATATGTAACAACTGCTTGATCTGTTATTTGTAATCAATGGAATAACAGGATTATGATTTTATTTATTATTTTTGAAGTTGAATACAATAAATTTACCGATAGACAAATTAGGTTTAAGTGTTTAAGGTTTTAGGGTTCAAACCACAGCTTCGGCAGCATTCTTTTTCTACGAAAATCACCAGCCTATCTGAGGGCACCTGTGCGATAATATCAGACAGTAAAAATCTATCGGCCCTATCGAGGTAACCGTCGGAGCGGGATTTTTTCCGATTTAATCCGAATCGGAAACATTTTGCATGTCGGAGAACTACCTCGATGCAAAATGCGGAGGAAATCGGAGAAAATTCCGCTTCGACGGTTACCTCGATTGGGCAGTATGTTTCCTCCTCTGAACCACGTAGGTTTATGTTGTGTTCTTTCCTTTTATGTGTCTATCTGTCTCTCTTTGTCGTATGTCTTGTTTCAGTCCCAGCCGATGGCCTAAGTCGCCAGTACTATGTAATGTACTACAGGTACTACTATGTGCCATTCATGTTACATTCATGTGCAAAGTACTGTAATGTCAATTATTTTGTTTATTTACTAGTGCTGCAGTTCGGATCGGATAGGGAACACGGCTCTTTCAACGCACGTTGTCCTTAGCAATAGGATTCGAAGATCTTCCATTCATTTGCTCTGCACTTTGATACCGAATGGTTTACTAATACCGTTTTTTTTTGGTAATCCGGAACAGGTACAGAGAACTGTCCGATTCCGGATACCAAACGAACATGCAAACAATTTTTTTTTTAACTAATGGTTGAATGTCTATGTATGAATGTCATATGCAGAATTGCAGATGACATGACATTATTTTTATTTTCTTTATTTGTGAACATGTCGGCGAGTACGTATGTGCGAGTGTATGCATGTATGCGTGATTCTGTTTTGGATTCCGACTTCAAATTCGGAATCGTTTTTCTGTTCTATTCAGAACAAGAACTGTCATCTTGTGCCAAGTGAACGAATTCAGAATCGTTCGGAACAGTTCCGGACGACAAAAAAAACGCTATCTTACTTAAGATGGCGCTACAGTCTGGGGTGGACTCATTGACATACTATACATAGTATACTATACTATACATAGTATATATACATACTATATAAAGTAAGTCAATGACCATGCCATAATTTACACAGTCACGTTGACTGAGAAGTTTGCCTGGGGATGCTGTGGAAAAAACATGACATGGCCCATGGTTAATGGGGACTATTTAAATTAATTAAAAGTACATCAATCTGGCATCACTATTCGAGCTTTTTTTTATATCTGAAAGCTACAAAACTGCAACTGCAACACCAAATTCATCTGTCAAAAATTTATCTTACTTTGCATTTCTATTTATTTACCTTCTTTTTTTTTTGTTACTTATTTTTGTTTAAACTATTTAAATACACCCCCTCTTTTATAATAATTTAAATATCAACAATTTTAAATGGATCTTAATGGAGTTGATTCACTTGTTGCAGCTGCATTTGGAGCATTAGGTGTTATATTTGTAGGGGCATTCGTTGGCTTGATTGTAATTTGTAAGAAGCAGCATCAACGAAAAAGATGGAGTCGCCTAGACAACAAGTTGACAATTTTCTACCTTTATTTAATTAACTGAATTCAATTGAAAATCAAAAAATGTTTTAGGTCAGTGAAAAAGAATAAAAACGAGCATGAATTGGCCATGGCATTAGGTGACATTGGTCTGAACAATGCATTGGAACAGATTATTAGCGATCAACAGTGGGTTGATGACGCTTCTGGTTTGATTCCTCATTGTTTGGTTATTCTACGGACATGTCATGGATTGACTGAGCGATTGGCCACTTTGGCTATGGGACCCAGTGTGAAGAGATTCAGTAATCGACTTACGGATGCTGCAAAACGAATTCCGTCGCGAGTCGATGATGTTGGTTGGTTTGGCTAAAAGCACCTTTTAGATAACTATTTTATATTTCATTAAAGTCCAGGCAATGTATCCACCATTGGATGCTCGTTTGCTTGAGGCTAGAGTAGCGGCTCTTGTTTTGGCTGTTGGTCAGTTAGCACTTTTGACACAATCGGCAATTGGTTCTCATGTCGAGTGGATTGACGAGAGTCTTGAAGAGATGGATAAGCATTTACTGGTAAATATTTTTAACCATGTAATCCTAATTAATGTGTGATTTAATTGTTTCAGCTTTTGAGAAATGTTTCTCTGGAAAAAGATAACTCCAATCGTTTGGAAATGAGTGCATTTGTTTGAAAACATGGAATTGCCCGGAAAGAGGTTATTCCTTACGAAACTTTTAGCGACTAAAAGACAATTGAATCAGATTCAGACTCATGACAATCAACAGTATAAATACCTTTACATTTAACGCTTTTTAGGAGAATATTTTAAACTAATCTAACCTATAAATTGGTTTAAATTTTACAATAAAGAATTTTGGATCATTTATTGCATTTAATGGAAAAAAAGTCGGCATTTGAACTAATGGCCTTTCCGCTTGCTTAACCGAATGTTTTAGTCTTCAACTGCGCCAAAACCGATATCCGGGTCTCTTCAAACACATCAAATTTTGCTACCACAGACTTTGTCCCTTGTCATAAGAGCTAAATTTCGAACTAGGAGATTTGTCATAGCCAAGCTCACCATAACATCTGAATAAATATAAAGATAGAGTGGCGCGACAAGCTCTTGAGGAGCTGTCTCTATTCTCTAGGTGCGTGTGAAGAATTGAGGGGACTTACAATTTTTCGCCGATTCCGAACGGCAAACTTGAGAAGCACTTTTTCGTGACAGATGATACTCTTGGAAGTTTTGTCAGTTCTTCGCAAGAGGCAGTGTCCGTGAAAGATGAAATAAAAACTTTGGGCCCGAGTAGGATTCGAACCCACGACGTTCTGCTTAGCAGCCAACGCACCTAACCACTAAGCTACGGACACTACTTTTTCTTAACATCTACCTTCCTCAAAAAACGATTTCTCTTTTATTACATCGAGATTTATTTTTCAGCGACCTCTTGATACCAGTGTTAATTTACCATTAGCAATTTCCTCCGTCAAGCTGCTGTAACATAACGCAAGGAAAAATTGTGTTGCTGCAGCTGAATGCTTTCACTCACATAATTAGCAACTTGGTATCACTGAAACAACATTACTATCTTCTTCTCACCAATACAAATTTACCATTAATCATCTCCATCTCTTTCTGTTGCACAACTTCGTCAATTTTCTTTCTGTACTTTTGTAGTATTTCCATTGGGGGCGGTGGCGGTAATTGCAGTGTCGAAACACCTTTGCTAGAATTTTACATTTTCGTTTACAAAGATTATAAAAAAATCCCAAATTTATTTACCAAATGTGAATTCAAATGTACACTTTCAATCAATAAAACAAAAACTAACAAAATTCGCATCACAAATATCAAGCAAACTAAGAAAAAAAAAGAAACGAAATCCACCCACATACATCAAAGTAGATCATGTAAAAGAAAAAAAAAACCGAACCGAAGAAAAGATAGACGACTTCTTTGCTCCATCGTCATTGTTCTTCGATTTCAGTGCCTGTCGCCGTCGTCGTTCGTCGTCGTACATCGTTTTCGTCCCCGTTCCGATATATATTTTTTGATGAGACCGACCCTTGTGTGAATGTGCGTGCACTTAAAATGGCTGAGTGTCTGCAATCATCGAAAATGTGCAGTTCGACAATAATTAAATAGTGAAACCAAAAAAATTGAAATTTTGCCCTCTTTTTTTGTTTTTTATAAACAATTTGTACATTTTTTCTCAACAAAATATCGGAAAAGACGGTTCCTCACAGACGCTTTTTTTTTTGTTTTAAAGAAGAATTTTGTTTACTTTTTTTGTGTCAATATTTTTTTATCGACTTGAAAAAATCCACTGAGCTCGGATATTTTTCCGGATTTTTCTTGTTAGTTTTTGTCGAACAGAAAAGAGCTGCTTGATGATTTGGTTTTTGTTGAGTATTTTTTTGTAAGTTATTTGGGAGCAGTGTAAAGAAAAGAAAACGCATTTGCATTTCTTTTGTCGACCTAGAGGAGCACCTACTATGGATTGCAGCTTTACGGACTATGATTCGATTGCTAATTACCTCAACGAATCCGTAAGTATTATTTTTCATTTTCATCCACAGCCAACCATAAACCAAAAAGGTTATGTTAATTTAATTCTTTTATTTGTTTGAATGATAAAATTAAAAGATGAAAAAAAAAGCATATTGCCCTAAAAACGAAATATCTTCCGACAAGCAAATGTTCCATACAAATGGTTCAGCAGATGTTTTTGCATCCTCTTTGCCTTGTTCGTGCTCCTCCTGCTGTCCATTTTCTGTCTTACCTACACTCCTCCTACCCGTGTGTCGTCTTCTGGTAAAGCTGCTGCTGTGTTTCAATACAACATTTTCGTATGATTATGATCTTCGTTTTTTTTTTTACTTTTTTTCTCGATTTTTATGTCTTTCTTCTACATTGAAGCGAAGCGCTATTAATAGGATTACAAAGTTGAGTTGAAGTTGATATTTTCTAGAAAGTGTGCATGCAGTCAGGAAATGCATTTTAGATTCGGGTGTCGATGTTTAACAACAACAACACTTAAGCGTTGAGTCTTTTAAAAGTAAATAGACAGCTTGCTGCTGGCTCGGATGGCTATATGCTTCTGATTACGGTTACCTACTTATGCAGATGTTGGTTTGGTACTTGATTTGGAACCTACGTAGGCCAAAAACGGTGTAATATAACACTCGGACTTGGTGTCGCTCGCTATTTGGAACCAAGTTGAACCGCAATTGGGTTTTTATTTTCTTTTTTTGAGGTTTTTTGTGTTCGTAGCCTTTGTAATTCAGTTTGAATTTGATATTTATCTCGCTCTCTTATTGGTTTAGCAGGGCAGATGATGAAAGTAGGTACTTTGCTTATGCACTGAACGATGTTGATGTGCAAAATGGTTTTTATTATTCACACTGAAAATAAGCCATAGAGATCCGGAACGGATGTCGGCTCGTAGATCATCAAAAACACACACTGCAGTCCAGTCATTATGTATAATCTTTTTTTGAAAGCAACGAAATACTAAGAAGACACACAATTTCTTTTCATAATTAGGAATCTGAATGAAATCTTGTCGTTAGTATTCTTGGGAGCACGTACTATGTTAGCTTGTTGTTATTGTGCTTCTTGTGGATAAAAGCGGAAGAACAACAGAAAAAAAAAACAGCAATAGCAACGACAACAACAACAAACATTTGACAACAAAACAGGAAGTGTGCTTGGAGTTTCGAAAATTTTAATTTTGAATGTAAATTGTGTCAGGGTTGCCAGAAGCTGTAAATGTAAGATAAATTGTAACCCTGAAGTAACATATTTGTTATTTATTCAAATATTATTTTTATCATAATAACGAGTAATAAAATTAATGACTGTTTGATTGTAAAGAAAACAAAGCACGTTGTAATAGGCAGCCATTGTTTTGAAGTTCGTTGTTAACTGGTTTCTGGGCGAGTTGTGGTGCATTTTGCATAAGAATGAAGCGTTCGAATCTTAATAAGAAATCTTTCTTATTTATAATAATGTATTGCTAATGATTACATACACAAAGAGGGAGAGAGATCTGTTGGTGGTCGTCTTGAGTGAGTGCGATGACACTTAAACGCTCGGGTGCAATATTTTTGAAAATCGATGTTTTTTTTCTGATTTTTCGACTTAAACAGACATGCCGAGACTTTTCAACCAAAGGTGGAATACAACCAGGGAAATAGCTTTTAGTTTGATAATACCAGGTGACGAAGCTGTAAATATTGTACGAATGCATCAACTCTAAGCTACTGCAATTGTTACCAGGAAAATTCGAGGAAATGTTTTGCCCATTCGAAGGTTGGATAGTTTCCCGCAAAAAGCACAATGCGCAGAACAGTCGAGTAGCAATTAAACTCCACAGGTAGTGTCCGACCAAAGCCGAAGCCGAATGTTGAATAAAGTTAAGAATTCTCATTTCGAATAAGAATCAAATATTTTATCTTATAATATTTTATTAAAATAAAATTTCTTTGTTAAAAAAATATAACACAAATCACTAATAATAACAAAAATAAATAATTAATTTTAAGGACTTAATAAAGAAACATTAGTTCAGTAAATTAATAGTCAAAATCAAAGAGTCTAATGTTGATCTCCTATCCGCATATATCTGCCCAGCAGCACTGAACAATGAACAGTTGTTCACTGTGCACACCGTGTGGACAAAAATTGTACAGCTACGCTAAAATAATTATTAAGCTCCTTTGTCCAACCATTTCAAAAATTCAAAAATTGAATTTTTTTTCGGCGCCTACTACGATTCTCGATATCAATAAAAAAATTCATTGGCTTCGGTCAAAACTTCGGCCAAAATATACCGAAGCCGAAGATTTGACCGAATGTCGTTTTTTTGGCCGAATTCGGCAGAAGCCATAATTGAAATGAGCTAAGACACATTTCTAGTAATCCCATACAATATTGTGGGGGCGTAGTGGAGGACTTTATGTCCTATTGGAAACAGTAAACAATCTGAATAATTACAAGCACAGTTTGGTGTGTCTATCTAAGTCTTGAAGGTTCTTTTAATGTAGCATTACATTTTTTTGTTGGTGTTGGGTTATCAGGCCAAAAAACAAACACCCTGTAGGTTGTAGGGTTAACAGATTTTAGGAGGGGTAGTTGAGTTTTTTTTTCTTTTGGTTTATAGTCTCAAGTCTGGAATTCCATACCTGTTTGAGGTTGTAGACATGGAACTTTCCAGACCTTCCATAGTGGAAACGACACTCCTGCCTTCTGCTGTACATAATATCTCAATAGGCTTCCGCAATTTGGTCAATCGGCTAATATGCACTTACTATTGCTATTACTCTTGCAATGTCCTGTCATGGTCTTGATGCATTTCGCTGAGGTCCTCCCTCGAGCAACTAAAGTGTCACTGCACAAAACCCTTATCATGCCGGTCCTCATGTATGTTGTAGGGAAATGGGCCTTGATAACATCGAATGCAAACGCTTTGGGCTGCTTCGAGAGAAAAAGTTTCGAGTGATTTTTTGGTCTAGTCTACATAAATAGAGAATGGAGACGAATATGCAACCAAGAGCTATACGAGCCGTTCCAACATAGTCAAAAAAGTTAAGGTTAAGGTTAAAGTTAAAATAATGCTATAGCCTGTAGTGTCTTCGGATCTTAGCTGGAAGGACGTTGCCAAAGATGAAGACCGCCACTCAGTTAGAGCACACAGGTGGTAGAGGACCTAAACCAACTTGGCCTGCGAAACCGGAGACAGCTCGCGACCTTAGGACAAAGAGGTTCTACCTCACATTTTTTTTCCAAAATTGAGTTATAGATTGCATCGTACTAAAACGGCTACGCTCTTTCATTTGCCGCTGTCCAAATCTCTTTTATTTAATGAATTAGTTCAAGAAATTCCAGCCAACAAGGTTCTATCTACACGATGAATTTAAGTTCACAAAGTTCAAACAGGCAGATAGAACCTTGCATCCTCGAAAAAAAAACATTTTGGGAAATAGACACCCGTTGAAATTTAAGTTGTAGATAGAACTTTATTGATATAAATGAGTATGAGAGAACCGCTAGCTAGGGACCAAGCTGGCCGGATTCGCTTGTTGGATGAGGCCCTGGTCCGATGTGGACTGTAGAGCCGTCTTACGTAGATTTCAAGAGATTCCTTCTGCCGTATATAAAAGAGCAGTAGCAATAAGATTTTTACGGTAGATATTTAAAGTTGGGCTTCATATTCTTCAATCGGCAAACATGCAGTTGCTGTTGCTTTTACGTTTTACATTTGCTTTGCTATGTCCGACCTTGGTCTTGACGGACTTATCTTCACCACTTCCAAGAGACAAAAATAAAAAAAAAGACATTCAAGAGAAAGCCAGTTGAAGACTGGCCTCAAATTGCACCAATCAGGTATCTAAAATAGGCTTAACTTTAAGGGTCTCGTTATGGGGATAAGGAGTATAGGTACAGCTAATGGCGTCTGAAAAACTATAAATACTAACGATCTTATGCCATTTCCGTACGGTTTAATTAAGAATCACTTCGTTCATGAAAGAACAGATCGATACTCTTATGCACGAGTCAGATTCAAACACATTCTGCGTAACAGTTAACGCACTTACTCAATATACACCACGGGCACTGCGATAGCAAAGCCGCTCTGAATTTACTGGATTGATTTGTGGTACACAGACACCTTTGGATCTATTTGCTGCAGAACCAACCTAACTCAACAGTGAAAGGTCTCAGAACCGGACATTGAATGCCGTGATATAAGAAGCTGTCTCAAATGAATTCTGTAAGAGCTACATGAAAATAGCAGAAGAGGATAAGAATCTATAACGCATTTGCCCATGTTTTACCCTGTGCATAACTCAAATGAAAATCTTCATCGCTTTATTGAAAAATCAAATCTGCAAATGTTTCGATTATCGTGTCAAACCTCATTATTTCCGATGTGTTAGACCATAATAATCTGTGTTTGTCAAATGTTTAATAATCCAGGTCAACCTATCTATGTAAGGCTAAACACACACCGAAGCGGACAAAACGTCTTTTTGTCTTTCGACAAAAAGTCGTTTCGTATTCTACAAAAACAGAACGTCTTGTCTTTGTCCGCTTCGGTGTGTTTTGCTCCTATACAACCTATACACCTGTCAGGTTTTTTTTGTCGATTTCTGTTTGTTTGCCTTTTTCACTCTGGTGTGTGTTACTTCATAAGATGGTGTATAGTTTTAGGTGCTGACATTTTGTCCCAGACTTTTTGTCTTCTTCGGTGTGTTTTGCTCCTATGTATTTACTGCAACCGACACGAGCGGATAAGACATCGTCGTGTCGTGTCGTGTCTTTTTCGGTGTGTGTTGCTTGATAATAGCAATTGAAACAAAGACATGATTTCTTGTCGTAAGACAAAAAGACGTTTTGTTCGCTTCGGTGTATTAAGCCTAAAGCTTTAACTTCATTTTGCAATCGGCCGTAGTTTGATATACGCAGCATTTCATTGGACGTTGCAAATACCTTTGGCAATTAAAGCCTGGTGCTTGATTTACAAAAAAGAACACATAAATAAAACCAATTCTCCTAAAGTAAGCAACGATACTGCAACTGCAACATCTTTTTTTAATGAACGCAGTTTAACAAAAATAGACAGTTCCATCCATTGGCAGAAAAAACAAAAACAAGACTGATTAATCGTTTGCTTGTACAATTATTTTAAATTGTTATCATTTAAAATGTTCTTTTAACCTAATTATTGCTAAAAACATGCAATTAATGACTAAGATCACTTTTGAAAAAAGACGCGTCAATAGCTGTATGTACTCATATTTTGGATTCTGATTAGCAAACGGTGTCTCGACATCAGAGAACTCAATATAGATTTTTAATTGCAAATGATAAGGAAATATAGTCGCGTTTTATTGGCGCCTTGATATTATAAAAAAAAAGGTTTGACGTTTTCTTTTATTAGAAACGGCATTGACTCAATTCATCCTACAAAAATAAATAAAATTCATTGCCCTGTCTCTGTGACTGATGTTTCAGCGATTGTTGGCTGTGGTTGGACCGTTCTTTCTTTACCTAGTGTATTGGCTCCAGATCATACGAAACCCAGTTGAAGTTAGGTACAGCCTTAAGCACATCTTCAAAGTCAGAATCAGAGGCGACTGACAAAAAAAAAAAAAATAAAAATAATAAAAATAAAACACTTTCACTGATAAATTGATCCTTGATGTGGATTGAACTTGAAATTAATTTAAGAACGTTTCCCATGTTTGATATGCAGCACAATACAAAGGTTGGAGGTTGCCTTTGTTTTTTCAGATAACTTTGCTTTTGTTTATTGCAAAAAAAAAAAAAACAAAACACCAAATTAGTCACATTTCTGTCGTCTGTAAATCGCCATTTATCAGAAAGTATTTCATTGCATCACAGAAACAGAACGTGTGAATTATTTATTACTGATTTCAATCATGTGACCAGAGACAGAGAGCCATGTTAGGTTGTCTGAATATTTGTGGTCATCGTGCGTGCAAGATAAAATGTGTAATTAATAAGACGTCAGAAAGACACAAGCATGACGACTACAGATAGATATAACTAGGCCCACCCTTGTAGGTCTAATAATTTTTCAAGGTTCTCTTTTTTTTTTTTTTTTTTTTTTTTTGCCATGCATGCGTCATGTGTTTAATTATTGTTTTTTCCTGCACGAACTTGTTATTCAAAGGTGTCTTCGTCAAAGTCCTTTTTTAGAATAATGTCCAATCCAATGTTTTCTTTCTGAGGAAGGAGAAGCAAAAAATAATGAGAAATAATTCAGAAATTTATTCATGATTGATTAACGACTTAATGTGGACTTGGGCCTCAATCAACAGTCTGCGCCAGCCAACTCGATCCCCAACCAGCTGTCTTCAGTTTTGCACTCCAAGTTGATTGAGGTCCTCTTCCACTTGAGTGCGCCACCTGAGTCGCGGTCGTCCTCTCCTCCTACGTCCGTCGGGAATAGTGTCGAAGGCTTTCCGACCCGGAGCATTGGTGTCCATCCGCTCTTAATGACCAAGCCATCTGAGTCTCTGGACCTTGACCCTTCTGGCTAGGTCCATGCCGTTGTACAACCCGTAAAGTTCGCTGTTATATCTTCTTGGCCATTCGCCTTCAATGCACACGGGGCCAAAGATGACCCGAAGAACTTTCTTCTCGAAACAACCTAAGGCACTTTCATCCGATTTTGTCAAGGTCCATGCTTCTGCACCATACGGCAGGACTGGGATGATGAGGGTGTTATATTTTTTACCTTAGTTGATCGAGAGAGGGCTTTTCCATTCAATTGCTTTCTTAGCCCAAAGAAACTGCGATTAGCAAGGGTTATTCTTCGTTTGATCTTGGCGCTGGTGTTTATAGCGGAGCCTAGGTAGACAAACTCCTCTACTACCTCGAAGCTGTATGCGTCTATTGTGATGTTCTGTTCGAGCCGCATATACTTCGTTTTTCCTTCAATTACCGCTTAACCCATTTTTGCCGCTTCTGTCTTAATTCTCACAAAGGTGCCATTGACAACACGCTGTGTTCTTCCCATTATATTAATATCATCGGCGTACGCGAGAAGTTGAACAGATTTTTGGAAGATATTACCTCTGGTGTTGGCGGTGGAGTTTTGCACTATCTTCTCAAGAACGATGTTAAAGAAATCGCATGACAGTGCATCGCCTTGTCTGAATCCTTTTTTGACGTCGAAAGATTACGTTAGCTCGTTGCCAACCTTGATGGAGCAGCGTGAGTTCTCCATCGTCATTTTGCACAAGCGAACGAGCTTGGCAGGGATTCCAAAACTAGACATAGCTTTGTACAGTTCGTCTCTGTAGATGCTGTCATACGCGGCCTTAAAATCGATGGAAAGGTGGTGGGTATCGATTTGGAGTTCATAGGTCTTTTCCAGGATCTGCCGCAACGTGAAAATTTGGTCGATGGTTGACTTTCCTGGCCTGAAGCCAGATTGATAACGACTAATCAGATTGTTGACGAAAGGCTTCAGACATTCACATATTACGGCACTACGGCAGAGAGGATCTTGTAGGCGATGTTAAGTAGACTTATTTGTCTGTAGTTGCGCAGTTTAGAGGATCTCACTTTTTCAGGATCGGGCAATTCATCGGACATGCATTCCTCTGACCATATCTTACAGATGAATTGGTGCATGCTCCTATCTAGCTCGTCGCCTGCTGCTTTGAACAGCTCAGCAGCTAGACCTTTGTTGGATTTCAGCCGTGATATTGCGGACTTAAATGTATCTTCTCCTTATTTATCAATCAAACTGCCTCTATCGATTGCTTGATGAGAAAAAAAAACCTCACTAACGTCATAGGTTTTATGCTTTTATTTGTGGCTCTCTGAAACCATAAACACTAAGTCTACTACTACTTTGGTTCACATAAAAAAAAAACACAATTAATGAAAGAAAAGCAGTTATAGCTGTGAGTGCGTAACCTAGGCCAATCCCTCCTACATTGCAAATTGAAGTAATTCCGTCTTCATTTTACTTCAATAAGAAGTTCCCATTTGGATACCGACTCGTTCTATAGGTGCTTGAAAATTTGTATACGATGTCCTTGGCGAGCGCTGGTTGTTAGCGACAATTCCGACAGGTATTACCCCTATCACTATATTTTGTTTGTGAAAAATTGAAAAAAGGCTATGACTTGCTAATATACAGATCTTTAAACAGAGCAAGGCTTTTGGGTTCAACAAACTTAATAAAATGACTACTAAAACCATACTGATAAATCATTGAGGCCAGCTCACATGACAAAAACGCGGAATTGTATGTTCACCAAACACTTACTACAATTATTGTACAACGTGCTGTGACATGATGCGTTGTGTCGTTGAAACCGATTCTCCTTCACCCTCACATCAATTCAGGAACGAAAAAAGCCATTGACCTTAACTTAACCCTCTGACCCGCATCAATTTTCATGAAGAAGTATGTACTTTCGTTGCAAATGTCAACAGAAAAACGGTTGATATATTTGAGTGTGTTAAGGTAGCCTAAACGACAAACATGTTTGCCGAACATGCTCGTTTGCTAACGCAAACCCTGCACGGCAAACACATAATTGGTGAACATCATTTCGCTTTGATTCTTGAAAGTGTGAAGATGTGTCAAAAAGAGAAGCAAATCATTGCGCTTATGGTTATCTCATAGAAAAAAAGAGATTTGTTCGCTATCATCTCCCTACATGCCAAACAACGAAACGGACGAACACAAGAAAATCAAAAATGTTTGCCAACAGCGAACAGTTCGCAAACCATACCCTACACGACGAATTTATAGCGTACACAAGCATGTTTGGCGTACATGTTTGTCGTTTAGTGCTACGTTTAGTGCTTAGGTGCGTTGGTTGCTAAGCAGAACGTCGTGGGTCCGAGTCCTACTCGTGCCCATAGTTTTTATTTCATCTTTCACAGGCACTGCCTCTTGCGAAGAACTGACAAAACTTCCAAGAGTATCAATCTGTCATGAAAAAGTGAAAAAGTGTAGGTCCCCTCAATTCTTCACACGCCACTTAGTCCTTGAATCTTCAAGAGCTGTCGCGCCACTCTATTTAATGGATGATAAGACTTTGTATGAACGTGACCATGGTAGGTAAAAATGTCGGACACGAGCAGCCTAATTCGGTGGCGCAAGTAACGCTGGATTGTGTCTGTCTATATCTTGCCTGTGTCTTCAAATAAAGGTATTAGTTCGGGATTTATTGTCGGTGGGTCATATCTTCCTAAATATATGTAATGCAGTTGGTAAGGCTACCCCATCTGTGGTTTGATTCAGCGAGAAAATTTGAGAAGATTTTGCCCTTATAGCACTAAGAGGAATATACTAGTGTGTTATGAATGGTTGATCCTATCCTGGCCAGCTTTTCAGACCGTTCATTACCCTCAAATCCAGTCTGATCCAAAGCCAGAACCCAAATAAGAGTAAACCAGAGTAAAAAGATGATGACAAGACGAGCCAATCGCTTAAATAGCCGCTGACTGTCCGTATTTCGGTTTTGATTTAGATCTTGCTTTAGTATTTTGCTTGCTTCCCTTATCTCCAGTCAGTCAGCTTGAAAGACACTTGCAAAGACGGGAAGCCGCAAAGGCCTAGAGACATTTAAAGATTCGGAGAAGATTAATGCACCAACCCTATATCCCATCTTTGAACCGTTATCGTCAAAAAAATAGTTGTTTCGAAGTCTATCATTACTAAGTCGTCTTTTTACTCTTTTCGAGATAGAGAGATATATTTAAAAACTAGCCAGTTGGGATTAGAAGATACTAAGTATTTAATGTACACGTCGATTGGTAAGAGGTAGAGAAAAAAGCTTAATACATCTGATGAACACAAAGTTCCAGTGGAGCTAACGCTAGCTATTCTCTGAAACTTTATGAGTGTTGTATACGCTTTACTTAGTGCTGGGATCTATACAATCGGACGGACTGAATGAAAACAGTGCTGCCAACTCATTCATTAGCTCTTAAGAAAACTAATAAAACAAACAAATTGTTGGGCAAACTTGGTAGCGTTTTTCAATTTAAAAATATTTGCAAGTATTGCGGAAATTCTTAATTAATTAATTATTTGCTGTACATACTTCAAAAGCTACTGAGCTTAAAAGTAAGCTCGTTCAAGTATGTGAACATTTTAATGAGAAATGCCTATTTTATTTCCAAGAGTCTTATGGCGTTTTCAATTGGCAAACTGTGTTTAATGGAAATTCCGGATGGAAGCTCTATTATGGATTACAAAATGAAGGGGCCATTGATGTCATTATTTAGAGTTGTAGGTAGGAAGAAATGACTGTCCTACTTACGCGTAGGACACAATACGCGCTGAGTGCGCAGTTGAGTTGAGAGAGATCTTCTGAGAGTTCCTCAATATCGTTGAAGAAATCTTTACCTAAGTAGAGTGCTCTTTTCCTAGCCAAGGGTGGACAATGGCAAAGAAATTGTGGAACCGTTTTTTTTTCGTTCTGGTTCTCACACTGATGGTATCAGGCTTGTTTGGTTGCAGTGCCCGTAGGATCAAGTTTTCCAGTAGCCTGTTTCTTTGAGTCGCAAGATACTGCAGGACAGCTGATATTTAATAAAGAGGTCAATCGGAAGAAGGTCCAGGATTTAGAGTTGTAATTTTAAGCTCTTTAAAACCGGGTTAGCACTCTGTCAATAAATTGCATGTTATGATGCCCTAAAAAGTAAAATGTTGACAGGAAACACACTTCCATCTGATTGTTATACCGACAATCAAAACGTTTCTCGATATTTCTTTTTATTCAAGAAACATACACAAATTAAAAACGAATACCACAAATCAATTCCAAGCACAAAAAAAAAAAAATAAATAAATTCTCTATCAATTTATTATCTAGCAAAACCATTGGAGGCAATTCAAACAAGAGTGTGACATTTGACCGAAAGACATTTAACAGAAGCAAAAACACACACAAACCCCAATCTAAACAAATTAATCGAACTTCAGCAACAACAACAACACCACCAGCAAGAAAACATTAATGCAGTCTTTTATTGAACGACCAAACGATTGCCGTGCGTTGTCGTCGGTCGTTCGCCGAACAGAATCAAGTCATTTCACAAAACTTGAACGTACTAGTCGTTATACTGTTCCTTTGTCCGTAAGCGTACGTTAGTGTACGAGTAAGTGTTAATTTAATTGTTTTTATCATTTTCATCGGCCTCTAATGAATCGCATCGCATTCGGATCGCGCATTCTTTCTTCATGCTATTCATTCAATAAAAATGCGACTACATAAACCGAATCGCTTGTGCTTGTGATGTCGCTGTGACACATGTGCTGCCGCGCTCATTCTAATCACCAACAATTTGTATTATTTATTTGCAACCATTTCGATGTGATTTCTTTCATCTGTGTTATTTATTTCCATAAAATTACCTTCGCACACTTCCACCAATCTCATTACAACTCATTCGGTATCGTTATCGTCGTTACTGAGGTGTAGGTGTAGGGCAGCACAAATAGGTGTTTGCACACGTTATCATCGTCATTTCACAGTTTATCGTACAAAGACCTCATGAGGGAGCATTTACTTTGTTCAAGGCATTTCACAATTTTTGTTTTATAGCTCCATAGGAAGTAGCAGTGCTCAAACACGTTCATTAAACGCTATAAATTTTCACGTAAATCACAATGTTTGAATACAATGTATGTAAATTGATTGATAAGACAAAAATGATTTTATTTCTTTGCAGGTTTTAGACCTACCCGAACCGTTATCTGTATTGTCTTCCCTAAAGAACAAAGAAGGCGCCGAATCAAGCTCACACAAAACAACCACAACGACATCATTAAGCGTAGCAGGAGCAGCACCAACAGCAGCAACACCATCAACAGCTGGGGTTGTCAAACTAAGACGCAAAGGCGATAAAATTGTTGATCGTAGCAGTGCTTATAGATTTTCAATGGCAAATCTTGAAGAATCACACGAATCGGAATTGGATGCAATTTTGGGGGAATTGAGTCTCTTGGAACAAGCTGGCAGTATTTGTGGCAGCAATGATAGTCGGTTGGGACGCTCGCACAGTCGATCGAATTCAACAATATCAGGTGCAACAAATTCTTCGATCTCATACTCGTCGGAGAGTAATACTAGTTCGGATGGCTTGAGTGGTCGTGAGACACGCACCGAGAGTCCAGACAATGATTCGGCATTTAGTGATACGGTTTCGTTGTTGTCGAGTGAATCCTCGGCATCGAGCAACATAAGTTCGGCCTTGAATCATCACAAGCAAATTTTATTGGCCGAGAATGATCAGGATGTTCAGTTGCGTGACAAGAGTAAAGCGGCGAAAATTCAATTGGCGCTTCATAAACTTGAGCATGCATCTATAAGGCGGCTTTTTGTTAAAGCTTTTACAGCAGATGGGGCATCGAAATCACTGCTGGTTGATGAACGCATGACATGTGGTCATGTGACACGTTTGCTGGCTGACAAGAATCATGTGAAAATGCAAACACACTGGGCATTAGTTGAGAATTTGAGTGAACTCCAAATGGGTAAGTTTTTGATGAGAATTAACGAGACTAATTGTTTAATTTAATTTTAGAATTTGCGTGGAACGAAAATGTCAGCATGCCTGAGGTGGTTGTTGTGCGAGGAGGAAGAGAGATTGTTTTGACAGTTTTAAAATCTTTAAGGTCATACTCAAATAGGCATCGTTTGTTAACTTTCCGAAGTCTCTGTTATGTTCACACGCACTAATCTCAAGTTAATTAAATTGGGAGCTTATAAGTATTAGCTAAGTATTATTACACTGTTCAAAAATTGAAGTTTGGAAAAAACTTTCAGGTCTCCATACCATCAGGAATAGATTAGGAGGATCGTGTTATCCGGGAAGACAAATCCTTACACTTTTATTCTCATGGATCCAAAACAAAGGAAGTTGTAGGTGTTGTTGTGTACTCAGAAAAGCTTAATCTAAGCCTCCTATTCAGTCTCCCCAATCAATTTAGAGTGTTCCAGGCAGAAAATTAAACAATCAAAGAAGTCTTACCTTGGCTAAGAAAAAACGTGAACTCTATCTCTAAAATTCCCTTAACTGTCGATCATCTCTTATGAAAATGACATAGCAGTTCAACTTCACTCTCTCCTGGGTGCCGGCCATAGGGACATTCATTGAAATTGTTAAGCTGATTAACATGCTAAAAATGGATCTACTTTGCTTCTCTTGTCCATTGGGAAAAGGTTGGCGTATCTATCATTACGTGTAAACTCATGTTTAAGCAAAACGCCATTAGAGATACAAACCACAGAGGTACAAGTCAACAAACAGATGTGGCCCAACGTAAATCCTGAAAGAAAAAAGGATCTTATATCTCCACAGAGACTGCATAAATAGCTTTCTAGTAGGTGTTACCACTGGACATCGCCTTATAGGACGTCATGCTTTACGATTTGGCGTCTTCTGCAGAAGCTGCATCGACAAAGAGGAAGAGGAAACAATTCCTCATTTGCTTTGTTCATGTATCGCGCTCCCATAAGAAGGAAAACTCATCTAGCTTGTAAAAATCTTCAAATGGTTCAATGAGTAAAAAGTTGTGGTATCACAATGCCTAAGCCAAGTTGAGTCTAGCAACCATCTCTAGACATGTGTTCCAGGACCCTACTGAGGTCTCTTGGGCGGTATTAAGAAAAAACTGTTTAAATTAAATTGGTCACTGCAACTCACTTACTTACTTACTTACTTAAACGGCTCCTCGCATAAGCTCTTAAGTCGGTACTTGTCGTCTGGAACCTGAGGGCTGCGACGAGAAGACTATTGGCTGGTCCGTTGTCGTCCATTCGCTCGATGTGGCCGAGCCAATGCAGTCTTTTCTTGGCTTTCTGTGCTACATCCACATCTAAGTATAGCTTGTATTGCTCGCGGTTGAACCTTCTTCTACCCTCGCACACAGGACCGAACATCCGTCGAAGAAGTTTTCTTTGGAAATTGTCCAGTAACAATTTCCCTTTTTTACTTATTGTTCAACACTGTTCCGTAGAGTAGGACTGGTAAACTCAAAGTCTTGTATAGTAGGCACTTTGTCTTTCAAGTGTGGAGTTTTGAACCCATATGTTTGGCCCAACCGAAGTAACAGCGGTTCGGTAGGTTGCTACTACCAACAGTAACGTTTTTTTTCTAAGCAGTGGACAGATGTTCTTTTGTTTGTTGATAGCATTTACTCTATTTTGTCCTTATTCACTTTAAGAGCTTCGCCTGTTCTTTAATCGCTGTGAAGGCCTCAATCACAGCTCTTTGTATGCGACCGATGCTGTCTGTCTATATTGTCCATATAGCCTAAGTGATGGGTGGATTTGTTGAAGATAATGCATTTCATTAAGCAACATTAAGCATGCATATGCCCTCGTAGTTTTTGCATGACATTGGAGCCCTTTTTGTAAATAGGGCATATGAACCTTATAGACCAGTTAGCGGGCACGCATTCTTCCTCCCAACCTTTGTTGATGACATTGTGCATAGGCTCATCAAAACACCTCCTCCATGTTAGAGTTCCGCAGGTATGTCATTCGATTCGGCGGTCTTTAATTTTATAGCTTGACTCTTTCTTTCTACCTCTTCGGTGCTCGAGGCAGCGACTGGGTCTCCCCTGACTGGTACCGCTTCTCTTTAGTCATTGGTTCGCTCAACATTAAGCGTATGTAGCAATGTTGCTTGAATACATCTACCATTTCCTGTGAATCGATGAATAGGTTTCCTTCAATGTTTCGAAGAGCCTGTGTCCCGTTTGTAGAATCAGAAACTAATTGCTTCGATCATTTAAAGAATCATCTCATCGGGTTATTCTTGGCACGTGACTTTTCGAGATCTTTGAGCTGAGCAGCTGCGGATGCTATTTTCTTCCTTTGCAGATTCTTTTTCTCATTTCTCCTTTTTGTTCGGTACTCTTCTCTTGGCGCTCTATCCATTGTCTATCACTGGTCAATTTACGCAGGAACCCAATTTCGGTCGAATAGTCAAGTACAGGGAAGCCTTCTTAAGCCTTAGCAATGGAATGCGGTATGTTCAAGATCTGTCTTTCATTCTCGTGAGTATTCAAGAATTCAAGGCCAATGCTAACCGTCACGTAGTATCCAGGAACCTGCGATGTAAAACATCATTTTTATTGAATCTGGATCCACAGTGATCAGCCCTTCTAGTGAGCATATTAAGTGCGTTTTTGAGGAGGTCTCTGAGGGTATTATGATGTTTTCCTGTGACGGCGATGGCAACATCATCTGCATACGTAATAACTCTGTAGCCTTCCTTCTCCAGGGATATTAGCAGTTCGTTAACTAATATGTTCCACAGGAGAGGGAACAGAACATCACCTTGCGGAGTGCATCTGCTGACAGACCTTTTCGTACAAAAATCCCCCATCTTAGAGTTGATGCTCCTGCTTTTTAGCATAAGATTAATCAACTCACAGAGTGAGTATTCGACGTTTAGGGTCGTCATGACAGAAGCGATAGCAGATGTGTCAACGTTGTTGAAAACGCCCTCAATATCCAGGAAGGCAACCAAGTTCTTACTAGAGTATGCAAGGCTGTTTCTACCGATTTCCTTCTGCAGTAAGCTTGCTGAGACATCGATAGCCTCTTATCAATACTATTACGTATATGGATATCGATCAATCGTTCCAGAATTTTGAGAATGAAAGATGATAAGCTAATAGGTCTTAGATCTTTAGGGTTCGCATTCGAGCATTTACCTGCCTTGGGGATGAATACTACTTTTACTTCTCTCCATCGCTGAGGTAAATAGACCAGATCTAGACAACTTTTGAAAAAACATATATAGTTATCAGCAGTGACTACTCTTTTATCTGTGAACACCTCTTGGCATGGTGGTGTTGCTTATTCCTGACAGTTTGAAATTCAATTAAAAAAATTAAGTAAAACTCTAACGTGTATTTATAATATTTACAGAACGTCTATTCGAAGACCACGAACTACTGGTTGACAACCTAATGACATGGAATTCAGATTCAAAGAACAAAGTCATGTTCCTGCAAAGACCCGACAAAATTGCCCTCTTCAATATGCCAGAAAAATTCCTACCCGGAACTCAGATGGCCCCGGGCAGTGAGCACGACGAACAAACCCGAACTATGCTACTAGAAGAATTTTTCGAATCAAGTGGCCAGCACATCCAGCTGGATGGCTTGCTCTACATGAAAAACGACTCGAAAAAGGCTTGGAAACGCTATCACTTTGTACTTCGTACATCGGGAATATATTACTTCCCCAAAGAGAAAACTAAATCACCACGCGATTTGATGTGTCTTACACTCCTAACCGGCTACAATGTCTACCGAGGTCTCGGATGGAAAAAGAAATTCAAATCACCAACAGAATATGCATTTGGTTTGAAATCTTCCATTGATTCGTCACCGGGCAAGACATGCAGATCATTGAAAATGCTGTGTGCCGAAGACTCGGAAACAATGGAAAAATGGATAACAGCCATTCGAATTGCCAAATATGGCAAACAACTATTTGAAAATCACAAAACACTTTTGGACGAAATCAATCGAACCGATGCGAATAATTTCTCATCGAACAATCGAAGTGATTCGATAATAAGTATAGCATCGACAGTTCCTTCACAGTCGGGTAGCAATATCAGTGTTCCTTCATCGATGTCAAGTGGACGACTATCAAGAGCTTCAAGCTCTAGTTCCAGTGGTTGTCTATCGGACGATAATAATGGTTTTGATTCCGAATTTACAACGGGCACAATTAAGCGTAAGCCATCAATGAAACCAAATCTACCCCTAACTACTATGACTCGTCAACTAAAGGAAGTTGGTGAGATAACTATTTGCGAATCGATTTGCTCCACTTCACCAGAAAATAGTGGTACCCTGACGCGTCATCATGTTCGTCGACGCAGCGAGGAGAGCAGTGGCAGTGGAACTCTCAAACGACGACAACACAATTCGAAACGTTGCTCGATGGAGAGCATGAATTCGTCGTCGAACAATTCGACTCCGACACCAACACCTAGCGTCCCCAGTACTCCGATATCGGTGAACGATATGAACTTTGTTCCTAATATGAATTCAAACGATCAGCAGACTTTGTCTTCGATCGGTGATCAAATCACCACAGATTCCACTCTAACACTGCCTCCACCGCCGCCATTGGATGCTGTTGATTCTCGGATGACATCGTCGATGTTGTCGCTCGACTCACTGCCACCACCACCTCCTCCAAATGAACTTATGACTGATTTTTATGGATCGCAGGTGTCTTTGGTTAATTTACCTCCACCACCTCCGCCACAGGAACTTAAACCCGACTACATGTCCAACAAGATACAGCAACAGCAAAAACAACAACAACACCAGACAGAAAATACATACTCAATTCTGAAGGCAAACGATCTTAACAACGTTTATCCACCACAAGTTGTTGCTGGTGGCAATGGATCGTACGTGAAATCGGTTAAAGCAGCTATTAAAGCGCCTCCCTACAAATCTCCACCAGCGTATACTGGAGGGCAGGCGACACCAACAACCAAGCAAAATACGAATACAATGCCGAAGACCGTGTCATTTGCCGACTCGCCTGTTTTGCTGCGTCGCAAAGTGTGCTTCGTTGAGCCACCACAAAACATCCCTCCGCGAAATTATCGACGAAATTGGCTAAAGTGCATGCTAGGTAACGGTGGTCGTTGTTGAACACCACCTATTTGCAACAATTCTAGCAAACGGAAGTCTTAACTCATACATAAAAGACAGACCACAACAACAACAAAAACGACAACGACATAGAACAACCTGTACATCAGCCCAAATTCAAGGACACCGCCTC
>CAKKXW010000001.1:37889817-37900684 GCA_920937365.1 Sphaerophoria rueppellii
GGTTAGGTGCGTTGGCTACTAAGCAGAACGTCGTGGGTTCGAATCCTACTCAGGCCCAAAGTTTTTATTTCATCTTTCACGGACACTGCCTCTTGCGAAGAGCTGACAAAACTTCCAAGAGTATCATCTGTCATGAAAAAGTGCTTCTCAACTTTGCCGTTCGGAATCGGCGTAAAATTGTAGGTCCCCTCAATTCTTCACACGCACCTAGAGAATTGTTGAATGAGAGTAAGCCACTTAGGCCTTGGCTCTTCAAGAGCTGTCGCGCCACTCTATTTTTTATTTATAATCAAAAATCTAAGACAACCCTAATATAATGAAAATTATCATATTATCTGCAATAATTTCAACAAAAGTGCAAAAAATCTTATTTATCAATTTAATAAAATATATTATTTGTTAATAATTTGTTATAAACAATTTAAAATTAGTTAAAGCGGAATTATTTTCGTGGTTATAAGGAAAAACAGTTCATATGAGTTCTATAAAATTGATAACCATTTGATTTGTTATGATTGAAGTATAAGTCTTGTGAGTTTAAATTAATTCTTTATATAAGAATTAATTCATGTTCGTTTGTTTGGATGGTAGTTATGGAGTCCGTAACGGCCCAACAGATAATAGTCGTGTTTTTTTCACTACTCAGTAGCCAGCACAGTAATCCAGTGCGAATAAAATGCTCCAACTCACTTTATCTGCAAATTCAATTTGTATGGCAGTTGTTACATGCAACGTCGTTACATGCAAGTACTCCAACCTAAGCGAGTGCATAACTCAGATAAGCTCAGATCATTGGATTTGCGTAGCAATAATTTTTCTTAACGCCAACATTGCTGTCTTCATTTCATTGATTGAAAGTTCTATCGCCGGCACAACTGTCATTTTTTTACTGGCCTTTTTATCGACTGCAAACCAAATTGTTGTTGTTTGCCGAGGGAAATTTTGCTGTGCTGGCTACTGAGAAGTGAAAAAAACACGACTAATGAAATTTTCATGGTAAATACAGTGGTATTCAGGGATAGTTAGTGTGAAAAAAAAACAATATTCAGGAGTATCATAGACTATATTTTATTACTAGCTAACCTACCAAACACTGTTCTGCCATATAAATGTTAATCTTCGGAAATACAAATCCGATTAGAAATATTCTTTCACTACTAGAAAACTTCAATATTACTTTATTAGGCCGTGTGCGAATTGGGTTAAAAAGTGGTTAAAACTTGACGTTTGGTTAAAATTTGACACTTCGCATTGAATAAAATGTGTTAAAATATGACAGGGGTGGTTAAAAATTCATCCATTTTTAACCACAGTTCATCCAATTCGCACACGGCCTTACGGCTGTATTTTACTGAGCAAAGTAGCTGTGCATGAGTCCACGAATTGGTACGACCAAATTTTGACAGATGGCGCTACTATTATTCAATAAACGTAATGTAAATCCTCAACTCATCAGTTTTATTTTTTGACTTTGAAAACCAACGTGCGTGCTGTTGTACAACTACAACTATGCACTGGCTGGAAATTTTACTTCTTTTCTACTCTGGGAAGTAAGTCGTGTGGACCACATGGTTGGCACTTATATTTTTTATTTGTAGGTATTGGTTTTGGTTTTTTCAAGAAATGGGTTTGAAATCTATTACTAAAAAACCCCTTACTACGTGTAGGCAGTTTTGAAACTTCATTTTATGTCAAGATGAGGGCTCTTAATCAGTTGGTTGACAATTGAATGGATTTGTTCTGAACGTTAGATAAAAGTTCTGCACTGAGACTGGAATAGCAAGCTGCAGCACTGTCATAGTTGTATTTTCTTACAGTATTCCATTCGGTGTTGATGGGACAGAAACAAATACATGATTCCTTCTCAGGACACATTGCATATGAATTTAAAATACTTGTTCCGAATGTGAAATCTCCCTATAAATCACATTAATTAATTCATTTTTAAATTAAATGCCGGTTGAACCTTTTTAAGAAAATTTTCGTCGTGTGATTGATATGTCCACCAATCTGACCAGTAGCTTACCTTTAACCTCAATTGAACTTCCCTTTTAATGGCCGGCGCTGGGGTCAAGAAATTCGTTCATAATGTTAAATTGAAGACGGAATCCTTTTGGGATAGTTTACTGCTTATCGAAATAATACCGTCTTTATGAGGAAGGGTGTGTTTTCTCACCCTTGCTAAAGAAATGTGTTTAGGTATGTTGTATCCGCCATAACCCATAACTCACTCGTTCAAGGAAACAACACAGTTTTTTTTTTATGAAATTGAAAAAAAGAGAGTTCGGTTACATTGCAGTATTTACGATCCTCAAAGGGTGCTGTGGAATGTGGTCAGTTGAATAACTTGTTTCCGTTTTTTTTTTATTTTCTTAAAGATGTCTTGTCTGTTACAATTTTTTAAATTGTTTGTTGCTTTACAATAATAAATATAAGAAAATAAGAGAAAAATGTGTACATCAAGAATAAGGACCTCGTTGACCCTGTTTGACCAATGAAGGGTTTAACGGCTGGCCTATAAAATAAATTTAAAATTGAAGTAACCTTTAGCCTGCGTGTGCTTGGAAAAAGTGTAGAGGTCAGCGATTTCGCACATCCAAATCACCTTTTGATTTAAGAGGAGGGTCATCCGTTACGATAAAAACAGTCGCCATTGCACAGAAGGTCACACAATTATGACTTTTGTTCGTTTCTTTTTTTAACAATGTTCACAGGATATTAAAATAACACTGTTGTCGTACATTCCCTTGGAACATCTTTGAAATAAAAAGTTTAACCAAAATCCGGTTGAACTGGAAAATCTGAAGTTGTAATGTAGGCATGTTGTTCTCGCATTTGAATAAAGAGATTAGAGATTCCCATGTTAAAATGTCCGAAATTATCCAGGAGAATTGTGTTTGCAATTGTGTTTTTATTTTATAAAATCGCTATAGGCGGGGAGCCCCCACAAGAAATTCTTATCATCACGCCCACTAACTTTTTAAATGAGGAATAAAAGATAAAGCCAGGACGAATAAGATTCGGGACCTCCCGAATGAGCACGACCAACGAACGACGAATGAATGAAGAAAAGTGATTTCAGATACGTTTGGAGCCGTATTTCTTTACAAATTGTCAACAAAACGATAAAAGTGAAGTAAATGTTTGATTTGTGATGCATAAATTAAATTTTTAATCTCAAATGTTAATAAATTTGAGAAAACAAATTTATTCGTCGCGAAAAGTAGTGTAGTTGATACGAACTGCCAAACTGTATTCGCGTTCCACATCATCCACACTCCCAACGAACAAAATACTCGCGCGCGTATAACCTCAAAAATCATTCTTGCCTTGTGTTTTGGTTGTTCATTCGTGACGAATTAAAAACTCTCATGTGAAAGAAATTTCAAAATCGACGAATTTTCGTTCATTCGTTGGTCGTCGTTCGTGCTCATGTGAATAGTGCTATACCTGTTGCAATGTGGTGAAATGTCTCCATCATCACGAATTCTATTTCTATTTCTTTCATTACACGCGTCCTTATATTATATGTAGTAATACGTTGGTTTTCTTGCCTTAAAGCTGCCGAAAGTAACGCGCAAACCAATTTTTTTATGAACTAAATTACTGTAGTGCTTTAGTTCATAATAAAATCTGGTTTGCGCGATACTTCCGACAGCTTGAAGCAAGCAAACCAAGGTATTTCTACATCTAACATAACGATGCGTGTAATGAAGGAAACAGGAATAGAATCCGTGATGATGGAGACATTTCGTCGTCTTTCACCACATTGCAATAGGTATGCGCGGCCTTTCCGGCTAACTAAATTCACGCCGACCAAGCGAATCTTTTTCGTCTTGACTTTATCTTTTATTCCTCATTTAAAATTTTAGTGGGAGCGATGACGGGAATTTATTGTTTGGGGGCTCCTGGGCTACTAGAGAACAATAAATTCAAACTTTTAGTGAAATCACTGTAATGTAATTTGTTTGCTACTATCCCAATTTTGCGGATAGCACTTCTCCATTATTTACCGTCATTTTGATGGAACATGGAAGACGGACTAGTTTTGCTCATAGAGGTAATATAATAGCAAGGAGACAGCCTGAAAAGTGAAACATCGGAGAAGACAGAAAACAGATCGATGATTTCTCTCATTCTCTCTCTGAGGTTTGAACTCCTTGTGAGACAACGACAGTTTTGATTTGACTTTTCCTTTATTTTTTTCTGCCCATTCTAATTCCACCTTACTTAAAGCTAATCAGCAATACGCTCAGAGGGAGAACGAGAGAATTCGTCGATCTTCTTTCTTTCTCGTCCGATATATCAATTCCACTTGTACGAAAAGCTACCTCTCCCTTCTCCGTCTCCCGGGGAACATAAGGCCAGTTCCAAACACCTCACTGGTGGATCAAAAAATCTCAACAGAGAACTGAGAATTTCTTGCTGAGAACTGAGCGATTTTGACGTGACTGGCATATGTACAATAACAATCCGTAAGGTAATCATTTTATCTCAATGATAACTGAAAAGTATGTTCCACCAAATGATTTCGCATAAATCAAAGTGACTTTAAGATCTCAGTGAGATATTTTTAGGAGGAACTGGCCTATTTTCTCTTTAGGTTAAGACGCCGTCAAAGGCGACCTAATGCTATTAATCGATGAAGAGGTGGCAGGTTTCGATTGTCGAAGATCTATTATAGAGTGAACATTTGATCAATGTTGGATTCTAATGTCCTAAACCTCACAAATAAGGACTCTTTAGATTGCTGACGAACGCTAGTATGACAGTCATGATCTTGTAGCCGATGTTTTAGAGTCATATATCTCTGCAATTCAAGGGGTGTCATCTTCGATTAGGACCTAGAATGCTGAAGTTTCATTTTTCTAATTAAATCTTCCCAATGAGCAATTTGGAGTCATAGTTCATTTCTTTCTATCCTACGTAACACAAACAACGTTTGCACAAAGTGATCTTTGAAATGAAAACCAAGAAGCAGGTAAAGGATGGCAAGAAGCATGTTGACAACTTTTTTGGGCAGGTGTTCAGCGTCGACTGCGATTCCACAGGTGGTTGATTTACCAATTCCTTTTGGCTTTAATTGGGTGATATAAAGGTAGTCAATTACTCTCACACAATTCATGCCACATTCGACAATCTTCACGAGTGGTTTGATGGCATGGTTATAAACTGGCGACTAGGATAGGCAATTTCGCCCCATTAGATTTTTTCTGGCGAGGTTTTCGCTGGCCAACAGCTACAGCGGCCAGCCTTACCGACCAAAATAACCAATGTCATCGGTAAAATTCATCCCGACTGATGTTTGCCACTGCCACCATGAGAAGTTGTGGCCTACATTTGAATGATGTTACATTCCACAATAGTGGCATCGATAGACGATAGGCCGAATACAAAATTTCGATAATATACCTAGTAGAGACCATCCAAATGTAGGTTTATTTCGTAACTATAAGAACTTTTCTACACTCTTTGGTGCAGCTTTATGTTACTTTCAGTGAAATAAAGGTGCCTTCCTGGATCTTTTATTGTTTACAAGATTGCAGCTGTTTTTAGAAATTGTCTGACTAGTCCCACTGAAACGCAAGCAAATCAAGTTTGGCCTTACTTTGTGAAGCAAACAACTTGTTTTTTTTTTTGTTACTTATTATCAATTTACTTAACATTCATTTGGAACTTCGAATGAAACGTTTTTGAAACGACAAGGAAGTTAAGCAAGCACCAAGCAAAGAAAATATTGAGATCGTTTTTTAAAAGTGAGGAATCTGATGGAGTTGAGTGTTGAGACAGTTTTAAAAAAGTCTTGTCATCTGCGCACATAAGGATATCTGAATTTGTAAAAATAAGATAGACATCGTTAACAGATAAGAAAAAAAGCACTGGACCAATGTGACTACCTTGTGGAACCCCATAAGTGCCATGTATTGGATTGCAGACAGAGACATGGAAGAGGACTAGTTAAGTTCTGAGAGCTCTTATCAGTGTATATGAATGTGAACTTTGCTGAATCATAAACTAGGCATTCAAATAGTTTTCTGATGCATTCATTTTTGGCAATTGGATAAAACTAATAATAACTGCTTACTTCCCTTGTTTATTGATGAAAAATGTAAATGAATCTTTTAAAGCTCGGGGCCTTAACAGAGCCTGCTTACATTTTAGGACAACTAATGGGCGGGACCATGTCTCAGGCTTTTTTGAGGCTTTCGATTTAGACAAATACCATTTTGTCTGTTGCTTTAAAGGAGGCAAGAAACGTTTGAGTGCAAATGCAAACATCTAAGTAAGGAGGATCGAGGTCATGATATCTAAGGTTCGGCATAAGATTAGCTTAAGTATAGGTAGCAAAAGATTTGTTATTGTTGTGTGATCTGAGAAAGTTTTAGTTCGGAAACTTTTAAAGGGTGGAAACCCGTTAGATTTTCGTTCGACTTTCATGAATTTGAAAGAAAGTCCTTGCATCACAAAAAAAATATTTTCATTTGGTTAAGGTAAAAGTCATAAGGACATTCGCTTAATTTGGAGAAAGAATTATAATTAGAAGGTAATTGATATACTCTGTGTCAGATTTGGACTCTTAGAACATCTTCTAGAGCTTTTTACGTTTATTTTTTAAGCTACGAAGCTCTCTGTTATATCTACCAAGAGGGAGAAGAGGTGAAATATTTGGTGCTTGAGAATGGTACTGATTCTTCCAAACAGTATGGGAGAAACAAATAAATTAATAAACTTTTGTGGTGGTGGAGTTGCGGAAACCTAAACCGAAAACCAATTGCAGGTCAGCATTTTCAACTTTAACTGCCACCAATAGGCCTCAGCTAAGGGCCCGTCCTCAGTAAAAATCTAAGCATTTGAGCATTCGCTTTTGTAGACTAATGTTTTCATCTTTTACGTAGATACTGTTGAACAAAATATTCCTTTTGTATTTTTCGATGAATGAAAAATGAAAAAAAAAACAACCTTAGTTTTTAGCTAAACAAACTAACTAACCTCGAAAAAATAAAGAATTTTTGGCAATCGGAATTTTTTTTTCTAGATTTTTGTATTTCGAGGTTTTATTTTCGAGAATTCTATTTTCGATATTTTTTTTCATCCGAGATTTTTGCTTTCGAGATCTTTGCATTCAAGATTTCGTGGTAGACCCAAAGAGAACTGCCAAGTTTGAATGGAAATTTGCAGTTAGTCAAAGCTAAGGCTTCGCTTCGATGTTTACGAGTTCAGCCTAAAGCGGCACCTAGGCTATAAATATTTCTACAATATTTTGATATACAATATTATTGATAGCCTAGGGCTTATATTGAAGCATTGTGCAATATATTGTAGACAACCAAACCCTTCTGATATTTATTGTACACTGACAAATATTCTATAATCTGGAGGTGAGGTTGCACAATATTTTGTCATTTATTTTTGAATTTTCCATCAGCCATCAACATCTGAAATTAAATGTTAAATCGAAATTATTGTACAAAATATTGTTTAGTCAGGGGTAGGCACCTGCCAATAATATTGCTGAAAATTTTATACAATAATATATTGATAATCTGGGAGCCGCTATAGGAACTCCAAGCGGAAGCCTTAGTTCAAATATGCTGAACATTTGCTTTTTCTAATAGCTCAAGAGCTGTAAAAATCCACTTGTTTTTGAAAGGATGATGATAGAAGGAGAAATGTCATTCAGAGCAAACTCGAATCGGGACCATCGCAACGCAGATGAAGACGAATTTAAAGCGTGCGTTTGTATTTAAGCCATTATGCAAGCTACATACGAGGCAACTTTTGAAGCAACTAATTGCCGCAACTTCATTAAGTGTGTAGCTTTGATAGAATAAAGACTTAAGCGGAAACGGATTACAAGAAGAGGAAATTTTCATAATGAATAGCTTTATTCGTGATATTGCTGCAATAGGTAATTGTAATTGGAATAAGATTGGCGCTACTTGTCGAAAATTTTTCATACCAAACCTTTGTGGGCTCATACAAAAGAACTAAGCATAGTAAGACACTGTTTATATTATTCGTGGTTATTGTAGTTTTCTGTTAGTGAAAAATTGTATTGGACCGTCCATAAAACACGTCAGGATTAATTTAGCTGTTTTGAACACCTACCCCGCCCCCCCCCTCCGGGGTCAGGCTTTGTCGCACTTCCTGTAACCCCCTAAAATATTATGTCACACCAACTATCCCTGAATACAGTTGTATTAACCATGAAGATAAACTCACAAGACCAAACCCATCGAAATTACCCAAAAATTGAAACAAACGTTGTAGAAAGAACCACCAATTACCCTTCTAGATCTAAAAAAAAACTTTAAAACGATCGCAAGTATGAAAAAATGTTGATATTTCAGGCAACTTAAAAACGATGAGGCATCTTGACTAAGTTGCTCCAACCGATTCGAGTAACAAGTCAGTGTTTGTTGTTCTCGCGCTTTTTAAAATTTCAAAATTTATTGTTAAAATCAGGGACTCTCAACCGCATTTAGTTTTAATGTTTTGTCTCGGTCTTGTTGAAATATGTAAGGTAGATGCAATGATGCTTGATTAGTTCTCAGTGCTAAGGTTTATACGCCTTTAGGATAATACGCCACTGTGCTAGCGAAAGATCCGACTGAAGAAGTGAAGACGCTTGTTTGATGAGGTCTTGGTCTTCTCTGAGTGAGAAAGAAAACATGAGCCGCACTTACTTCAGTACAATTACACTCAGTTACTTTAAAATCGTTACAGTTGATGTTCCATACATCTTACGACAATATTGTGCGACCATGCCTTGTCGATATCGATATAGGTCGATATAACTTTTGAGAAAAGGGAACAAAAACAAAGTATTAAATATTAGTTGATCATAAAAAAGCTAGAACTTTAATAACGACTCTTATATCGATGTTTATGTATTTCAAGTGCAAATTTGTAATTGTGTTATTTTACTGCCATTATATTTTATTTGGAAAAAGTAAAGATTTCAATCTTAATGAACTTCCAGACCACTCCAAAAATATTTAAGAATATATACCTAACCTACATAGATACAGCAAAATCTTGGTAAATTGAAAAGCTAAGAATAAATAACTGACAGCTATTTCATCTTAACGATTTTCAATTCTTATTCTGTCTATAAGTATTTTTTCGTATATCTTTATATAAATTCATCTACAATAATAATTTATATATTATATAAAACAAAAATCATTGTTAGACTCTTGTACATACTTTTAATTTATTTACTTTGTACAATGGCAAATCACAACCCCTTTAATTATTATAAAAAAAAAAAACCAAAAGGGTTACTGTATAAGAACATTAAAACCCATCAACGAAAAACGCAGAAAAAAAAGAAAATAAAAGAAAGAAAACATTCTAAAAAGGGAGGAAAATGCTTTCTTTTTCTCATCCAATAAAAAAATAATCGAAAAAGTCCATTAAAAGAAAATGTTTGTCAGAATAAATTGGAGATTTTTTTTTTTCTGTTGTTTCATCAACCCCTTTCGTTAATTCCGTTATTTCTTTTTTTTTTGTCAAATAACAGAGGAATTTTTTTAATTTACATTAAAATATAAAAAGAAGTGAAGTGCATTTGAATTTTTTAAATTAAAGGAAATTGATTATTTCTGGGAAATATAAACAAAACAAAAAGAAAAATAAGAAAGAAATAAACTTGGAAAAAAGTTTTTTTTTTTTTGTCTTGGAATAGGTTTACAGGCCAATAAATTTAATTGAAGAATGATAAATTAAAAATCGTTAGAAAAAATATAAAAAAAAGGATGGGAACATTTTTTTTTTTTACATTTGTCGTTGAAGAATTTTTTCTCATAAAAGAGTTAGGACCTCTTGTGAAAAAAAATCACAGCTGGTTAGTTCGAAATGGGTCCGTGATTAATACATTTTTCCACGTCCATCTATATTTTTGGTTTCTATGTGAAAATTATATTTTCAGACGAAGAGGGTTATCAACTTTGTTTGCTTAGCACAATCTCAGTAAATAGACTAAATTTCCTAAATGCCTTGAGAAAACCAAAGATAGATATATGTAGGAAGCACAATTAACAGGCACACCATAATGGTTTTGTTGAAGTTGGAGTTGAAGCTGTCTTTGTCGATTAGATATTCACCATGTTAAATCAACTCTCAATTGGGAGTTAGCACTTTTGGGAAAACAGGTACTAGAGGCACACCACAGGGAGGTCATCTCACCACTGCTCTGGATCCTCGTAGTCAAAAAATTCTCACAAAGTTTAAAGATCAGGGCACAAAAATTGGTGTTGGTGTCAGTAGTTCTTTACCATCATCGAAAACATTTAGGAAAACACATTAAAGGATTTATATTCTTGGTCAACTAAGAATGGTCTCGGGGTCAACCCCACCAAGACAGGGCTAGTTTTGTTCACGGAAAAAACGGAAACTGGAGGGCTTCAACCCTCCTAAACTAAATGGTATTCCTCTAAAACTTTCTAAAGAAGCTAAATTTCTAGGAGTTATCCGTGACTCCAAGCTTACATTTCGGTGTACGTTTGGTTATGCGACCGCAAGTCATCCAATGGATGTACATAGCGATTGTCAGACCCATTTTTACCTATGGTTCTATTGTATGGTGGAAAGCGGTGGAAAAATCAAGCTATCTCAAGAACCTGAATAAGGTAGAGACTAGCCTGTATAGGAATAACAGGGGCTCAGAGATCCACACCACAAGCTGGATTGGAAATGATCTTGGATCACCCGGCTCTGTATGAGTTCATAAGGTGCACGGCAGCCAAAACTGCAAATTGTTTAAAAGAACTGATTTTTTGGAAGCACAGCACTTATGGACACGGGTCAATCTTACTAAGATACGACATGATTCCAGGACTGTTGGAGACCACCGATTAGATAC
>CAKKXW010000001.1:37901184-37915750 GCA_920937365.1 Sphaerophoria rueppellii
CTGGACCTGGACGGTCGGTCTTGTTGTTCGCTATATGTCCTCCTTAGGTAAGCCTTTTACCAATGAAAAGTGTTTGATTTATATCAGGAAAATGAGCTATTATAATTATTTTGGGGTAAATGGGACTTAAACAGTTGGGAAGGTGAATTGTTTATTCATGTCAACCAGGGCTTGTGGTTATTTATAGACAGTCAGGATGGCTACCAGTGTGAATTGTTTACTTAGTGTCACACCATTCCTGGAATGAGAAGATGTTTCAATGTGACAAAAATTTCGGGCAATTATTTGCGATCTCTTAGGCTTAGGTTTTGCTGTTGATGAGTATATAAAGTGTCTTCGATAAATTGAAACAGTTTTACATTTCAATAAGTACAAATAAGCACATTTACAAGATGATGGTATTCCATTTGGTTTTCAGCCAATCTCAAAATTTTTCAGATAGAAGTTACAGCCGATCGCTCAATCCTAAATCAAAGTTAATTCTTATATTTGTCCGCTTGTGTGCGGAATGGAAGTGACTACGTAAAGATACATTTTAACGAATGATCAATTTGGTTGTTAAGTTTACATTCTAGTTTCAACTGACGCTACAGTTTGCCTTGGACCACAAAGTTGGCAAGGTTGCTGCAGGTTTTCTTCCACCTGTGTGTTACATCTGTGACAATGGCCTAAGTGATCTAAGTTGTTGTACCTTGACTTTTCTGACTAGATCGGTATCATATTCATTTTCTATGATTGACGGCTCCAAAAGATATTCATCTGCAACGACATGAAGTTCCACGGTTCTGCGTCAAACATAATTACTGGAATGGAATAATGAAGGTTTTGTAAAGTTACACTAAAGTTGCTTGAGAGCGGACATTATTGACCGATTGTCTTCTATGTCCAAAGAAGAAACGGCTTTTAGTACTGGCTTCTTATCATGAGGTGTAGCGGTGTCCTTGTTAATGTTAATGACTTTGTCTACCTAAAATTTTAAGTTTTCTATGGTGATATTTTTCCTCAGATTTATATGTTGACAGCATAAGCTTGGTCTTGCCCTGGTCTTTCCTTTAGTCTAAAGACTGAAGTTGAACGGATCTTTCAAAGATTGGGTTTAAAAAGAAACGGCATTGTCTTGTCTCTACCAGCACGAGCTCTAGAGTGCTATTTTCTTTAACATAATTTTTTCCGACATCCTTGCGAGTGAGCCGCTGTTTTGAACAATTGATCACCCTTACCAAAGCCATCTTTACGTCGCAGACGTCTGTTTAGCGAAATTATTGAACTCGTCGCCTTCATTGAATTATATGAAGCGGAATTAGGAACGTCATCTTTAGGCTTGGAAAAGCGTTTTTACCATTTGCCTATCATCAGTTTCATAGGAGCTCCATCTAAAATAGTTTTCACCAGCCTTTCGCAATAAACTTGTTATTGCAGGTCCTCGATCGGGATGTGCGCAATCATGTCTTTGTTTAAATGAGGTAGAAAATCGAATTAATATTAGACTTTTGGAATATGCAACCATACAAGCATACAATGCTAAAAAAGTGTATCGTAATGTGACCAAAATGGTTCTTAATTGACCATTCAGAAAATGTAATGTCTTATTGAAAAAATTGTGTATTTTCTGGATTGAGATCTCCGAAGATATCCAAAACCGCAAAACTAGTCCAATAACAATAATTTTATCTGTTTTTTCTTTTTCATTTTTCTTTTTCTCTATGATGACGATGAGCATGCAAATCAAAGGATTCATATTCCCTCTTAAATGCAAAAGCATAAAACCGCATACGTATACATATTAGGAAAAAAGGGAGAGGAGTTAAGAGGAGGTGTCGGTTAACATTGGTCTTGAATTCCTGAACATTGCATTGACCTGGAAAGATAGAGTGAGGTAAACAGTCCAAAATTCGTGTAGTGCGACTGTAATAAGAATCTCTAAATCAGACAGTACGACCGAAGTTGGGCTCCAGAGTGAACTGATGGGCATTCCTGGATGCGCAGGTATTATGGTTGAATATTTTAAGGGGAGGAATGCAACTGGATATTTCACAAGAACTATGCTATTGAAATATCGGTAAAAGAGGGTGAGGCATGAAACATTACGTCGATGTTCAAAAGACTTAAGTACTTCACTTGGGCACCAGCCCAAGTTGTTGTAAAGCCTTGACGAATGTCTAACGAAAGTCATGCTTGGATATATCATTGCCTTTGGGTACTACATTCCCTTTAAGTCAATAATAGAATATGAGTAGGTCTTTTCAAATTAATAAAGTTGTTGGTAGCTTCCCGCGAACTGATCGATTGGTAATATGGTATGGTTTCCTATTTTTATTAATTTTTAAACTTAAAGTTAAACTTAGAACGAAATAAAATGACTTTTTTCGTAAAATTGTTCATCCTTATTCCCCCTTCCAGTGAAGTTTAGGATCATTGAATTGAATTAAACTGAAATAAATACAACAATTACTACACTATTTGTTATTGTTTATGGTTAGAATATAAGTTGTAAGAGTATCTTGGGAATGGAGTACTTGGGGAATAAAGAATTTACGAGTGTTATGAAATTATGAAAGATCTTTCTATTATAAGTTTGTACGTAATGTAGATCATTGCTTTTTAGCGTATCACTTATCGCATATCGCATTTGGTCGAGCGAAGTATTAGTAATTTAATAAGTTTTCAAAAATCTTCAGTTGAAGAACCCGGTCTGTGAATCTGGCGTCACCATTGATCATATTCAAATTCACGTCACCAATGGGGGGTTACATAAATTTTGGATCTGAGGCTTTCTGACCTCGAAGTAATAAAATATACATTTTCGCAAATCTCTTTAATCTCGTATGTCGTTTTTTTCATACAATCTGGCCGTCTATATAGACGATTATTGTAAATAAGACATTATTGACGTATTAATGTGTTAGATTAGTCCCTCGAATGAGTTTTTATATTAATGTAACGTAACGTATCTAAAACTGTTAAAGATTGTTTCTTCCAGTCTTTCTCTGTTGTTTTTGGGGTAAAGAAAAAATGTTGCTTCTTTTCAATTTTACGTATTGAATTGAAGGTCGTATCGAAGTGTCAACATCAAAACGGACCATTATCTGGTTGCCTGGTATTTTAAGCGAGGATAACTAACTAACAGCAGATATAATGCATCCGGACCCCCGGAGGAACCTACGGTAATTCACACTCAAGGACTAGACGAAGCGAAAAGAGTAAGCACTGACACCAGAGACACGATAACATGACTCGAGGAGTTCAAAAAGGTTTTTAACCGATGAAAAACGTAATCCTACATCTTATGATTATGTCATATTCCAACACATATTATCCCGTATGATCTCAATAATGTCCACGTGATTTCTATGATGGTCAGACTACGCAGTGAATTACTTGATTTAAATTTCATTCCTCACAGGAAACCTAGCACAAAGAGAAGATACTGTTCACTTCGTTGGAAAATGTCCTATTCTAAGCGAAATAAGAAGAAATATATTCAGAGAAGACTTTATATCCGAAGATCAAGTTATAAGCTAAGAATCGGCTTGCATTTTTCCAGATGCAAACACTTTTTCAAAGGAGAACAAATAATGATGTTGTTTTCAGCCCCAGATATTTTGAATTCTATCCTCTTTAATTGCAGAAGTGGAGATTATATTTTACGTTCTCATTACTTGATTAAAATCCCCCAATAAGGAATTTACTACGGAATGCATGAGCCTCTGACAAGAATGAGTAAGCTTTTGAAAACATGTGACGACCTATTTGACTTTAATATCAATCAAAACAAGCTAAAACTAATTCTTAAAACCAGTGTTCCACGTTCTTAAATGGTTTTTGTATTTTATGTGCAAGTGTTTGTTTGTTTTAGATAGTCTACTAACAACTAACACTGAACTACTAAGTGAAGAGACACTTGTCGAAAGATTTAGCTTGCTCTTGGCTCTCTTCGGCATTATCTGATAGCATGAAAAAAAAGAATTCTTTAGAATTTAACATCCCAATCGAAACATACCGTCTTCAAATATTCTAAAGGGTCCGCCCAATAACATTTTTTTGTTTTTGAAAATGCTATAAAAAAAATTTACTGAATATTTTTTCAAATTTTAAGCGTCAATTGTCTTTGGCTTGTTGGCATAGCACTAACCTTTTACGGCACCCCACAAATGATAGTCCAACGGTGTCAAACCGCAGCTCCGAGGTGACCAAACGACATCAGCTCTACGGCTCAGAATGTGATCTCCAAAAACAGGGCGCAAAACATCGAGTGTAGCTTCGGCGTATGACACGTAACGCCGGCCGTTGTTTTGAAACCAAATGTTGCCAATATCCTCGGGAAACATGGCCCGATAACGATCGCCATTGACGGTAACGGCCACTCCTTGCTGATTTTTGAAGAAAAATTGCCCAGTTATGCTTCTGAACCAATATGCGCACCTAACAGTGACTCGTTTTAGGTGTATCGGCTTTCCAAAAAATGCGTGCGGGTTTGCTGTGCCCCAAATGTGACAATTTTTGATTTTTTTTTGGCAAAATCGGCATCTCCTCTAAGTGGATCGCAGGCCCACTTAGTGAAGCGAAAACGCATTTTATGGTCAGTTGGCTTCAACTCCTGAACCAACTTTGTATGGCGTCATACCAAGGTCTTTATGCAAAATTCGTCCCAATGATATCGAAATGTTCAATTGCTGAGAACGAAGGTGAAATGATGTTGATGGCGCTTCACGGACACTTTCTGCCACAACAGCAATATTCTCGGTATAGTAAACACTTTTTTTGGCTTTTCACGCTTTGGTTTATCGATGAGGATGCCAGTTTCTTAAACTTTTTTCACAAAATCACGAACATACAGAGATGACGGCGCTTCTCTTCTTCCAAAATCCGTACGCAATTTTCGCACACATTCATGATTTTCAAAGTAACGTCGCAATATTTCCCAGCGTTGCTCAAGCATATACAGAACCATATTCGCTTAGTGGAGGGATAAAACTAATTAATTGTCAAATCAGACATGAGCTTAGTTTAACCATTCACGAAAAAAACACCCTAATAACAGCACAGAGTAGGTAAATTTTTGCAAAACCATGTGAGAATTCGGCTATCAAATAAACATATAAGACTTAGTAGGCTGACTATGACCAACTTTCAAGCAAAATTAAGGTCTATGGTGAATGTTTTCAATATATTTTGACAAGCGAATGGACTGACCAGCAACCTCTTCAACCTGGCGTTATAGTTGGGATAACAACAGCTTTGCGTTCGTCCACCAAATTGTCGAAAAACAACTATTAAGGTGGATGATTATGAGTTAAAAGTAGTGCCCTTCATCTACCTTGGTCAGTAGTAGCTGCCGATAACAATAAGAAGGCTGCACAAATCCAAAAGAACCTGCTTTAAACTCACAGGGATCTCACCGTTGGTCTCACTAGGGGTCCTGAGATTGGGACGATACCCAAGTCTATTGATCATGAACCACCGCGAAGCTTGGCAGAAACCGGTGGGTTGGACACCTGACACATATGTATAAGCGCAGTCAACTTGACGGACAAACCAAATCTAAAGTTTAACTTCAATGAAGAAGTTATCGTTGACTCTTTTTTAGAGAATTCCTCACCTATAATTTCTAAGGTCTTGTGCTGACTTATGTGGCATAAAGCAATTGAATCGACTTTGAAATTTATTTTTTCATAACGAATGATTGGCTTTCGATTGTGATTTGTGAAACTTTGGAAAAAAAAACATTTAGTCCTAGAAAAACAAGTACCTATGAGTATCGAACCTCTTTAAAAAATGTAAAAATAAACAAGTCAGAGTTAAGGAATCTGAAAACTTGTCCTTTGTTCTCCAAAACTCATACCAAGCATATTATTATTCTTCATTGATTTTCAACTCCAAGTCCTTTTTTTTTCGGAACAACTTTCTCAAATTAGTTTACCGAATATTCCAGTTCAAACTAATTTCTCAGTAGTTTCTCTCGATGCCTAAGCACATAGACATCGTGCGTCGTCCTGAACCGGTTGTACCAGGACCAAATCACTTTCTCAATTTTAATGTTCCACTTAAAATCAAAAATTAAAACAAAAACTCGGAAACTTTCCCTTTCCCATAGGTACATCTACATATAGTTTGAAAACGTGTCTATGTATTAATGTGAGGATTAAAATTTCAACTCATATAATGTATATGTACGTCTTACCCCATTTATATGTAAAATACTTGTATCTATACATATGCAAATGTGTTTGAGAATAGATCAGCTTACATAAGCAAATTACATGTCCATGTCCAACCAAACTATACGAGAGACGAGACTACCTACGAGCAGCGAGGGTATAGTGGAATTTATTTCAATTTATGCCTAACAACATATAAAACATAGCCCACACACTTGCTTAAAATTCAAACTTGCCTCCCCCCGTTGGCACAAGAACTCGACCGCTGCCGCCCTGTCTTGTTTCGAACATCCATGCAGGTAGTTGTTGTGAATTGTGATAGCAGCAGCAGCAGCGGGCTTTCGCCATCAGTGTATCCGTATCCGTTTTGTTTAATTACGGGCACCCAAGCCTTCAGTTTCAATAAATTAATTTTGTACCTACTTGTCCTCAATCTGCAGATGTATTCAAAATAATTACATATTCAACGGGCCGAGCGGAGGAGGGGGCGCCGCAGCCCGCCACCGCCGCCGTCGTCGTTGTCAGTGCCCGTTGGACGGAACGGATGTCCGTCCGTCTCTATGAAGACTCTATACCTTTGCGCATGAATGTAAATACCCTCATCAGGAGTTTGGTTGTAGGACACTAAAGGACAGTGGGCACACAAATTCTACAAACAAGGATACGAGCTTCTCCGGCCGAGCCAGGAGCTCAGGACGATAATGTTATCGGTCGGTGTGTGGATTGGGTTTGGGGATGGTCTGTTGGTCGGATAGGCTGTGATGGGGTGAGAAATTCGGATTTGGTTATGGAATTGGCTAGGGGGTGTATTGTGGAACACATATGGCCAGTGTGGAGAGTGTAGTTTGTGTGGGTAGGTATTTTAAAATGTAAATTTAGAGAATTTGTAAATATGTAGGTATGTTTGTTTGTATATTTATGTGAGTGTACATACATAATGTCATACTGATGCTGAATGTTGGATGTTAGATGGTGATTCCGATGCCAGAGAGTCCTTTAATGTTTTTTTGTATGTGGGCCGTGGCTATTGCCGTTGGTTTTAGCATAGAGTATGGGAACTGGAATTGGAAGGGGGTGTGTGTATGTGTGTACGCATTTAATTCAAAAGGGATTTTCGAACAACGGCAACGGCAACGGTTGGCGGGAGGCAAGAGCAGCAGCAAGTGAGATGCTTTGGGATGATTGCTACGTTTGTTCGTCGCTCGCTCGGTCGGTTGGTGGAGTGAGTGGTCTTCGAATGTTGCAAATTACAGAAATCGCCATGGAAAGTGCCTTATGGTGCTTTCATGTTCATGTTGATTTTGGTAAATATGTACTTTTGCAAAGGATATAATACATATATCTAACATAAGAATGTCTAGTCCGTCCACTATGCGTCGTATAGTCTCCATAGGTAGTAGTCAGTCGTTTTTGGAGTGTGGAGAGTTGGTTTTAAGGTTAAATAACGTCAAAAACGAACGACGATGTCGACCACGCCACGCACCGACCGACCGCCCGCCCGGCCAGGACGATTGGAGGGGGAATAATTTAAAATACATTTACTTACATGTCCTCTGGGAGGGTTGTGTGTGGATGCTTATAGATTCCCCTTGGAGTTCGGTTTGGGCATAAACAGATCTCAGCTCTGTGAGCATTCAGCGATATTTGATGAAAATTAATTCGTAATTTGAAACATTAAAGTGCCAGTAGAGAATGTGTGTATTTTCAAATGGGGGTGTAGGTAGTTTGCAAGGAAAATCTTCCAGAAACAGAAAACAAGGTAGGCACAGGCATTTCTGGGTAAATTTTAAGTTGTAGATAGATAGATAAATGTGTTGTTGGGCTTGGGAGCATTTTTGTTTTCTAATTGGTGTAGAGAGTGCGGTATAGATAGTTTAGCTACACAAAAATGAGGGAAGCTGTCAAGCTGAGGTGGAAGTCTAAATTGCTTGTAGGTTTAAGGTAGCCTATGGAATGGTATACAGTTGAGGTTATTTCGAATGGTGTTGGAAAAAAAAAAAAAACAATAAAAACTGTAACAACACTTGGCCATCAATCAATGTAAATGTTTTGAGGCCTAGTTAAAATAAGTTATTCTGTTCTGTTACATAATGTTTTCGGGGGAGAGGGTAGTTCCATCATGGAGTTTTACTTTGTGTAGGGGAAGCTTAGGAGGATTTAAGTTCTCAAAATTGGAGAGAAAGAGAGAGGAGGAGAAAACTAACTGTATGCTGGAAAAGGATTTAAATAATGATTCTTCTTGCTTTTGTTTTTTTTGGTTAAAGTGACTCAATTTGTGAATAAGCATTGTCGAAATTAGGGCTTCACGATATTCGATAAAAATATCGGTATCGTATCGTATCGTATCGAATGTCGATACGATAATCGACACGATATCCAGTACCTGCGATACCAATATCGATAAACGTGTTTATAAAATTGTCGATATTATCGTATCGCCGATAAGCACTGACCGATAATTATCGAATATATCGATATCGACTGAGACAATTCTATTTTCGACACTGGGTGCGCAAAGTTCAAATTTTCTTTCAATAGCATTTACTTATAATAGTTTACTTGCAGTAATACACATATTTGATCGTTTTTAGTCTTTCGTTGTCGATCGTCTTTTGTAAGAACCCGATGAACATTGATAGTGTAACGAAATGTGTCATTTGTTTCCGAGACATTTTAGTAGCCGGTTGATTATTGTTTCTTTTAATAAGTGGCAACCTTTCAACCACTTATTAAAAGAAACAATAATCATCTTCATCTATAATCATATATGTATTTAAATGCACCTTTAAATAAAATCTGTCCGCGGTTGGAGTATCACGCCTAAGCCAGAATACTAGATAACGCAAAAATGTACATAGTTCTATATTTTTCCCTCAAAACCGTTTTGGGCTTGTGGGCTTTCAACAAATGTCGATTAAAAATTGCGGGTGAAATGAGGTTCGCGGGTTTGGATAGTCTATAATTAATTAAAATTAATATTGAATAGCTTGTATTTCACTTTTTGCCTCGCTATATAGTAATGCACATTTTTGTCGATATTTTATCGAGTATCGTATCGGTATCGTATCGAAGTCGATAACGATACGATACATTTGTCTTTAAATTATCGCCGATATCGATACGATACGATAAAATAATTTTGTATTCGATACGATAACGATAAAAACGAAAAATAACGGTATCGTATCGTATCGTGCAGCCCTAGTTGAAATCATGAAAGCCGAAATGGATCAAATCGAAACCAATCGCCAGCATATCTAATAAAATTATTTGGTGCGCGTAAAAACCAATTTAAATGTTCATTTTTCGGAAATAGTCCACTAAGCCACACTTCTCGTCGAACTGTCACTTTCTGTGGGTGCATTTTTATCGCCCAAATCTTATTCCAATTCAAGCTGATTCCAGGCCAAACTGCGAAGCGATAATGAAGCGGTTGAGAGTGTGCCTTCAACTGCTGAATTTGTTCTCAAATAAAATTAATCTGAGGTTTTTGTGCAGAATCCTCCTCAGGGTAAGGCTTAAAATGCAAATGTTTTGAGATCCAGTTGATGTTATCACACTCTCTGCTACTGCAGCCGCTACGACGAAGATTAAGAGTCACATGAACTTTTGTAAAACCTTGCAAGGATTTTTTTTCCGCTTCAACGCCGCGCGCCGGCATGTAGAATTTAGAGATGAGACCTGGAAGTTTTTAATAAATCCGGGTTTTGGAATGACGGCATCAATGAAAATGAACTTTGGAAAAGAACCGTAAGGTTTCAGAATAATGGAATAACCAAAATTGTTATTGATCCATATAAGGAAGGTCTAAAGTCTTATAGTTGTATAGAGGATAGTATCAAGGCGGCCCGCTTATGCAAAGAGAGGCTATGGGCTGGACTTTGCTAAGTTTGTTACAATTAATAGCTTTGCCTAGTTTAGTCCGCCATATTTTTCGAACAGATGATCTCTATAGTCAATTTGTAATGTGAAGTTGCTTTTTCGAAAAAAAGAGCTACTATGGCTTTCATATTTCTTTCTTGAATACTTGGTTTCCAGCCTATCTTTTTTACAAATATCAAAAAGATACAATTTTTTGAATTTCTTATATTCATGAGAATACAACGAGATCTGTTTTTTGGAGGTTAAAACCCAGTCCGCAGTGATCAGCCCATCTTAACGGGTGATTTTTTAGCTGGTTTGGTTTTGGCAACACTGGTTTTGACAGCTGACGTGTGTTTAGTACCTTGTGTCACTGTCAAACAGCTTCAGTTTGGTTTGCAATTTAACCATGAATCGTCTTACAAATGAACAACGCTTGCAAATTATTGAATTTTACTATAAAAATTCGTGCTCGGTTCGAAATGATCATCGCGCGCTGCTTCCATTTTATGGTCGGCATTCTCGACCTTCTGAGCAGTCTATTCGGAAGATTGTGACCAAATTTCGCACCAAATTTACTTTGTTGGACATTAAACCACCAACACGTTTACGTACTGTGCGTAGTGAAGAAAATATTGCGGCCGTATCAGCTAGTGTGACAGAAGACCGCGAAATGTCGATTCGGCGCCGTTCCCAGCAGTTAGGCCTTTGTTACAGCACTACGTGGAAAATTTTGCGGAAGGATTTGGGCGTAAAGCCTTTTAAGATACAGCTGGTGCAAGAACTAAAGCCAGCCGACCTACCACAACGCCGAATTTTTGGTGAATGGGCTCTTGGAAAGCTGGCGGGCCGGTCAATTGGCCGCCTAGATCGTGCGATTTGACACCATTAGACTGTTTTTTGTGGGGGTATGTCAAGGCTAATGTCTATAGGGACAAGCCCGCTTCGATTGACGCACTGGAAGCCAACATCCATGCATTCATTCGTGAGATACCGGCCGATATGTGTGAAAGAGTATGCCAAAATTGGACTCAGTGGATGGGCTACCTGAGACGCAGCCGCGATCAATATTTGCATGAAATTATCTTTAAACATTAAATTGCAAGGTTCAAACTATCGATTCAAATAAATATTTCTTTCATTTTTTCGAATTTTTTGTGTTTTTTTTTTTTCTTTTAAGTTCTAAACCTCTTAAAAAATCGCCTTTTATAAGCATATGAAGTGCGTTTTGGAAGAGTTCCCTATGAGTACTAAGATGTTTTCTTATGACGGACGGCGGTAGCTAAATCAAGCAACCACTCTGTAGCCTCCTTTGTCCAGGAATATGTGCAGTTCCTTGACTACTAACTGCTCCACAGGAGAGGATACAGAACACCACCCTGCAGAGCGCCTTGCAGACAGACATAACACCGATAGACTTTTATCTCTAAGTACAAGAAATATGTTAGAACGATACTTATGAAAAATCACAACTTAGTTTGTCTTTTATTCTTTTTTAGTTTTTTGTTTGAAAATCAATCGCACGATTGTCAAGAAACTAATCTTACAAATCGTGTATGCCAAATACACAATTGCTAGCAAAAAGCCAATCACATCCAACGACATCAATTGTAATTGATTCAAATGAACCGCAGGACTTTGCATGTGTGCAGCTCCACGATGCCTTAAAACATATTCAATCCAAAAAACAGCTGTTTGCTTTGCCGTCATCGGACGGTCCTTATAGAGAGCGGCAAATTTTCTCACTTTATCACGATACTCATTGTTTTGCAGAACCTCCTTAACAGCATGCTCAAAGTTTTCCTCAGTAATCGATACAAATTTAATAGATAACCCAAATCCAAGAAGCTCAACGTTTTCCATATTCGCGTGTTGGTCACCAAACATCGGGATACCAACCATTGGAACGCCATAAAATTGTGACTCAACCACACTGCCTTGGCCTCCATGAGTTAAGAAGAGCTTTACATTCGGATGAGACAAGACACTCTCTTGTGGTAACCATGTCCTGTAAATGATGTTCGGAGATTTTCCTGGCAAATTGTCGCTGTCCCATTTCCATAGAATCGTTTGCGGAACTTTCGAGAGAACATCGAATATAACCTTCACTTTGCCAGGATCAAGCTTGCTAGCAGGAATATTGGATCCAATACTGAAATAAATAACTCCGTGCTCAGTTGAGTTGTCCAAAATTGATTTGAGGTCCTTGAAAGAAAATATTTTTTATTACGTGAAGAAAATTATTCTTCTTTGAGTTAGATCCTTACCTCAGGTAAGGGTGATGGTTTCTCCTGAATTTGAATGCCTCCGATTTCAATAAGAGCTGGTACGTCAGGCCGAATCGGACTCTGACTAAAGTGATGGTTTGTAAGGACTAGAGAGATGTTTTTAATCATATCTTCAAAGGGTGGATATTTTCCTTGTGGGAAGTTTGAACTTGCAGAAAAAAAAAAGAAAATGAAAATTCAAACTTTTGGATCAGATTTTGAACAAAATTAAAATCATCTAGTTTTGCATTATTTTCTCTTTTCCTTCATTCATTACTGAACCTCTTACTAGAAATAAACGCTTAATGAAGAGATTCATCGATCACTAAGAAACGAATGCACTAGAATTAAAAAAAAAATGTAATAAGCAATGTTATCGTATCCATTAATTACAATGGAATATTAACACTGTTCCATCATTGTGGGAGAAAACCTAACGTATGCATGTGATGTCAAAAATGGTTTTAGACAAGGCGATGCGCTGCCATGCGATTTCTTCAACATCATTCTTGAAAGGATTGTGGAAAACTCCAACGCCAACACCAGAGGCACAAACTTTCAAAAGTCCGTCCAGCTACTAGGATACACAGACGACATTGACAAAATTGGAAGAACACAGCGTGATGGAAGATGGGTCAAGCGGTTAACGAGGACAAGTTAATGCTGTCAACAAGAAAAGAAAACCAACATCGACGTCTTGGAGCTAGCGTAAGCATAGACAGATTTAATTTCTAGGTAGTAAAGGACTTTCAGACAGCAAAACTAGCACTGAAATCCAACGAAAAATAACTCTTGCCAATCGCTGTTTCTTTGGACTAAGAAGACAATTGAGTAGTAAAGTCTTCTCTCGAGCAAACTAAAGTGTCAGTATATAAAATCCTTATCATCCCAGTCCTAATGTATGGTGGAGACACATACACCATGACAACATCCGATTAAAACAATTTGGACTGCTTCGAGAGAAAAATTCTTCGAGTTATTTTTGGTCCAGTCTGCATAAATTGAGAATAGAGACGAAGATTAAATAAAAAACTGTACGAGCTGTTCAGCAACACTGACCGAGCCAGAAAAGTTAAGGTTCAACGACTTGGATGGTTGAGTCATGTAGAACGAATGGAAAATAATGCTCCTGCTGGTAGAGTCTTCGAGTTCAACTAGGAAGAACGTCGCAGAAGAGGAAGACCGTGAATCAGGTCTAGCACACAGGTGGTAGAAGGCATGAGACATCTAGCTAGGGACCGAGCTGGCTGGAGACGTTTGTTGGATTAGGCCCTGGTCCGACCTGGACTGTTACGCCACATAAGTTTGTATAAGAAGTCTCAAAACTGGGCACCGCTCAGACCACATTATGGCGTATTTTGGGCAAGGAAAGCTGACTCATAAACTGATATCGATAGACATTTGAGGCGACATAAGTTCTCCGATTGGGATATGTAGAATATGCACCATACATATTTGTTTTTTTTTTTTTTTTCTTAAAAGTCACTTTGTTAATTTAAATGTGAGATAAACTCGTATTAAGACCAATGCATGCATGTGTACTTTCCCTCAACATCTTTTCTTTAACATCCATCAAAACTCCACCAAGAACACCAGCGGCACTTTCTTTCAAAAGTCTGTACAACTTCTCACGTACGCCGGTGACATTGATATAATGAGAAGAACGCAGCGTGATGTCAATGGTGCCTTTGTGGCAATTGAGACAGAAGCAGCAAAATGGGCTAAGCGGTAAATGAGGGGAAGTATATGCCGTCTTCGAGGAAAGACACCCAACAGCGATAGCTGGGACTGAAGGTCATACAACGCATACAACTTCGAAGAAGTAGAGGAGTTTGTCTACCTAGACTTCGCTATTAACACGGGCAATAACAACAGCGCCGATATCAGACTAAAAATAATCCTTGCTAATCGTTATTCCTTGAGCTAAGAAAGCAATTGAGTAGGAAAGTCCTCTCTCGAGCAACTAAGGTAAAACTGTACAACACCCTCATAATCCCAGTCCTGCTGTATGGTGCAGAAGCATGGACCTTGACAAAATCCCATGAATGTTCCTTAGGCTGTTTCGAGAGGAAAGTTCTTCGGGTCATCTTTAGCCCAGTGGAGTTAACGAAAGAATCGAGTTCCTTATTGCTAATCGTTCCTAATAAAAATCAGACTATAGCCGCGACAACAATAACGGGCACAATTATCGCTTCAGATCCATCTGTTTGAGGAGATGAAGAAGCTTCAACATACGCAACATACTGGAAGTCAGGGTCGATAGCGACAACCCACAGAAAG
>CAKKXW010000001.1:37968984-37979867 GCA_920937365.1 Sphaerophoria rueppellii
GTAATACCAGCGCTTCCAGGAATGCCCATCAGTTTACCCTCGAGCCCAACTTCGGTCGCACGCTCAAGTATAGAGAATCGTTCTTTAGCCGTACTACGCGAATGTGGAACTCTCTTCCACACTCTGTTTTTCCCGATCATTGCAGTGTTCAGGAATTTAAAACCAATGTACACCGGCACCTCCTCTCTAGCCCCTTCCTTCTTTCCTAAAGTACTCACTGTGTCTATGGCATAAAAAGGGTATAAAAACCCCTTGAGTGTGTGCTCATTATAAAAAAAAAAAAAAAAAAAAAAGTATTGTTAAAATCAGGGACTCTCAACCGCATTTAGTTTTAATGTTTTGTCTCAGTCTTGTTGAAATATGTAGGGTAGATGCAATGGTGCTAGATTAGAGTTTGTGAAGACACGACTTCAGCGTCCCCGATCGTCGCGCCCTAGGCTGCAGCCTAATTAGCCTAAGGATAATCAGATTAAGTTATAAAAAATATTATTCTTCTAGTTTTACACCGTTTAAGGCCGTTGTCAACTAGCCATATTTATATTGGATCTTTTCCTTCCCTTGTTAATCAAATAAACTTAAGCTTTCTTTATGCAGAAGGCGTGGGTTCAAGTCCTAGTCCTACTCTTTCCCATCTTTCTGACATGAAAAAAGTTATCTCAACTTCTCCGTTCGAAATCAAAGTTGAATTGTAGGTCCTTGAGCTGACGCGGCACTCTATTTATTTAGGCATTATTCCAAGATTTTATGTTTCATTATTCTCCGCAGGACTCAACGAATTTCCATATATCATCTCAATAGTGTAAGCTTTAAGCGGTAACTGAAATCCTATACAACCCCATTTGAAAACTGAGTTGTTTTATAACTACGTCATTACCCACTAAATATCATCCAAATCGGCTAAGCGGTTTGATTATAAATAGAGGTAAAATACGGACGGTGAACAAACATTTGCAAACAAATGATTTTCTTGGACGGGTTTGAGCGTTGGTCGCCCAACGACCTATTCCGCATAAGTACGCCAATGCATGAGCGGAACTTATGGAATTTTAGTACCTATACATATAGCTAGGGTTAGCTGGATAGGCACTCGCACTACCTTCCCTTATGTGTGGTATATATTATGTTATATCAGCTTCGATACATAGCTTATTTTTAGGATCAACAAAATTTAATTCATTAAAAAATGGTTTTGTTAATGTTGATTACCGTTACCAGGATGGCTGTATAATGTGGTTTTCGGTTTTCTGAAACCTCAACTTAAAATCTAATTTTTCACTCTCTTAATTTTTCCTTTCTCAAGATCAAGATCAATATTGATTGAGATTATCTGTCTCAAGTGTTTATTGGATTTTGGATTACAAATATGGCCGTTATTCATTCTTCCAATTTTACGAAACAAAGACCGCCAACACACATCTTCATTCCTCTCAGATTCAAAGGCACAAAAAATAAGTGCGTTAACTCAATAAATTTTAGCAAAACGCACATGCGATTTTCTCTTTTTTTCTTTATGATCTTCTTCAATTCTTTGTGTGCACAACTATCTACAAAATTTGCTAGATACTTTCAACTTTCCTTAACAGATAGTCAATATACCTTATATACTTACACTTTGCTTGTATAGGTAGGTGCTTAGATATTCTTTTGTTCCTCCTTGCAGATGCGTTTTTCAAATTCCAAGGCATGCATGAGTGCACAAGCATTTTAGATTTTTCCTTTTGTTCGAAGAGATATACTTGCAGGCATACCGATGCATTCAACATATGATTGAAATGTGTGGCACTGGCACACAAACCAACACAAACACACAAACAATAGTCCTTTGGTTTATGGCGGGATTTCTTCTTCTTTTTTTAATTTGGTTTTTGGTGTTCTTTTTTAGGAAGCTGCTGCGTGAGATGATTGCTTCTTCTTGTGTGATCTGCGGTGGTGTGTCGATTTAGTATTTCAATTCCGTGTGTAGGTTGACACGAATACAGAGGCACTTATTTGAAAGGATTTTTTTTTGTTTTATGTTTGTATAGGTATGTTATAAATATTTGGAAACCTACCTGTGTCAAATGTATGTCAATGATATCTGACCTTCCTTCTGTATTGGCATATGGTAAAGGAAAAGTTGTAAAATACAAAAAAAAAACGTGACAAACTGAATTTTTGAAACAAGGACGATGTTTGCAATTAGTCTTATCGTGAATTCTACAGAAAAAAATTAAAAAACAAAAATTGAATAAATGTTAGCCTAAAGTAGATGTAGACTCTCACTCTATACTACCGGGACCAGCCTCTACACAATTTTGATGAAGACATACCAAAATTTTTTACATAATTATTGAGTTTTCAATATTCAAAATGTTGACCTTGATATTTTGACTACTTCAATATTTCTTTTAACAGTCAACTAACTCAATCCTAATAAAAAGAATTCGTGACCCATTACTTTACACAACGATCAATGAGGGGAAAAGACAGTATATGCTATCATCCATAGAGTTGGCCAACTGCTGTTTATGTAGACTTATAAGACTTATACTTATCCGGCTCACAATCCATGAAGGATCGCAGCCTTCCATTTCCATCGTGAACGGTCCCTCGTATGCACTCTCCAGTCGCCGAAACCAAGCGCTCTAGCATCCGCAGTCACTTGGTCCTTGTACCGTAGGTTCGGTCTTCCTTGTCGTCTCGAACCTGGGGGCTGGTGGACAGATGATGCTTTGTTTGTTGATAACATGAACTTTGTTTTGTCCTCATTCACTTCAAGACCAACGAGTTTCGCCCGTTCTTCAACCGTCCCTTCTTTCTTAGGTCATGGAAACGCTGATAAATTATCAGCTCAAGAAATATCTCGAAGACCGATAGCTTCTTAATGACCGGCCGTACGGCTTACGCAGCAACAGGTCCTCTGGTGATCTGACGGTCTATCTTACCGAACAGTGGAACAAATCTTTACATCGTTTTGGAGAAAGTAAGATTGTTGAGCTTGATATTTGAAAGGCAATGCGTGCTTTCGGTATCAACGAATCCCTCCTTCGTTGGATACAATACAAGTTGTACTGGATGGGTTCAAGTCTGAAACCCACAATATAAATGGTGGTGTGCCCCAGGGCTCCGTTTTGTCTCCGATCCTCTTTGTAATTTTCATAAATGATCTCTTGTCTGTAACTTCTAATCCAATTCATTGTTTCGCTGACGATAGTACCCTTAGCTTTTCATATTCGTTCCCAGATTCACATCCCTACACTGAACTGAAACGGCAAAATATGATAAGCTCATTAAACTCTGACTTAAACAGCATTGTACAATGGGGAATTAAAAACCGTGTTAGGTTTAATGCTTCGAAAAATCAATGCTGTCTTGTATCGTTGAAGCGAGATATACCCCCTTTGCCACTGTCCATGATGGGACTTGCATCAACGAGACCGAACATCCCGAGATTCTCGGTATGTGCATCACTGACCACCTCTTGTGGACCGAGCATGTCTCCAAAAATGCCGCATGATGTTTAGGTTTCTTAAGACGGTGCAAGAAATTTTTCTCCCCGTCTGATCTGGCTATTATCTATAAAGCTATATCCGTCCAAAGTTTGAGTACAATTCAAATCTCTGGACTGGTGGTCCAGCTACTTACTTAAGCGTCTTGGATGGAATACAAAAAAGAGCGGTAAGAATGATTGGTGATAGAGAGATCACTATAACTCATTAACTTCATTGGAACACCGTCGTAACGTTTCGTGTCTCTTCTTGTTTTATCGTTACTTCTACGGTAATTGCTCTAATAAAATAGCTCCTCTCCTTAAACAATTCAACCGTAATACTCGCGCGTCAAGGAATGCCCATAGCCCAACTTCGGTCGTACGCCCAAGTATAGAGAATCGTTCTTTAGCCGTACTACGCGAATGTGGAACTCCCTTCCATACTCTGTCTTTCCCGACCATTGCAGTGTTCAGGAATTTAAGACCAATGTACACCGGCACCTCCTCTCCAACGCCTACCCTCTTTCCTATAAAGCACTCACTGGCATAATAAGGGTATAAAAACCCGCTTGAGTGTGTGCATATTATAAAAAAAAAAATCGATGTGAAGGCCTCAAGCACAGCTCTCTTGGATCGGCCGATGATGTCAATGTCGTCTGAATAGCCTTGGTGGTCTAGTTGAAGATAGTGTTTTCCGTGCTCACACCTGCTTTGCGCACTATCTTCTAATGGACTATGTTGAAGAAGTCACATGACAGCGAATCTCCAGCTTTAAAGTCGATGTAAGATGGTGGTTTCGACTTGAAATTCGTTGGTCTTTTCCACGATATGCTTCAGTGTGAATATTTGGTCTAGGGTTGTTCTGTCTGGCCTAAAACCACACTGGTACAGGCCGATTCTTGTGTTGAAGAAAGGTTTAAGACGCTCACACAGTACGTTGGATAGGATTTTGTATGCAACATTAAGCAAGGATATGCCACGGTAGTTTTTGCATGACATCGGATCGACTTTTTTGTAGATGCGGCATATGGAGCTTATCGACCAGTCAGTTGGGCATGCATTCTTCTTCCCACACTTTGGTGATGACCTGGTGCATGCGGTTCATCAAAACACTTCTTCCAGATTTAAAGAGTTCAGCAGGTTTGCCATCCGTCCCGGCGGACTTGTGTTTTTTTTAGCTTTTGGATGGCTCTTTCTACCTCTTCTGCACTGGGGGCTGGGACTGGGTCTTCATTGACTGGTCTTGTTTCTCTTTCGTCATTAACTCGCTCGACATTCAGCAGCTGTTTGAAGTGCTGCTTGAAAACATCTACAATTCCCTGTGCTTCGGTGACTAGGTTTCCTTCACTGTTTCGAAGAGCCTGTGTCCCGGTTCTGAAACCAGAAGCTAATTGCTTCGACCTTTTAAAGAAACACCGGGTGTTGTTCTTTGCCCGAGACTCTTCTAGACCTTTGAGCTGAGAAACTGCGGATGGTCTTTTCTGCCTTCGCAGGGTCTTTTTCTCATTTCTCCTTTTTGTTCGATACTCTTCTCTTGCTGCTCTTGTTTTCCGTTGCAGCATCTGCAAACGTGCATTTTCCGTCAATTGAGAAGCTTAAATCAGGACGCAAAAATGGAAAAAGACGCTTTCAACCACTTGAGGTTAATTTTGACCTTGTTTGTTTCGATAACAAAAGAAGAAACTATGGTCTTCCGATCTGTTCAAGGACAAGAATGATCAGGAAGAGCTAAAGGTCCAACGTCGAGCAAAAGGATGAAATATTTTGCGAAGGACGTCGTTTTCCTTCTCTTTTTACCTCACAAGAAAAAAAAAAATCTAAAAGAAATTTCTATTATATATGCTATTATAGAAATGCTCAAATAATCGCAACCGCTTTTTCTTCTAATCGAACACTTTCGAGAATTCAGAACATCAATTTGAAGTTAGCTTAAATAAATTAAATGCAGTATCCGTAGCTTAGTGGTTAAGTGCGTTGGATGCTAAGCAGAACGTTGAGGGTTCGATTCCTACTCGTGGCCATAGTTTTAAAGAACTGACAAAACTTCAAAGAGTATCATCTGTCATGAAAATAGTGCTTCTCAACTTTGCCGTTCGGAATCGGCGTTAAATTGTTGGTCCCCTCAATTCTTCACACGCACCCAGAGAATTGTTGATGAGAGGAAGTCACTTAGGCCTTGGCTCTTCAAGAGCTGTCGCGCCACTCTATTTATTTATTTCAGTAAATTAAATGATATAAATTATCATTATACGAGGGGTGTTCAATGAAGACTGAGAGTGACGTCATAAAACTTTTATTATTCAAAATTATTCATCGGCGGACTGATCACGTTCAAGATACTCTCCATACAAGAAGAATTTGTTTTGAGCCAGGTCGGGGCTATAGGGCGGGTGCGGTACCGTTTCGATATTTTTTCTGGTCATGAAGTCTTGAACCTTAACCGCGACGTGTGGCCTGGCGTTGTCTTGGTGCAGTTTCCAATTTTCAACGAGCTCTGAACGCTTCTTAGGGATGTGGTCTTTCATCATTTGCTTTAAAACGGATATGTAGTAGTCGGTATTAACTCTCCGGCCTTCTGGAGCTGTGTGAGTGAACACCATACCTCGATAATCGAAGAAGGTAATGACCATAGCCTTAGTTGCTGATTTTGCTGCACGCGCAGCTCTCACGGCCTTCCAAATACTCCTTGTGCCATCGGAAACACGTGCTTTCACCCATAACACTATTGCCACATGCTTTTTTCAAGTCGACTAAGGTTTCTTTTGCGGTTTTTTTTTTTCAATAAAACGCAAAACTTTATGGCGTAACGTTGTTCGCGAAATTCAGGCATCTTAAAAGTTTAGAGGGGAAATTTTTCAAGCTTCATGCGAATCCGTATTAAAACCGAATAAAAAACGCTATCCACTTCGGGTTTGCACTAGTCGACTGAGAATTGGACAGACTTTCGAATGGTTCGATAGCTCCAGTAGTTCCCAAAACTACAGCGCTACTCTCAGTCTTTATTGAACACCCCTCGTAGCTTGAACAAAACCCCCACCTAAATTTAATTAAATAATAAGTCTAGAATGTCCTATGCCCTAGAGACATTTCCTGTATCCGCAGGTAACCATATGAATGTAAAGTAAGCAGCTAACGGACTTTGGTCTGACTCTGGCACACACCAAACTACTCATCATAATTTATAAAGTATAACTAAGAAGTAAGCCCCATAGAATTAGGTATTAAAATTGTCACGTCATCCCTAAAAATTTGACCTCACCCCTTCTGATTAGAATTGACTTAATGAACAATGCTATTGCCAATTTCCAATAAAATAAATAAATCAAAACTGGCTGCCTTATCTAGACTATCCTCATCACAACGAATCCTGACCCGGGCGCCAGACATCTTGCCAAAACAAAAAAGGTCTAAATTGGAAGGTAAATAGAGTACCCTTATAGTTAGATATTGACACCTTAACAAGTGCATCTTGTTATGTCTGCTTGTACATTAAAATTTGACAGGATCATTGTTGGTTTTAGTTGGGTCGAGGTAGACCGAGATCAATAAATTTGCTTCTTTTTTCCTTTTGACAACTCATATCTTTGATATCTATACTACCCATGTTGAAGATTCAAATTATGACCTGAGAATAAAATTAAGAAATCCTACATGTTTACGGATCAAAAAGTCAACGACCGACCCAATCCTTAAGCGTGCCATAACAGTTAGCCCCTTTGTCAACAATAATAAAAAAAAAAGAAATGGGTTTAGCGCTATCTTCCTACCTAAATATGATCCTATGGAATATCCTATTTCCCTTAATGAAGTAGGTAGTTCTTCATATGGGTATCACTCCATATGGGTGCCATTAATTTTTATTTATAAAAATCCAACAAGTGTCCCTGTCCGTTCATTCTTTGTTTTTTTCATTTTATATAGAAGGTTTCGATGGACTTCCCAAACCTACCCAAACATCCTCGTCAATCAAATGATGGTTCTTCATCGACGAATGTCTTATCAACATCCAAATCTAAGTAGTTAAGTATTACACTACCTCAGAATTATCATACAACTTGACTTAAATCCCTTATGACTCCATTCATCATTTTGGAACACGAACATGCAAAAAATACAAACACCATTCCTGATATCCCCATCTTCCCATCCACGGAAAAACTGTCATAAAAATGCAAAAGAAAATTGCCGATTCCTCTCAAAGCAAAACAAAATAAAACTCCAAGCTTCAGGCTCCAAATAAAAAATAATAATCTCAAACCAAACCTGATTCACTTGCATTTCCGTCTGATACCCCAGTATGCCCACCTATTGGCTGTATCTTTTCTACATGTGGTGTCGGTGCGGTGACTCAGTTCGAATGCATTACAAGGTCAAATACGTATGAACGGTGACGGGACATACGGCGCGGCGCGGCTTGGGGAAACCACTTTTTCATTCATCGTATGTGCATTAGGCAATCGCCCCCCCTTTTGGTCTCATATTCCCCATTCATTGAGAGAAGGACCTATATTCCAAAAAACCGAAAAAAAGAAAAGAAAAAAAACTTTCTTTTTCCTTTGCTAGATAAAATGTTTATGACTGGGACGGAGACGGATACAACATTACCTATATCCGAATTTTTGCTTGCTTTTCAGACCATTTTTCGTTTGTTTATCTCTTCAAACAAAAAAAAAGAAAGAAAAGAAAACTGTTGGTTTGGTTGGTAGAGTGGAAGAGAGCAGCCTAGGTTTGATTGTTTTCCTCTGCACTTCCATCATATCATTCGTTTTACACATACTAACATATGCACGTAAGATACTTTTATATGCTGTGAAGTGGATGATTATATACGTAGATACATGGGTATATTGGTAGCAAAGATGATTGTCTTTGGTTTGTCATCTTTTCTTTTCTGTTTTTTTTTGTTTTCTTAATCGAGAAAGCAAGTAGAGAAAAAAGACGCGGGACCATGTGCTACTAGAGTACCCGGTCTCGAAAATGAATCAAGCCCATTTCGAATCTTGGTTGTTTTTTTGGTCTTCACTTTTTCTTGAAGAACTATTTTCTATCTTCGTTAGACTACCAGAGTTGCCATAGGTTCAATGAAGATCATTTTTAAATATATATTGAAATCAGACAGTCCTAAGAAATCGGATAGATATTCTATCAGTGGGAAAATTCCGTTTCCCAATCATCGCCCTCAGGGTCTTGCCACACGAAAATTATTCGATAGGGAGTCCCGTTCTCTGGAATTTGTATCTGAGATGTAGAAGAATCATTTTTAGGTAATGTTTGAGGTAGTCAGAAGGCGATACACAGCTGTATGAAATCACGCTTTCACATTACCATATTGCTCATTTATTTAATGGTCGAAACACAAACACGTTTTAAGAGCTGAAGAGAATACATCGCCAGTCGCCTGACCACGAAAATTACAGCCGAGATTTGTATGGAAATGTCAAACTCGTCGCGCGAATCCATACAAATTTCATCTGTCATTTTCGTTATCGAGTGACTACCGATGCATTCTGTTCAGCTCTTTGTTTGTGAACGTTTTTTTACAGCTGTTAAGCTGTAGTGTCCGTATCCGTAGCTTAGTGGTTAGGTGCGTTGGCTGCTAAGCAGAACGTCGTGGGTTCGAATCCTACTCGTGACCAAAATTTTTATTATTTCACCTTTCACGGACACTGTTTCTTGTGAAGAACTGATAAAACTCCCAAGAGTATCATCTGTCATGAAAAAGTGCTTCTCAACTTTGCCGTTTGGAATCGGCGTTAAATTGTAGGTCCCCTCAATTCTTCACACGCACCTAGAGAATTGTTGATGAGAGTAAGCCACTTAGGCCTTGGCTCTTCAAGAGCTGTCGCGCCACTCTGTTTTTTTTATTTTTTTTAAGCTGTCAGACAAAGAAAATGATCAGCATATTTGAACTTACATTACGTAAAACTACGTAAGGAACGTGAGGTCGAAGATTCATTATGATGCGTTGAAATCATATGACTGAACTCGTAAACGTCAGACAAAGCTAAAGTGTGTTTTTATTTTTATTTTATTTCAGCTACTTTACTTCTTAAGCTGTCGACAATACGATACCAGACTTTTTGTGCATTTATTAATTTGTTCAGGGTTCCATACCCAAAGGATAAAACGGAGCCCTATTACTTAAACTCCACTGTCTGTCAGTCTTTAATCAGTCTTAAGAAAAATATGACAAAAACTCAATTTGCTGCCCTATTACTTTTAATCAATTCTAATTTTTTGTTTAAAGATTTATCTGAGGCAGTGTACGAATTGGTTTAATTATAAAAATGGACTACTCTCATATTTTAGCATGCTCTGCAGCTAGTCTAATTTTAACACAGTTTATTCAATGCGAAGTGTCAAAATTTAACCAAACGTCAAGTTTTAATCACTATTTAACACATGGAGAAGACATTAACATTTTAACAAATAACATGGCAGCTCTGAACTGCATGTTCAGTTTAGTTCAAAAATTTAACGACTATCAGTTGAGACTATTTTCAAAATGTCTGTTTAAAGTCAAAAACTAGGACTGCATCATGCAGGTTAAGGTTTTCGAAAAGCTCATCTTCTTTTTAATAATTTTCAATTACAAGCAAAATAAATATTAATTTTAGTAGTTAGTATCGTACATTACTATTGTAACTTTAGTGTTATCTTGCTTGCATTATCTTTTCAAATTTCAACTACGAACATTTCTTCGGCAAACAAGAGAGAGAAATTTTGGCCGTTTGAAACAGAACAACAACAAAAGTACAACATTTATACAATGATACAAACAAAACCCAAACATAATTTTTGCCATCGACAGTTTCGTGTCTCTATTTTTCACACAAAACACAAAAGAACCAAAAGTCCATTTTTTGTTAGATAGAGCAGAGAGGACAGTGTGGAAAAGAAAACACTCACAAGACACACCAAACACCAAACACCATCACCATATTATTATCTTCTACTACCATGTGCACATTCGTACATAGATAGTTAGAAACCTTTAGATACTTTCAGAGCCGTAGTCACGAATGGTTTTGTTTGGGGGTCAGATAAAGTTTTTATGTTTTGTTTGTCAGTGTGCTCGCGAAATAACCTGCAATGCTATAGCAATCAAAATTTGAATTTATTAATTTTTGTAGTTCTTGTAACTTTAACATAACAAAACCAATAAATCTTGACATTTAAATCGAAATAGACTGGGGGTTTGTTTTGGTAAGCACTGATGCCGAGACTTTCATAGATTTCCAAAGATTGATAGATACATGCTTACACGTGTACCATCATCTTCTATTATTATACCACTACCACAAACCACAAACCACACAGAACACTCACAAAAGAAAAGGTGTGACAGGAGAGACGAGATAGATTGTTTTTTACCTGAAAACCAAGAAAACACAAAACACACTTTTTATCTCTG
>CAKKXW010000001.1:38016654-38026975 GCA_920937365.1 Sphaerophoria rueppellii
AATGGTGGCTCTCGACGCTAATGGCCACATCGTCCAATTCATCCACCAGCCAGCGATGATGGAGATGCAACGATTCTCTGGCGGATTGCCCTCATTCAAAGAAAACCTAATGCAGCCGCCATCACCAGCCGCTCCCGAATCCTTCTACAGCCGCATGTCGCCCTTCGGCTCACAGAGTTCGCCCCAAGAGGCTGACATCCCTCCGATGCACACCACTGCTTCCGCACCACAACAAACTACCGATCAAACCAATCCCTACTCACCGACAGTATCTTCCTCAACAACGACAACAACTGCTAATCAACTCTCCTCGACCAACAACAGTGACGATCCACCAAAACAACAGCCAGTTCGAAAATTAGCCGTGAAACGTAAGCGAGAATCCAACAGCAGCCAATTAACAACAACAACAAACGCCACCAGCACCACTCTGCCTACGGGCCGCCTCAAGTGCGAAGAATGCAACAAAGAATTCACCAAAATCTGCTATCTAACGCAGCACAACAAGAGCTTCCATTCCGGAGAGCAGCCATATCGATGCCAAAAATGCGGTAAGCGCTTTCAATCTGAAGAAATTTACGAATCCCATTTAGACAGGCACAAATCGCAAGACAAGCCGCACAAGTGCGATCTTTGTCCCAAGCAATTCCATCACAAGACCGACTTGCGTCGTCACATCGAGGCCATACATACGGGCTTCAAGGCTCACACATGTGACTTGTGCAACAAGAGTTTCTGTCGCAAGGATCACTTGCGCAAGCACAGTGACATTCATTTGCGCCCCAAGCCAGTCAAAAAGGCCAAAACACCAGCGGCCGGTGGTGGCACTCGCAAGAAACCTACAAAGTCTTCTACAACCGCTGCAATCGACGCCACTGCCGCTGCTGTCAGCGTCGACGATGAGAGTTCTCCCTTGGCCTTATCCACAACCATTACAACGACGACGACCTCAAATTCGCCAATGAATCAGGCGCTTTTGAGTGTCGAAGACCATTCAGACTCGTCGTCCGCCAATGTCATTCTGCAGCCAAAGTATGAAATCGTCAAACTCGAGACCTATTCCATGGCTGGACAGGAGCTTGTCTATATTTGAAAATTTCGTGATAACCATTTTTTTTTTATTAAAAACAAAAGAAGACGAACGATTTTTAAACCAAAATAAAAAGAGGAACTTCTCAGGGAAAACATAGATTTTAGATTTTATATTTGTAACTAGTGTAAGAAACAGCCATTTTAATTCCAAAATAGTTTTGAAATAACCGTCCTCCACCCCCAAATATGCATGTTACCGTTGAATATGATCTCAGGAATCACTTCATTTACTAAAAAAGAAAAAAACTTAACGAAGGTTGTAATATCCGAAATTTGACGAAACTAAAATCCTAGATTAAGGACTACCGATAGCTTTGTGTACATAATTTAAAAAAAATGTCGAATACCTCACGAATATGATATTAAAAAAATGTTAATTTTTAATTTTTCCATTAAGTTTATTTAAGTCACAAGAAGACGTAAAAATATATTTTATTTGGAGTGTTGCTTCCTTTTTTATATTTTTTTAAATATTATTATTTTTAAGAAGAAAAAAAAAACAACAAATTTATGTTATTTTTGTTTTGTATAAAAATTCATTTTTATGTGTAGTTGCCATTTTGAAATTATTTAAAACAAAAAAAGAAATTACGAAAAATATACAGAATCTTCCAAAAAAAAATCTTTTTTTTTCGTTTGCTTATTTCAGATTTTTATTTGGTTTTTGTTGTTGGTGTTTATTTTTCAGTTTTTGGTTTTACTTTTTCCTTGTGTTCGTGTTGCATGTTTGAGGATCTTTTTGTTGTTGTTCCTCGCCTCGCCTCAACTCACTTTGTGGCTGTTGTGTATTTCCTGGAGATTAGGATTTGCTTTCTGCTTTTTGTGTGGTGGAGTTTTTAGCATGAGATGTGATTAAGCCTTGGAAGAAACACAAAAGAAAAAGATGTAGGTTCAAAACCAGTTTTGAGAAAAAACAAATACTTACATAGAGGTACACATAGGATTTGAAAATCGAAAACATAAAAACAGGTTATAACATTTTTTGTACCTCTACGCTCTACCTAGATTGTGTGTTCGAGTTTTGGAGGATAAGAAAAATACGACATACGGGACACGGGTGGACGTAAAACAAAGAAAAAGGAAAAAACTATATAATTTCTATATGTATGGAGGCGGCATTGAGTCAGTCATTTTGTTGTTTGTAGTTTGGGAAAGAAAAGGAAGTTAAATTTTTGTCCTTTTATTTAACTTTTGGTTTCTTATTTTTTTGTTTGATTGTAAATAGCTTGACATACGCTTTTTTTTTGTTATATGTACATAGGGTATGATTGTAGGTGTGTTAAAGTAAATTTATCAATAAAACCTGACCAAAAACCGGACACATTTCAGTATTTGCCTTTGCCACTGTTAAATAGAAATATGGTGGAGTTAGATTTTTAGAAACGATATTTTTTACGTGTAGCAATAGGAAGGAGTTTTTTTTAACTTGATGGAAGCGATTGGTTATCTAAATACCTATTTCTCACTTTGGTATGAAATTATAAGTGCCCTACTGTGGGTGATTTTTTTGATCGCTGTCATTCTTATATTTTCGAAAACAAGTTAAATCGGCTCAATCGAGGTAACCGTCGGACCGGAATGTTCTCCGATTTCTTCCGAATCGGAGACATTTTGCCTGTCGGAGAACTACCTCGAAGCAAAATTCCGCTCCGACGGTTACCTCGATTGAGCCGAATAGCATTGCTGACATCTTTGCTGAGTTTAACCACCTTACTCAGCTTGTCACCGAGCCCACTCGAATATCGGACATTAATGGCCAAGCGGAAAATACTCTTGACTTTTTACTTACGTCTGACCCTGATAAATACACTATCAGTGTATTAACGCCTTTAGGCAGATCAGACCATAGTATTATATCTGCAAATTTCTCGTATCAAGCTAATCCAGTTAGAGAAAGAGCTCCGAAGAGAACCGTGTGGCAATACGAGAAAGCCAATTGGGACGGTCTCAACAACTTTTTCCGGATCTTTAACTGGTCACTATGCTTCCTCGATAGTGACGTTGACTGCAGAGCAGATATGATTACTAATATGATTATCTTGGGAATGAAAGCTTCTATCCCGAATAGGGTTAAGAGCATCAAACCCAAGGAAAAGTCATGGTTTGATTCAAGCTGTAAAGAGATTATCAGGGAAAAAGAAGTAAAGTTCTGGTGTTTTAGAGCCAACCCATATGAGCAAAATCGGAACAAGTTTAAACAAGCCAGGAAGGCCTGCAATGCCCATATTCGGCGGACCAAATTTTTACATGACCAAAAATTAAGGCAAAAAAGCAGCAACAGTTCCACTGGTGATTTGATGGTTTATCTCACCGAACAGTTGAACAAGTTCTTACATCGTTTTGGAGAAAGTAAGATTGTTGTACTTGATATTTCAAAGCCATTTGATAAAGTCTGGCATCTCGCTCTTTTATCGAAAATGCGTGCATTCGGTATCGATGAATCCCTTCTTCGTTGGATTAGAAACTTTCTTTTGAACCGTTCAATACAAATTGTGTTTGACGGATTTGAGTCTGAAACCCACAATATAAATGCTAGTGTGCTCCGTTTTGTCTCCGACCCTCTCTCTCATTTTTATAAATGTCTGTAACTTCTAATCAAATAAATTGACGATAGCACTCTTAGCTTCTCTTATTCGTTTCCAGACTCACATGCTGTCTTGTATCGTTGAAGCGAGATATACCCCACTTGCCACTGTCCCTACGCGTTGTCGCCGAAAATGCCGCAAGAATGTTTGGGTTTCTTAAGACGCTGCAAGAAAGTTTTCTCCCCGTCTCATCTGGCCTATATCCTATAAAACCTATATCCGTCCAAAGCTTAAGTACAATTCACATCCTTGGGCTGGTGCTCCAGCTACTTACTTAAGAGCTTTGAGAATGATTGGTGATAGAGAGATCACTGACGATCCTTTAGACCACCGTCGTAACGTTTCGTGCCTCTCTTTGTTCTATCGCTACTTTCACTGTGATTGATCTAGTGAAATAGCCAGTTGCATTCCTCCCCTCAAACAATTCGCCCGTAATACTCGCACTTCTATGAATACCCATCAGTTTACCCTCGAGCCCAATTTCAGACGTACTCTTAAGTATAGAGAATCATTTTTTAGCCGTACTACGCGAATGTGGAACTCTCTTCCACACGCTGTCTTTCCCAGTCATTACAATGTTCAAGAATTTAAGACCAATGTATGTACATACACCGTAGTCGAATCACACTATAAATCGAACGTTTTGTCATATCGGGTTAATCATCTAATTTTTCTCGCAAGTTATCAAGCTGGACTTTTTCAAACGCATAAATAATAAACCTAGGTATATAAAAAATCAGACCTATTTAAGCCTTATTATGTTTCAAACTTTATTGAATATTTAAATCTTAAAACAAAGAAAATCATTTTTAATTTTCTAAAACTTTCTATAAACTTTTAAATTAAATAAAAAAATCAAATCGCTTTCAAAAACGCGAGAACTGAATATTACTTTTTCTTTCATAAATACCAACATTTCAATTATTTTTCCCAGATAGCTCAACGAGAACCGTCGAGGGTTTGTTTCGTGTTTTTAATTTTCTTTTTATAACCGACCGATTATTCAACTCTTCATTGAGACTAGATTTTTGTTGATTTTATCCGCCAACTGCAACACCCAAAATTTATTCTCTCTGAAGCAAAACATTTTTACACCCCAAATTGATTCATTCTGGGCCAAATATCTTCTATAGAACTCAGTGTAGACCCCTTGCCTATGAGGCAGTGTACTGTTATGACTCCAACTGTGGAGCCTCTTTTTGTCTGCTCAGAGTAATCAAGGCTTTTGACCATTTCAGGTCTATGTTTGGTTTCTAGGCAAGTGGTACCCTGTGTCCATCTATCATTTGTTGATTCTAGAGCATATTATTTGAGAAGATGTTTGCATGTAGTAAGTGGTGTTCTTATGTTATGAAGTTTTCCGTTTTTGGCGAGCTCATTCGCTTTGCAATTTTCCGGAATGTCTCCGTGGCGCGGCACCCAAATGAGGTGAAAGTTGAACTGTTCTGTCATCTCATTCAGAGATGATCGACAGTCGTGGACCATTAGAGAGTTTGTGGAGACAGACGCGAGATTTGAGAGGGGCTTTGCTATCCGAGAAAATACGTATATCCTTGCAAGATTTAACGTTTTCTTTGAGCCAGGATAGTGCCACTTTTATCGCAATTACTTCTGCCTGGAACACACTACATTGATTGGGAAGTCTACATGATAGACTGAGAATCAGTTGTTTCGAGTAGTTACCATACTTCCAACTCCGTAGTCGGTTTTTGAACCGTCTGTATAGAAATGTATCATGTTTTCTGCCAGGGGTCTTTCTTCTTCCCAAGATCTTGAAGGGATAGAAATATAAAAGCTAGGATCGAATACCATTTTTGGGGTGGTATAGTCTTAGCGATCTGGGATAGATCTAAAATTTTCTAAAATAGTATTATGACCTGTGATGTTACTGATCCATTGAGAGGTTGCCCGAAGTCTCACGCATGAGTTGGCTGCCACCATTTGAAGAAGATGTCAAGAGGTATTAGGTTTAGAATCACCTCCAAGGCTGCTGTTGGTGTTGAGTGAAGTTCTCCCGTGATGAACATACCTGGTGACCACTGGCGCTGAGGAGAAGCCCCATTTAGAAACTATGGCATTTCTACAAGTAAAACGTGCTACAGTAGCCCTTATTACTCTTTCATCAATATTTGTTTTCCAATTTAGTATTTGTCTAGAATGAGGCCTTAATATTTGGCTTGGTCGGAAAAACTTAAGGGTATTCCATTAATTGTGGGTGGGCTGTACCTTCTTTTAAAGACTACAAGTTCCGTTTTAGGTAGATAGACGTCCAAGGCACAATGCTTAGCCCAATTGGTTAGCCTGTTTAAGGCATTTTGTAGCAGTTCCGAGAGAACTTGAGGGTGTTTCCCAGATACAGATATTGCAACGACGTCAGCATAGGCAATCACCTGGAAACCCTCTGCTTTCATTGATGTTAGGAGGTCATTTACTACCATGTTCCATAAAAGAGGCGAAAGGACCCCACCTTGGGCGGTACCTCGATTCACCGATCTGGTGGTAGTTAAACTCCTCATGCTGGAAGTTATTGTCTATTATTAGCTATTAGCATGAGAATTATTAGATCGATGAGTGATTTCTCTAATTGCAGCTTGTTGAATGTTGTTGTTGAATGCTCCTTCAATATCTAGGAAAGCTACTAGTTTATATTCTTCAACCAAAGCTATCTACAGCAGATTGTACTTTTTAGATCAACTAAAATCGCTTGTAATGGGTTGAGACTCAGATGTTGAGTCGTTTTATATGTTTGAGCTACCTGGTAAGTGAGTGTCTAATAACAGATTGAGAGATTCTTCATTTCTGGCAGTTTACGAACCCGCTTCTGTTATTAAAGCACTGGGTATTGTTGGACTTTTTGAAAGAATTTTCCCGAGTCTTGAGGCTTCTGAAGTATTTTCTATTTTTCCACAAACATTTCTCCAAGAAGACCTCTTGCTCTTCCTTAGTTCTTTCTTATATTGCTTTAAAGCTTGTTCATATAAGTCCCAGTCAGAGGGAGATCTAGTGTATTTAGATCTATTGAAGTGTTTGCGACAACTCTTCATGAATTGTTATAGTTCTTTTTGACACTAGTGAGTTTTCTTTTTACCCTTTAAAATGGTTACAGGGCATGAAGTCCTCATTGATTCATTGAAGGCTTCGGTGAGATGATTCACAGAGAGATCTAGTTCATCTTTGGTGAAGGAGCTTTCAAGAAGATTGTGGTCAAGCAGATGTGCTAGTACCTCCCTATATCGTTAGCAGTTTGTATTATGGTGATTGCGAAAACCCGTAGATATGTTTGGCACATTACTGAGATCAAACTGAATATAATCTATGATCAGTTTGAAATTTGATTATGGATCGAGTCAGAGGTAAGTGTACCTCTTTCCTGGGGCCTGATTATGGGATTCGCGGCGGATCGTTTTCAATTCGAACTTTCATATTCGACTCGCTTCATATTTCCTTATTAACGAATTCGCGGCGAAGCGAAAAAAATTACTCCAATATTCCAATGATTTAACACTTTTGGTTTGACTATTTCTTCCAATATTCCAGTTATTTATAATAAACACACCTGCACCTGTGAATCCGCCAATAAAAAGCTGTCGGATTTCAACTTGCCAGCAAACATTATGGCATTTCAAATTTGTCTTCGAATTTGTTAATTGGTCGAATTCAAAACGAAGAAGGCGAAAGCGAAAGCAATAATTGAAAAATGTCAAACTCGCTAGCAAAACGATTCGCCGCGAATCCCATAATCAGGGGCCTGTTCCTGGTTATAAATATAGGTTCATTGCCAATATTTTATTTACATAAGGAGGTTAATGCCTAGTAAATAATCAAATAAGGACTCATATCTTTCATTTATGTCAGTGCTACCCCATACCGTGTGATGGGCGTTACCGTCCGATCAGATGAGGAGACCCACTTTCTTTGATTGCACGTCCGTAATAGCTTTCTTCAGAGTATCTACAGGAATTTGGCTGTCGTGGCCAAGGTATGAGGACATAAGCCAGTATGTGGCCTTACCAGTTGTTATAACAGCAGTTGTTGTATCCTTGTCGCTGAAATTGAGGTGTAAAAATAAATTTAAGTCTTTTTTTACTAATGTGCATGACCGTGGTTCACCTATCTCCGATGCATATATTTCTATTGATAAACTCACCATAAAAATAACAACGCGATTCTCCGTACAATTTGCAGAGGAATTTAAGAGAGAAAAATGTTATTGTATAAATGTGCTGCACATACTGCTTTAATTATGTTGATTATAGTATGCATATTTCGAATAAACATTTTACGTTATTAAGAAATCATTTTTTATTTAAACTTTAGAACTTGCAGTTATTTTCTTAGGAAAAAATTATTTGAAAGTGTAATTTGGCCATAATGGCCATATCACGCTTTAGACAAGTGACATATGGCCATATGACACTTTCAGAATGTGTGACAATGGCGCGGCACCAGTTTTATATTTTGTATGATAAGTTATTAAATATTAACAATTAAATTGTTATTATTATATATTATTATTTAGTCTATGAGATAATGTACTCGATAGAGATGTTGGAAATAAATAAATAAATAAGCAGCAAATTAGCAACAAAATCTGAATATTTTTCGGTACTGGCTTATCGAATGGTTCTGCTAGCGTCGTTAACGTGAAATTTTCTGCTTTAGCCTTACCGAACTCCCTTATACAAGTGACCGTGTGACAATCGAGATTAGATGCTTTGTTTGTCTCGATCGATAAAACTGAATCTCCTTTCAGCTAAGGCTGACGGTTGTTCGCGATGCTCAGTCCTGGTTTTCCATTGGTTAGGCTCTTAGCGGTGGTTAAAAGCTGATCCCGTGTCAGTGTAAAATTGAAGATCTCCTTCTTCGGTGGTTTTTTCGAGCTCCTCTCTTAGTACATCCAGTGCGCACAGGTATCTAGGTTCAGGGTGTCTTTGTTGGGTGGTTATTTCGCTGATGAGGTTGTTGGAGTGATAACCTAGTGATCCTGCATCCTTTTGGCTGATTGTATGAGGTATGAGTCCAATGGTGTAATTTTTGCTTCGTCGTAGACGCCTTTGTTGCTGAAGTGTCTCCTTCTCTGATGATTGAAAGTTAGTCCCGCGAAGTTCCACAGGACTTTTCGCTCGAACATTTGGAGTTCCTTCATTGCTGTTTTAGAAATGGTATACCACACTGGGAAGCTGAAGGTGATGACTGGCCGAATAAGCTGCTTATATATAAGTAGCTTCGTTGATTTGCTGAGTAGGTTCTCCTTCTTAGAAGCGGGTTAAGCCGAGTCGAGAGCTGTGCATAGGAAGGCCAACAGCTTAGGAAGGCTCTCGAGTATCATCTCGTTGAAGTGAACTCCGAGGTATTTGGTGTTGCTGATGGTACTGTCTGGTATTGTCAGGCAATATTGAATCATTGTTCGTAAAGTTTTTTTCACCCACTCGCAGGACTTTGTTCAAATCTGGACAATTTTTTAAAAATGTTTGAAACATATTTCAACTTTCTTATTTCATAGAGAAAACCAAAATTCTCAACATTTCGATTAAAAGATTTAAATCTTGAATTCAGATATTTCTCCCTATGAAATCAAATATGACTGTGTTTTTTCGTTATTTCGTTCCTGCTTTTGGGAGGCTGTGTATCCGCTTCTTTTTAATATTAATATTTTTATTATTTATTGCTATATTAGCTCTGCGGGCCTTCGAAGCACGAGGCCGTATCTCCTTGGAAATTTTGTTTTGTGAATCTCACTCGGAACTAATTGGTCCCGAAAAATATAGTAACAGAATAAAAAATATACTTTTTTTAGAAAACTATCCATTAATAAAACTTAATTGATTTATTATAAGGCAATGATGATAATTGATTTTTATGTATTTTTCGTTTCAGTAAAATAATGGAAAAACCGCTTCATCCCTCAACCTTAACTCATGAAACACAAATCCAAAACCTGCCAAAAATTAATTCAACACAGAACCGAACTTCGAAAGAGAAACCAATTCAAAATCTGTACAGGTACTTACAAATGGAATGAAAAATAGTTTAAGTTCATTCTTTCTTTTGTTTTAACACACAATAAGTGCAGAAATAATTTTTGTTTACTGTTGACATTTGATTTTATTGTTAAAAATAAAATTAATTTGTTTACCTTAAATTTATTTTACTCTGTTGAAACTATCATATCATTGTTATATAGTTAATAAATAGTAATAAATGAAAACAAAACGATATGAACAAAATTAATAATCAAAATCATAAACGCAATAATAATTTTTGTTTACTTAAAATAAGAATTATTTTAATTTAAACAAAATTATTAACAAAAAATGGAAACAAATAAAATGTACAGGGGTATATTTAGATAAACAAAAGAGAAATATTAAGCACCGTTTGAATTAATTCAAGGTCCGCGTTATAAATTTTAAAAATGTCAAATCAAAAAATAAACAAAGGTAAAAAACAATTATTAAAACAAATTTAATTTTATTAAGAATAAAATTCATTTGTTTTTAATAATAACGCAAATACTAAAACTAATAATTAAAACAAGTATAGCAAAACAAAAGTAAATAATGATAAATAATTGATATATTGTTACTATACTATCAAAGTTGTCTCATTTTATTTAAATTCCATTTGTTTAATTAAAATAAAAA
>CAKKXW010000001.1:38042133-38077132 GCA_920937365.1 Sphaerophoria rueppellii
GTTTTTTTTTTCACTCATGCTGCCGCCCGCCACCACACAATCTCAATCAGTACATTTTTCATTCATATTATACAAGAACGTTAGTTTGATATTCAAACAAAGAGCAATTTTTGTTTATAATTTTATATTTACGTCACGGAGATAAGCCTTCCTGAGATATTCACGGATTTTGTATGCATAATTATAGCACTTAAATTTCCGTGAATTTCTTTCTCTTTGTGGTCTTTTTGACTTTGGACATGGACACGTTAGAGGTATAAGATACAACAACAAACATGTGTGTTTCATTCGTTACACACTTGCTTATTAAAATTGACGGAACGTGATGTGATGCTATCAGTTGGACATCTGAAATGACAAAAAAGACGAAAACAAAAAACTGACATTGTTGAATCGGACCAAGCCTTTAGCTTTGTGGAGACCATATACGACATAAAAATGTTGACATATTCATTAGATTTATCAAAAACATGTTTCAGTACAGCTCGTGTAAATTTATTACAAAGTTTTTTTTTTTTTATCAGAATTTCTGTTAGTAGGTTAATATGAATGAGTTTGTCTTTCAATCTTTCTTGTTTCAAGATTCAAGAGTTGACATAGCGCACAATGACACTCTCGAATTGAATGTTTCTTCGACTTGGAGTACAGATTAGGAAGGCTTTCGTTTTACGTGTTTAGGTAGAAGACCTCCCAGGAAGCTGGGTAAGAGTTTTGACAAATGATCATTCTAAAAATCGTGAAAAGCTTAGAGGTGATACATGATGTGTGTGCTTTCTCCTTTTCTACGAACCTTTCGATTTTCAAAGAGTTTATTTTTTTAACTGAAGAATTATAAAAACAAAAATTAAGATAAAACGACTAACCTTGCAAATTGGACCACTTTTCCTAAGTAATAATTTTTTTAACCGCTATTTATTGTGATTAATTGGTTTGAAAATTATAAACAGAGTTGTTAGTTTTAATTTAAGTTTCGGAAATCTTATCTTATTAAATACTAAAATTTTTGTACATTAAAACAAGACCGACCGCTTGTTAGTCACCAGCAGTCAGTGACGGATTAAACGTTGAAGGCGCCATAGGCAAGCATCTCATCGCCGCCCCTTTATAGAAATAACGCGTAGTATAGTTTAACCGAAACCGCTGTACAGCACCTTTGAAAAAACGCGTTGAAATGGGGGTCATGGAAAAAGAGAACAAGTTTACCTGAGATCGATAGCGACATTGTCCCAAAGTTCCTACGATTTCGGTTTATAATATTTTAATTAATAATAAACCGAATCGTAAATTTTGTAAACCAAGTTAACCCGAGTTGGTTTTTTGTAAACCTAGTTGCAACTCGGTTCGCCAATTTGCATTTCCCGGGTGTCCGCCGGGAAGAAACCTATACTACTTTGTTTTGCCGCCATTTGGGTAAACATTACTTGACGCTTGACAGTTCATATTTTTGGCAATCGTAAAGTAGACATGTGGCAAATTTATTATAGAAACATATTCGATAAGCCAATGTGTTTTAATCGTTAAAACATTTTATCAAAATCAGTCACCGATTACTGTGAAAATTACTGTCATATCATATTGAATGACGAGGCACATTTTCATTTGAATGGATATGTGAATAAACAGAGTAGTCGGTTCTGGGCAATTGGAAACCCTCAAATTATGCAACAGTCACCTTTGCATCCATTAAAAGTTACAGTCTGGTGTGCAATTTGGTCAGGAGAAATCATTGAACGGCGTAACGGTAACGGTGAATTGGGAGCGATAACGTTATGTGATTGAAAACTTTTTAACGCCACAACTGTGTGCTCTGGGCGTGAGTAGCATGTGGTATCAACAAGACGGTGCCACATCGCATACAGCTAGGAGTACAAAGGAATTAGGTACTGCGAGACCTCTTTCCACAACACCACAACAAGTTATTTGAAGAAATGGTGATGTTGATTGGCCTCCACCTCCACGATCGCCTTATTTGACTACTCCGGACTTCTCCTTGTGGGGATATCTGAAAAGCTATAGGTTTATGCAAACAAACCAGAAACGCATTAGCAACTCAAACTAAATCTTCGTCATGAAATTAATGAAATACCGCGTGGAATGTGTGAGAATGTAATGAATAATGTGCTAAAAAGGCCTCGCATTTATGAGACTAACAGAGGCGGATATTTACCTGATATTGTATTCCTTATATAATCCCTGTCCCTGGAAGCTGTCATTTTTTGACATTTGACAAGTAGAAACTACGCAATTAATAAAAATGGAACGATACACGCTTCAACAAGGCATTGAAATCATTAAAATTCACTATAAAAATGGTGAAAATTTGGCAGAGACGGTTCGTAAACTAAACTAAACTAAACTAAAATATTTTTGGGTCGTCGTAAAGCACCTTGTCGGACTGCAATACTGAAATTGGTGGACAAATTCGAGCTGTTGGGACAAGTTAGTGATGTGAAGAATAAAATCCGTGCACGTCGCTCAAGAACAACTGAGAATATAGCTGTTGTAGCCCAAAGTGGTGAAGAAAACCCAGGTTTGTCCATTCCTCGTCGTTCTTTGGAATCAGGCATTCCACAAACGTCATTACACCATATTTTGCATAAAGACTTGGGTCTTAAGGCTTATAAAGTTCAGTTAACACAAGAACTCAAGCCGGCTGGTCACCAAAAACGTTGTGTCTTTGCTGATTCGGTCCTTGAAATGCATGAAAATGATCCGGAATTTCATCGAAAAATCATCTTGACTGATGAGGCCCATTTCCACCTCGGGGCTACGTCAACAAGCAAAATTGTCGCATCTGGGGCTTGGAAAACCTTGCGACTTCTTCCTTCCCTCCACGGTGTTAGCCTTGACGTGGCGGATTGGCTCACGGTAACTCTACTATGAAGCTTAGAGCTATGCGATAGCGAAACTTGTTTTCGCAGAAGAGCCTCCCATGGTCGACAGGTCGAAGCGGAGTAGGCTGTTACAACTAATTACCCCACAACGAAGGAGTGTTTCTACATAAGCACTCCCACCAAGGGACAGCAGTGAATTAATTTCTTCTTTAAAATCAACGGTGGCGTCTCCAGTTCCAGTTAGGCCGAACTCTACTTGGTGAACACCTTTACGGGCTACTTCAACTTAATTGAAGCCCAGGCCGTAAAAGGAGCGGTTTTCCCGGCTCTTGCACTTGGAGACACATCAAGTGCCTGGCATTCCAGGTTGGGAGTTGTGCGTTGGGGTGACTTCCCGACCGCGTAGAAAAGAATTGAGTTGCGAAGCAACAACAAGCCTCGGAAACGGACGGATACACTGATGACGACCCAAGCAAATGTATAAAGGACAACGCGACTTGGAGTGCAAAACTCGAGACAACTAACTAAGGACCAAGCTAGCTGGCAGAGACTGTTGATTGAGACCCAAGTCCACAACGGACTGTAGCGCCACCTTGAGTAAGTAAGTAAGACTTCTTCCTTTGGGGCCACGTGAAAGATAAAGTCTACGTCAACAGCCAAGCGTCAATTTAAGACCTCAAAGATGGAATTCGTGAGGCTATCGAGGACATAGGGAGCCACTTGGTGTGGAAAATTTCATGAAAAGGATATGGTCCTGTAAGCGTGGTCGTGGCGGCCATTTGGCTGATGTTGTGTTCCATTGTTAACACCATACCTTCTTTTTATAATGAAATAAACATCCGATCATTTACCTCAAAAAATGCAATTTTTCTTTGAATATCAAAATAACACCTCTTATTGGAAAACCCTTTATGTATGAACTCGCTGCACCCGCGCGCAGCTGGAAGTTTATCTCACTGAACCGTGAAACAATTCTATATACACGTAGTTTTGGAGATAGTACGATTGTTCTTGGTATGTCGAGGGTATTTCCGCGTAAAGCACACCACAAAAATAGTAGATACTAGCCGTTTTACTGTATGATTTTTTTTTTAATCACAAAACGAAATACTAACAGGTTTAAGATTGTAAAAATATCCTTTTATCTGAAAGTTTTTACCAACTAAATTTCCAAAAACAAAAAAAAAAAACAAATTAAAACAGATTTCATTGGCGACCATTCTGAGACTTATTTCTTCAGACTATAAGTTCGTTGTACGCCTGTCAAATCAATTATATTCGATATTTACTGTCACCATCCTAACAATTACCGAAATAAATATTATTTGCGCTGCGTGAGAAATCTTATCTTTGAACAAAAATCTTAGAAAATTAAAACTCAAAAGAATAGACAAATTCTAAGGATTTTCATTTGAGTATAACTCAGGTAGACAAAATGCAATAAAAAGTAGTTGTAAAGATTTCAATTCGTGTATTCTTTTCCGTTTTACAGACGTGAAATTAAATGCCACGCATCATTTCGGACCGTGGGGTTGTTGGTAACAGAAATTAAAATCAATTCAATAGTGCTGGATGCCAAAAATAATCTAATTCATTCCACAGAGCCTTTTTTATCAATTTTATTTAACTGTCTTACTATTTTATGTTAATCCCTTCAGAGCAAGAATTAGCAAAAGATTCATTAAATTGTTCTTCAGAGCACCAAGTAGGTCACATCAAAATTATTTTCGAGGTTCTAAGCAAAGAGACAAAAGTCCCACTGTACACTACCATGCTATGAAAAAGAATTAAATATCCATTGAATTGTTTTCAAAAAAAGGACCCTTTCCTTTTGTACCGTTACCCATTGATTGTAATACCACCTGTGGCTGGAAATTCAACTAAGCCGGCGCCGCCGCCGCCTTCTCCGTGTCGACGAGAAGTTACAAAAAAAACATCTCCCAAGAACCATAACTTTAACCGAACTGAAACGAATTCTTTTTCGGTCTGACAAATATTTCATTTTAATTACGACAGGAAAGTACAGGTACACAGGCGACTTTCCAAAATCCGAAACACTGCATTTCGTAATTAGGGATGTCTGAAACCGAGATTTGGTAATTTCACTTTTACGATCCTGTTTCTGTTGTTGATTTCAGTTTTTAAGTGATGACTGTACATCGAAAAAAGTCATAAAATTTCGCAAACTAATCAATTCCAAAGAAACAAAGATACATTATCGTCAAATCCACCTCAGTCGATGACCTTAATAAATACCATTCACAGACATCATTTTCGTTTGTAGGAATATTTGGCATCAATCAATTCATCAAATTAAAACAATGAAATCGAAAACATAACAACATCTGAAAATCCTTGAATAATGCAAATACATAACTAAGTTTCATTCATGATTTCGAATCTACGACGCCACCACACCGCCGTGCCGCGATCCGTTCACAAATACCTACTGGTATGTAGGTGTTCCCCTTTTTTACATTTGCAATTCCAAATGGGGGTTCTCGGAGCGTTTCAATAACACCATCCTCTTGAAAAACAAAGAACTAGCAACATAAAATTTAACTATTTTGACCTCAATATTATGATGCACCAAATTAACTCATTAAGTCATACGAAAAAAAAAAGAATAAAAATAATGACCGAGTCTACTTAATTCCTGAGAAAGGAGGCGTTACATTTTAATGGTCTTTGATTGCTAAGGAAACTGGAATCAAACAAAGGAAATAAAATGCCATCATTCACATAAATTAAACCAAATAGATAATAGTTCATTGTTGGAACTAGAAACGAAATGAAATTCAAAAAACATGATTCAGAATCTTGGCACACTTTTTAGGGGATGTCTAGTGATGACGCAACCTAAAAAGAGCGCCAAAGAATTCGATCAGCGAGCTTTCGACAACAGATTTAAACATTTATTTTGTTTTTGTGTTTCAGAGTCTTGACAGCTATTACCTACTTATTCTTCGACATTAGCAAGCGAAAGCGTCACTGCATTTGCACTTTTCATTTGTTTTCAAAAGTCTTCAAGTGCCCGACCGATTGAATACGTCAACGTTGGCGTTTTTCACTGAAAGCACAATAGAATACACATGTTTTGATGGAACACATCCCATAAGCAACGCATGTGACGGATATACGACGCATAGAGTTAGTTAACTTACTAGTTTTTGCGTACGTTGATCCGTTGACTACTGAATTTGACGAGCAGTCAATTCTATGGGTCCCCGCTGCAACAAAGAACAGCAATGGAAGATCAATATTTTGTGCAAAAAATCATTTTGACACAATTTTAATATTTTAATTTAAAGTTTCTTCTTCAGATTTACGGTTTGGGAATAGTTTTCACACCAAGCATCCGGCATATACGTTGGCAGAAACGTATACGTTAACGCCGACGGATTGACAGATTATATGGATGGGCCCGTTCAAGCAATAACTATAACTTCATACCAAAGAATTACGGTGAAATGTCTCCATCACCGCGGATTCTTTTTTTGTTTCTTTCATTTCACGCGTCCTTATGTTAGATGTATAAATTCTTTGGTAGGCTCCCCTTCTATTAATCTTATATTTAACTTACCGAGGGTGGTCCCAAATGTACCCGACCTATCGTATTGATGCCAGTAGTTGATTAAAAATTTTGACTATAGTAGAAAGCACTAACCCTTTGCAGCGTAAAATTAAAGTTTGATTATCCTACCTTGCCTAATATTTTCTTGGCAGTCAGTTAAAGTGGATGCTCTCCGTGAATTAGTCAAGATGAATAAAATTGGTCATCGTTATGTGATCCAATACTTTCATTTGAAAGGCCTCAGTCCAATCAATATTAAAGAAGAGCTTGAATCTACCTTGGGGGAGTCTGCATCTTCATTAAAAACCGTAAAATATTGGGTGGCAGAGTTCAAACGAGGCCGTACCAGTTGCCAAGACGAGCACCGTAGTGGGCGACTAAATGAGGTGACAACACCAGCCATGATGACAAAAATTCATAAAATGATATTGGATGACCGCCGACTAAAGTGCGTGAGTTAGCTGACATGGTAGGCATATCAAAAAGCGGTGTACACCGGATACTTACCGAAAATTTGGATATGAGAAAGCTGGACGCAAGGTGGGTGCCGCGATTACTGACAATGACACAAAAACAGCGTCTGAGTATTTGGCAAAATTTCATAGAAACAAAGCCGAGTTTCTGCGTCGATTTATAACCATGGATGAAACATGGGTCCATCACTTCACACTTGAGACAAAAGAACAGACAAAACAATGGAGTGGAGGGGGAGCATTGGCTCCAAGGAAAGCAAAGACAGTTCCATCAGCAGGCAAGGTCATGGCGTCAGTTTTTTTGGGATGCACGAGGTGTGCACACCTGCACACCACGATCTTCATTGATTATCTTCAAAAAGGAAAAACAATCAACGGCGAGTATTATGCGAATTTGTTGCAGCGTTTGTGTGATAAATTTAAAGAAAAACGGCCCCATTTGGCGAAAAAAAGTTTTGTTTCATCACGACAATGCACCAGTTCACACATCCGGCATTGCTTTGGTCAAAATTAATGAGTTGAAGTTTGAATTGCTTCCTCACTCACCATGTTCGCCAGATTTAGACCCCTCAGATTATTTTCTGTTCCCCAACTTGAAGAAATTGCACGATGGAAAGAGATTTTCCAACAACGAAGAGGTTGAGTCTGCAATTGATGGCTATTTTATGGAGCTCGACAATTCTTACTACAAACAGGCGGTATCGAAGCTTTTGAGCATCGCTGGGAAAAGTGTATCGAAATAAATGGAGACTACGAAACCACCGTCTCGATTTATTCCTGTTCGAACACAGCCCTGTTGAACTGAAGGAGTTCTGTTCTTGTGCGTTAACGTCTCGACTGTAAAGGAGCCGCCGATCTACGATTCTGCACCTGACGTGGTAGACTTGCGGCACCGCGAATCTGTTCTGTATTAGATCGCATTTATCTAAAAAGGCGTATGCCTCAGGTATTTGTCGTTCGGATAGGACTCCCCAACGTTCAAATTATTCGTCGAAGTCATAACTCTCGCAATGTGACTCCGAACAAGTCTTATCAGTATAACGAAATAGTCAATTTCATCGATCCTAGCCTAGTTGTATAGAGCCGCGTTAGATACATACCAATGCAACATTGGACAACCATAAAAACGATCATCGGCCGTTCGCGGCAATGTAGCAAATAACCCTCACTCTGGGGTCAACCCGACTGTTGCAAAACAGCTTTTCGAATACCTAACTAATGCTTGGCAGAAGTCTTATTGGCCGAAGATTTGACGGATTGGAGTTATCCACTCCTTTTTCGAAAGAAGAGTTATCACAGCTGTCTTCCAACGCTCTGGAAAATATGCATTATTTCACGCGTTATTGTACAGGGTGGTGTAGATTTCTATTGCCTTTGGCTCAACCAGTAATATATGTCCTTTACAATGAGGGATATACTATCGACACCCGCTTATTTCTTCTTCTTCATTTTTATAGAAAATGCGCTGAAGCTCTATCTTCGTTACTAGGTTAGGTTAAAGTGGCTGCGGATACAGAATCCGTACACTTAGGCCAAAAGAAAAGGCCCATTGTGATACCACATGAATCTAGAGAATTACCTTTATTAGCTAGTTCACTGGGGTTATCATAAAAGTATTCTCCCAGATGAAGTTTGCGTCTTAGTAAAAGAGCAGGGCTTGTGCAAAGAAGGTGAGAGATTGTTTCCTCTTCTTCCTCGTCCATACAGCTCCTGCAGAAGTCTATTGAGGCTATACCATGTCGTATTGCGTGTCTGCCTATAAGACAGTTTCTCGTAAGGACACCTATTAGGGAGCTAATATGAAATCTGCTTTGAGATAACAAGTCTTTAGAGCGCTTCAGGTCAAGTGACGGCCATATGAGCTCTGTAGCCGCACACGTAGGTAAATTGTACCACCTAGACCTTGTTATCGTTAAGGCTGTTTTCTTCGTTACTAACAGAGAGCTTGACTGCCTGACTCCGTTTGTTCTGCGATTATGGCGTTTGCCAAAAAGGCGCCATTGAACCGATACATTTGACAGTTTTCACACAGCTTTGGTCTCTTTAATTTACTGTTTCATACTTGTTGTTATGAGTTTCGATTTTCCTATTCAATCTTAACTGTGGGGTTGGAAGCGAAGACATTCTTTCACTTTCCTTTGTTCGATGTGCCCGACCCATTGCAGAGCTCAAATTCTGATACCATTTATATTTTCACCGATTTAGTTTTCTCCTATTCATCCTCCTCGCATACTGGACCGAATATCTATCAAAGTATTTTTGTCGAAAGTTACTAAAGGGTTTTCCAATAAGAGGTGTTATTTTGATATTCAAAGACAAATGGCATTTTTTGAGATAAATGATGGGATGTTTATTTCATTATAAAGAGGATGGTATGCCGTTTATAATCACAAGATCTCGGTGCCAATTGTAATCACCTCTTCAAGAGATAACACGGTCCAGAATCTTTTCCCGTAAAAGATCGGTGGTTACATTGCTTATGTGGCACGTAGCACCGTCTTGTTTAAAGTTAACGTTGTCAAGATCAGTACCATCCAATGCCGGCCAGCCGGACCATAAACCGCACCATACAGTCACGCGTTGAGGATGGAGAGGCTTTTCAACAATAAATCTTGGGTTTTCCGAGCCCCAGATGCTACAGTTTTTCTTGTTAACGTAGCCTCCGAGGTGGAAATGGGCCTCATCAGTCAAGATGATTTTTCGATGAAATTCCGGATCATTTTCATGCAATTCAAGCACCCAATCAGCAAAGACACGATGTTGTTGATAATCAGCCGGCTTGAGTTCTTGTGTTAACTGAACTTTATAAGCCTTAAGACCCAAGTCTTAATACAAAATACGGTTTAATGACGTTTGTGGCATGCCTGATTCCAAGGAACGACGAGGAATGGACAAACCTCGGTTTTCTTCAACACTTTGGGCTACAACAATATTCTCAGTTGTTCATGAGCGACGTGCACGGGTCTTATTCTTCACATCACTAACTTGTCCCAACAGCTCGAATTCGTCCAACAATTTCTGTATTGCGGTCCGACAAGGTGCTTCACGACGACCCAAAAATGTTTTAGTTTTACGAACCGTCTCTGCCAAATTTTCGTAATTTTTATAGTCAATTTTAATAATTTCTTTGCGTTGTTGAAGCGTGTATCGTTCCATTTTCATTAATGGCGTAGTTTTACTTTTCAAATGTCAAGAAATGACAGCGTCAAAAATGACAACCACCGAAATAACGGGCTATTCAAAATAACACCTCTTATAACCAATTCTTCTTTTAAATTTGTCCTGCAATTTTTGGGGCTGCGGCTGTATTGAAGGATATAGTGATAGTGTCCGTAGCTTAGTGGTTAGGTGCGTTGGCTGCTAAGCAGAACGTCGTGGGTTCGAATCCTACTCGTGCCCAAAGTTTTTATTTCATCTATCACGGAGACTGCCTCTTGCGAAGAACTGACAAAATTTCCAAGAGTATCATCTGTCATGAAAAAGTGCATTTTTGCAGTAGCAGTATTTTCAATTAAGACAATTTTTGGTTTACTCAACGTTATTAACTAACTTGAATAAAAATCAAGAAACTATAATATTTTATTCTCATTCTCATATTGCTCATCACGCTCATCAGGCTCGATGATTTGTAGACAATATTGTACTGCTGACATTTTTGCTTATTCAATAGTCGTATACATGCTGTGTTTGCTTCTCCCAATAGAAGCTCTGGCGCTCATTAAGTTTTCATATTCAATAATAAAGTGTCCGGCAATACAATTCTCAAATAATCTCCTACATTGACCTTCTGCGGGTATGATTCTTTTTTTTATGAATGACACAACCAAACAAATTTCTGGGAATAGTAAGATCGAAATATGTAATTATAAATACATGTTACCAATAATCAATCGTATTCATAATGAAATATTATGAACGTTCCTTCTTTTTATTTTATTTGATATTTTGCCGCCACAACAAACCACAAGTAAATTCATAATAACATTCAACATTGACATTTTAATCCCATTTAACATCTTTTGTGTGGATACCAAACAAAGACCAAAAACTGTTGGCACATCTGCACACGATTTTTATTTTTCTCACAGACACCTTAAAACAAAAACAAAGCACAGCAACATCTTCCCGAGCAAAGTCTAAAAGCCATTTAAGTTGTCGAAAATCTAGAATTGCGTTGACACTGTCATTGACTAACAGAACATATTCAAAGGCGTGCTCCATCCAGATAGATCAGATAGATACCCATTTTAATCCAATCCTATATGCGGCAATGTGTCAATAAATTTATTCAAAGGTTAATACCTATTCAAAGTGTGTACCGCTATTATGAGACGTAGATATACCTTTGTGCGTAAAGAAGTTATAAATTTTGACAATATGATGCGTAACATGGAAATGTGATTAGACATATAATTCATTGGGAAGAGGGATGCACTCTCAGTGTACTTGTGCGTTGTTTCTTATGTCAATGGATTAATCATTTATCCTTCGAAGAAGATGGATTGTTATGAATTGTAGATGTTTTACTTTCCCATGGATTGAGGGTTTGGAACAGTTAATTTTAAGAATGTAACATACTTTTTAGTGCAGTGGCAAATTTTGTTGGACCACAAAATCCAAACTTTTTAAGGGTAGGTACACAAGCAGATTGCGAGGCTCACTGTGATATCTGCGAAGCATTCATCATGAACGATATTAATTTTGAATATAAAAAAGGACGAAAGGAGAAAGAAAAAAAATTACAAAATGAGAAAATTATGTCAACAATTTCCTGATATTTTTTTTAACCCAAAATGTACGGCGCTGAACATAGACTATGGAGAGTTTTCTAAACTAACCTAAGCATTGTTTGTCCGATCTTGGAGAAGGGAGGATCCGCTAAACTACACCAACTACCGAAGAAAAAGCCTTCTTAACATCTTATATAATAAACAGCTTATAAAATCCTCCTGTGAAGCCTTTCGTCAACAATCTGACTTCAGACTGGCTTCAGACCCTGGAAAGTCAACCATCGACCAAGTTTTCACTTTGCAGCAGATCCTGGAAAAAAACTTATGAACTGCAAATCGACAACCAACACCGTTTTATCGATTTTAAGCCCGCGTATGGCAGCGTTTTTAGAGACCAACTATAAAGAGCAATGTCTAGTTTTGGCATTCCTGCCAGGCTCGTATACACTTCTGTAAAATTACGACGGAGAACTCACACTGCTTCATCAAGGTTGGCAACGACGGAGCGGAATCATTCGATGTCAAAAAAGTATTCAGACAACGCTATGCACTGTCATGCGATTTCTTTAACATCGTGCTTGAGTAGATTAGATAGTGTTAAACTCCACCGTCAACACCGAAAGCGTTCAACTTCTCGCGATGATATTGATATAATTTGAAGAACACAGCGTGATGTTAACGGCGCGGCGCCTCTATGAGAATTGAATGGGTTAAGCGATAAGTGAGGAAAGAACGAAGGATACCTATAGCACCCACGGCTCGCACAGAACTTCACAATAGATGGAAATAACTTCGTAGTAGTAGAGGAGTTCGTCTACCTAGGTTCCGCTAGGGCAGACGAAGAATAACTCTAGCTGTTTCTTTGGGCTAAGTGGGTATATAAAGACATAGCCCTCCCTCGATCAACTAATACTAAGATAAAACTATATAACAAAACCATCATCACAGTCCAGACCCTGGCAAAACCTGATGAATGTGCCTTAGGCTGCTTCAATAGGGAAGTTCTTCGGGTTATCTATGGCCCCTTGTGCATTGATATGGGAAATGGGGAAGAAGATTCAATTGTTAATTTAACGGGTTGTACAACGGCACGGACCTAGCCAGAATGGCTCTGGTGGCTCACCCAGTTGGAAGAGGGCCTCAATCAACTTGAAGTGCAAAACTGGAGACAGCTAGCTAAGGACGGTGACGTGAAATATTGACAAATACAATAAGGCTGAATCGAAAAATCTGGTAGTATTTAAAATTTATTTAAAGTTATACAGAATTAGGAAAAAATACAAAGTAAAATCATCTTTGTTTTCTCTTGATGTTTAATTATTATTCATCCAAATATATCGCATTTATTCGAATAAGTTCATAATAGCATGAAATGAAAAAAAAAATGACGTGAAGAGTTTCAATCCAGCATGCCTTGGCTATGTATCCTTATATTACAATTGTGAATAATAACATTATGTTGTGGTAAATTAAATTTTACTTAAACAAACTATGTACATATACTTAGTTATTCGAACATTCAGTTATCAAATCGCGCCATGTTTTTGATTAGTTCAATGGTCCTGAAAACTGAATTTCCGAATAAGCATGTTCCAACATTTTGAGAAACTTTGTCATTGGGAAATTTGGTTTTCAAGGCTCTGAAAATAATAATCGATAAGACTACGCGACTTATGAAAAGCTAATATGTAAACTAAAACGAAATACAAGTAAACGATCAGATATGAAGACTGAAAAAAAATATGTTTAGCCATTACGAAAGGGTAAATTTGGAGAATCGAAAAATTCGACGATCCATTTTTGGCTGCTAGTCCAAGTGTTGATACTAGTGATGGGCATAATCGAATGATTTCAATAATCGAGAAAATAATATTCGAATGATTTGAATAATCGACTGATCATTCGAATTACGAAATCAAATCAAAATGGTGAACAATTTAAAGTGTATAGTAACAATTAGCTATTTTACAGTTATAATAATAAATTCCAATATAAATTAATACTTGTTTATGCAAAGGAAAAGGACTAAAACTATATCCAAATCCTAATCCTTTTTTTTAATATTTCTAGGATATATCCTTTTGCTTTTATACCTGTTTTCATTATAGAGGGTTAAATTAAATTAAGGTTCAATTTCATTTTAGATACATTTATAAAAATAGCCTGTTATTCTTGTTAGCTATTAACAATGTTCCGTATTCCAATCATTTTTCAAACACTAATTCGAAAAAATTTCTACCAAACATTTACATATATTGAAAAGCTATGATTAAGAAAAAAAAATAAAAAACAAAAAATAACTCCAAATACAAATGTTTGTTCGCCTTTAATAAATGTAACCGAAAATCATAAACAAAATTCCATTCCAAAGATTTGCAAATTCAACTAGAAATAAAATCGACATTTGAATTAAAATTTAAAATAATCATTAGATTTTTTTGCATTCGAATACTAATGATCGATTCTTTTCATTCGAGTACTATTTTCATATTTTTTCATTCGATTATTAATAATTGATTGTTCATTCGAATGATTTTTCATTCGATTATTAATAATCGATTATTTGCATTCGAATGTTAATAATTCGAATACTAATAATCGTCATTCGATTTTTTTTTTATTTGAAATTTTAATTTTGAAGAGTAGAAGTTGTAGCACTGTTTGAGAAATCATTCGAATGATCTCGAATGATTGCCTGAATCGATTATAATCGATTTAAACATTCGAATGATCCCATTACTAGTTGATACCATATGCTTCGAAAGAAAGAATCGAAAGAATTGCGAAATTTTGCTTTATTTTTATTTTGAAAACGAAATATTGCCATGTTTTTCGAGATATTGCCAGATTTTGAATATTTAAATATTCTAGGTAGGTTTCATTTTATTTTTGACCTTCTTTTTTAATCGAATTAAAGCCAAATTGTATGTATTTCGTTTTGAAAAACGAAATAAGTAAAGATATGAAATTTGGTGTCACCGCTAGGACAGAGCAGGCTGACGGAGACTGTTGGTTGAGTTAGTTAGTAAGTACAAAATTTTGGTACAGAATATTTAAATTACATACAGTCACTGCACATCTACAAAAAATGCGATCGTATAATTTATGTCTGCTCGCTTTTTCTATATATCACGTAAAGTGTGCCACTAAAATCGTGTTAGCCATTTTGTTGTATTAAGAACAAGTTGTTCCCTGCGCCCTTATAATGTTTAAGTGGTGTAAAATTATACTCCTTTCACCAACTTGGCAATTGATTAAAAATAAAATTAAAAAAAAAAACAATTTTGACGGCTTCTAACTTCTTAAGACAGTAACAGACAGTAACAGACAGTAACAGACAGTAACAGACAGTAACAGACAGTAACAGACAGTAACAGACAGTAAGACAGTAAGAACGATTTTGGCGTCGTATCTAATCTCTCTATTGAGCCATTAACTGTCAAATTTCATCAGCGGATGGCAATGATTTTGAAGGATTAAAGACCGAATTTTTTCCGTTACTTAAGTGTTTCCTAGATCGATTTCAAAGAAATCCAGTAACATTTGGATTGAGAATGACTCTTGTGTTCTTTCAATAATTTTTGTTCAATCACGGCCATGTCGTGATTTTCCTTGTCTGCCTACTTTGGCTCGTTCAACTAGCTCAAGTTGAAAAATAAAACTTGCCACAGACACATTTCGTAAATGTGGGAAGAAAAGATCTTAAGACGGGTTATATTGCAATTGCTTATTTATTAAACAAATCAATACATTTGAATTTCACACATTTTCTTTTTGTAGTTGATAAAAAATGTTTGTTGAGACAAAATATTTTCAAATTAAAAAAAGAATTTTTCTGAATAACGTATACTTTACTTACTTACTTATGGTGGCGCTACCACCATCTCCAGCCAGCTCGGTCGCTAGCTAGCTGTCTCCAGTTTCGCACGCCAAGTTGGTTCATGTCCTCTACCATATCTGTGTGCTCCACCTGAGTTGCGGTCTTCCTCTTCTGCGACGTCCTTCCGGATTTTATTCGAAGACTCTACGAGCCAGATCTAAGTCGTTGGACCTTAAATTTTCTGGCTAGGTCAATGTCGCTGTACAGCTCCTACAGTTCTCGGTTGAATCTTCGTCTGCATTCTCCATTAATGTAGACAGGACCAAAAATCACTCGAAGGATTTTTCTCTCAAAGCAGCCCAAAGCGTCTTCGTCAGATGTTGCTATGGTCCATGTCTCTGCACAATACATAAGGACCGGGATGATGAAGGTTTAGTAGAGTTTCACTTTCGTTGCTCGGGAGACGACTTTACTACTCAATTGCCTTCTAAGTCCAAAGAAACAGCGATTGGCAAGAGTGATTCTTCATTTGATTTCAGTGCTGGTGTTGTTATCTGAGTTGATAGCGGATGCAAGGTAGACAAAGTCCTTATAACTATCTCAAAGTAAAATCTGTCTATGTTGACGTTTGCTCCAAGATGTCGATGTTGGTAGTCCTTTCATGACGCATACGTACATATATTATAAGAAATTTCTGCAGATCCTTGGGGGACACATCAAATTCATTTTGACGCGCACAACATCTTATTAATCCAATTTCAAACGAATTTTATGATTAAGAAAACTACTCATCACCGAAGGCAAAGTTTACAAGAAATTCAATGTAGCACAATTATTTATTATTAAATCATGTTAATGTAATGACTCATATTCGTCATATATGTATATCTGCTGCATTCTAAATTAAAGTAAAATAATGAAAGCTGCCAAATTGTTAGATCTGTTATCACAAAATAGCTTTACAGAAGTAGAAAACAAATAAATAACTTCCATGCTCTTGCACTCATTGAATCAGATGCTATGAGGCAATAAAATCTGTCTGCTGCCCAAGGTAAGCTTGTACATGAGAAAAAAAGATTTGTATTTTGATCTCTGGGGCTTCTGAGAATGTTAACTTCTCCATTTTTAAAGCAAAGGCATAAACAAAAATTCAACGCTTTGTGTAGTAAAAACTATAATACCGACCTATGATTCCATAAATCGAACAGGGAACAACCCGGAAATTCTCTCTCCTGGATTACGAAATTTTAACAAAACCTATGATTTTATTGAACAAATATTCAACCAACTAGTTAAATTCAATTGAAAATTCTAATATTTGCGTTTTGACGACACTCTTCACCCCAAAAATGTGCAAACGAAAGAGCTGAGCAGCGAACCTGTTTTAAGCAAATTGCTTTGAAATTTTTCGCCTTTTTAATTTCCTAAGAGAACATTTTTTTTATGATAATAAACACATGTTTTTCCTTCTATTTTATTTACAATCCACTCAATTTTTTGGTATTCATTGTTACTCGTATGACTTTCAAAATATTTGGATCCAATAAATTATTCGGCTGCGATTCAACTTTCGGTGCAGATGCTAAGTCTTTTGTCCTAAACGGTCTCATTGAATCTATCGTAACATAACTCATCTCTTGACTATCATGTGATGTGATGGGAAAACTACTATTAAACATATCACAAACACATTGGCAACATTCGGTCAGTTGTATTTGTATTCCATTTCGAAGGAAATTGAGATCATCTTCGTCGGGATCGTTTTCGTCATCAGTATCGATTGTATTCGATGCGGTTGAGGGTGTGGGTACACTTCCTACTTCAAAGCCACGAACTATGAAATTTTCGTCGATTTCCTTTTTGTCACGTCGGGGTTGGTAGTTTTTTTGAATGCTCTTAAAATGCGTGCAGAACAGAGGCATTCTGTAGGGAGTTTTTGTTACTTTCTTTTCATTTATGGGATCTGGTTGGTCTTCTAAGTTTATCGAAACTACTCTCAGTTCTGGAAGCCTGAAAAGAAATTAAGACGAAACTGTGGTGAGAGTTTGAGCATGTAAAAATATCCTGAAAGGCAGCCAAAATAATGAAGAATTTCAAGAGATTTCATAATTAAGTGAAAACATACAAACATCAACACGTATTAGTCAAGCTATTGTTCAAAGTAAAAAAAAAGAAACAAAGCACCACATCACAAATGTTACTGTTAAATAAACAATAAAATGTTTAGACCAGCGAAGACGCATGTTTATGAAATATCAATTTTTCATCTCCGATAAGCGATTGGACCCGCGACGGTCTTAAATATCAACGATAATAATCGGGCGGCGGCGTTAAGAAGCCAATTTTCAGGCATTATTCAAATGAATATTCTTTCAACAAAGAGAAAACCCATATAGAGGAGGTGTCCGCACTCATGGAGTTCCGACTTCCAAAAAGCTGCCGCGGCAGACACAAAGATCAACATTTAAATAAATTTCCTATGCCACCATGGTAGTATGTTCCAATTTATATGCAAAAGACTGAATATTCAAGACTAATTATAACTTGTGTTACCGTCCGTGTAACGTCTACGTCGCGTCGCCACCATATTGCCTCAGCGCCTCTGTCATTCTCGATTGTCGTCCGTGTCGTCGTCGTAGGTCCAGTCACTGATTCGATCATCATTTTTATAGTTATTTGTTGCTTGTTTTGGTTTAGTATCTTTTTTTGTTTTTTTTGTTCATTTTGTAAGTGTTGTTGTTGATGATGATTTACGCAGCATTTGAAACAAAGTCATGGGAAATTCGGTGGTTATCGGTTTCTGGGTGCGATATACGACTGGAAAATTAATAAAACTTATTGATCGTTTTGACAGAGATAAAAAGAGATATTCGAATTAGAGTATCATAAATTAGAAGAAGGTTACCATAATAATTATTTAATTGACAACATTTGTGACTTGATAGCTGAAACAGTATTTGACCTGGCCTGCGACTGAGCCAGAGATATGGGTACGCCTCATGCTTCGTTGTACCTACTTCCAACCCATCTAGATCAAGATACATAATTATATAGCAAATTTTTTCACATGGTACTATTTTTATGAATCTCTTAATGTAATCCGATGATTAAGTAGAGCTCAGTTTAATTTATTAAATTTTAGAAAAAAAAGATAACAAAAGTTGAACTATTACCGTTTTTCTACAGTTTGAGGAGGATTTGTAATTTTCGGTAGGACTTCGGTAACATTTCGCTGAGTGCAAGGCCTCACGATTATGGGACCTCCTCCAGTGCTGATTAATTTTTGAAACGATCTTCGTTCAGAGAGTTTTACTTGGGAGCATTTTAACATTTTCTGTAAAAAAAAGAAACAAATATTAAGTTCGACGAAAGTTTAAAATTACCCAAAAATATATCACACTAATATTATAAATGTAAGAGTTTGTTCCTCAATAACTCCAGAACGGCTGAACGTATCTTAATGATATTTAGAAAATATATAGAGATTATATAGAAGGATATAGAATTAGAACATTTTGGTTACTTTTTATGACATTTCCGTGGCTTAGTGGTAATGTGCGTTGGCTGCTATGCAGAACGTTGTGAGTTAGAATCCTACTCGTTCCTATACAATTGTTTATTTCATCTTTCACGTACACCTTTAGCGAAAATCTGACAACACTTCCAAGAGTATCAATCGGTCATGAAAAAAGTGCTTCTCAATGTAGGCCCCCTCAATTCTTCACACGCTTTCAGAGAATCCTTGATGAGAGTAAGCCACTTAGGCCTTTATTGGCTCTTCAAGAGCTGTAGCGCCACTCTATTTACTTTTTATTCCGGTTAAATGGACTGTTCCCGTATCCCGTCTAAAGGTTTTGTTTTAATTTTGCATAAAGCAAAGGATCGATATGATTTTTCCCATGAGCAGTGGTAGTTTATTAGTTCAGGGGTCAAAAAATGATAATGTCTACTTTATACTTCGATTGTATTGGGGATAGATTGTAAGAACATATTGTTGTAGTTAAATCTGTTTAATAAGTGCAAATTCAGTTCCAATCGAGTGTTTTCCATTTGTTGGTCACGACGATTTATTTTTAAGAAAGCAGTTTAAGTTTAAGAAAGCAGTTATTATAAAAGAAGACCCTTAACAACATATAAATTTTTTCAATTTCCTTACACAGTATTTCAGATGCCAGTGTCGAAAGCTTATAACCACAGTTTAGGTAAAATATTTTAAGATTTTTTTTGAAAAAATGGTACCCTGCATGGGTACCAACTAAAATATATTTGAATATACCAACTAAAATATATTTGAATATATTTTAGTTGGTGGCGTAGCAAACAAATATTCAACTCGTTTTGATTCATTTTGTTTATATGACAGAATAGCGTTTACTGGGTCAGCGTATGGATCAGTGTATATTTGTATTAAGTTCGATCGTTTCTTTTTCATTAGATTGGAACGAAATTGTAATTTAAAAATATGAGTGCGAACCATGTAGTCGACTAACTTCCCAGAGTAGAAAAATAAGTAAAAACATTAGTTGTTTTCGTTGATAATGTACACCCACGTTGGTTTTCAAAGTCAAATTCCATAAAACTGATGATTTGAGGACATACATTAAGTTCATTGAATAACAGTGGCACCACCTGTCAAAAGTTGGTCATACCAACTCGTGGACTCATGCACAAATACTTTGCACAGTAAAATACAGCCTATTACTTCTGAATATTGTAGTTTTCTATCAGTGAAATATTTTTTCTAATCGGATTATAGTTTCCGAAGGTAAACATTTATATGGAAAAACAGCTTTTGGTGGGTCAGCTAGTAATCAAATATAGTTTATGATCCTGATACTTTTCACACTAACTATAAGATTTTGTGCATTATTGTTGAAATTATTACAGAAATTATCATAATTTTCATTATATTAGGTTTGTATTAGATTTTTGATTGCCATTAAAAAAACCGCTAAGCCGATTTCGCTCAAAACCTGACCAGCTCTTAACAATACAATACCGCGTCGAATGAGACCAATTTAACGACAATACGATGAGTAGTAATCGAGCTGAAAAAACATAACGCACGTACGAACACAACACACATACACATATACACAGACATCATCATTAAAACGCTTGATTCGTATTCTAGTGACTTCGAAACATGGCGATATGCAAAAATGGGAAATTCACAAGATCGGACCTATCACAATAACTTCCTCTGGGAAGTTAAAAATTATCATATTATTTTTTTTTTGGATTCTGCCATTTACATGGGGAATATGGGGTCTTCACATATTTTCCACATCTCACGAACGGCTTGTCCGATTTAACACCTTTTAATACCTTCTAAGAAACCATCACAGCAACAGATCCACTGGTGATTTGATGGTTTATCTCACCGAACAGCGGAACAGATCTTTACATCGTTTTCGAGAAAGTAAGATTGTTGCACTTGATATTTCAAACGCATTTGATAAAGTCTGGCATATTGCTCTTTTATCAAAAATACGTACTTTCGGTATCGATGAATCCCTTCTCCGTTGGATTAGAAACTTTCTTTCGAACCGTTCAATACCAGTTGTATTGGACGGAATCAAGTCTGAAACCCACAATATAAATGCTGGTGTTCCCCAGTGCTCCGTTTTGTATCCGACCATCTTTCTCATTATTATTAATGATCTCTTGTCTGTAACTTCCAATCCAATTCATTGTTTCGCTGACGATAGTACCCTTAGCTTTTCATATTCGTTCCCAGACTCACATCACTCCTCTTCAGATGTAGAAATGGGATGGCAAAATATGATAAGCTCATTAAACTCTGACTTAAACAGCATTGTACAATGGGGAATTTAAAACCGCGTAGAGATTAATGCTATTAAAAACTCAGTGCTGTCTTGTATCGTTAAAGCGAGACATAACCCCCCGCGCCACTGTCCATGAGTGGCACTTGCATCAATGAGACGGAACATCTCGAGATTCTCGGTATGTGCATCACTGACCAAGATGTTTGGGTTTCTTAAGACGGCGCAAGAAATTCTTCTCCCCGTCTAATCTGGCTATTGTCTATAAGGCTTATATCCGTTTAAGCCTCTTGGACGATTTACAAAAAAGAGCCGTTAAAATGATTGGTAACGTTTCGTTTCTCTCCCTGTTCTATCGTTACTTTTATGGTATGTGCTATTGTGAAATAGCCAGTTGCATTCATCCCCTTAAACAGTTCGCCCGTTATACTCGCGAAAGGAATGCCCATCACTTTACCCTCGAGCCCAACTTCGGACGTACCTGCAAGTATAGAGAATCGTTTTTTAGCCGTTCTACGCGAATGTGGAATTCCCTTCCACACTTTGTCTTTCCAAATTATTGCAATGTTCAGGAGTTTAAAACCAGTGCATACCGCACCTCCTTTCCTACCCCTTTACTCTTTCCTGAGACACTCACTGTGTCTCTGTCATGAAAAGGGTACACAAAAACCCCTTGAGTGGGTGCTTATTAATAAAAAAAATCACACACTACTGCCCAAGCATTCTCCTTACCCCGCTACCCCGTATTGTTCTGGTATAATGATAAAAACAGTGTAGGATTAAATTATGTATTTAACCTACTCACTCCTGCGATCGAAGTACAAACAATAATAAAACTGAGTAAGAAGTGAGATACAGCTTCCAAAAAGTTGGGGTTGGTGGAATTAAATTGAAAAAGAATTAAATGTTTTGTCTAATGCCACATCATAAAAAAATTATCAAACAAAAAAAAATTGCCCAAAAATTGTTTGGGTGAGCCACCTTTCTTAGGGATGTAAAAACTAGGTATTAGCTTATAAGCCTTTTCTCAGACCTATTGCATATGTGTACCTTACCTATGTACAAAATTTCATCACAATCGGTTGGGTCGTTTCAGAGGAGTTTAATCCCTTTAAGTAAGACACAAGATTTATATAAAAATCGTTTGAAAAAAAAAAATCGAAAAATACCTTTCATATTCATAATTTATGGCCCACAAATAATATTGAATCATTTAATCCTAATTAAAAAAGTGGTGATTTCGTCCCAATTTTGAATGTGTTTCAATTGTAGGTTAGGTACAATAATAATATAGAAGGCTCCTTACCTAATTCCAATAAATTGTCTCCTATTGCTAACGTCAGAGCTCGAAGAAGAAAATTACACTTACATGCCACATAAGACATAGCTAACGATCGCATGTGCTTGCCACTCAAATAAGAACAAAAATTAAAATTGACATCTTTGATTTTTCATGCGTCATTGATGGCAACTTTTTGTTTTTGTTTTTTTTTTTCTAATTCCCATCCGCATTTGAAAAGGCGGCCGTTGAAAATTTCTCAAATCACTTGTCATATTGATTTATCTGTTGCATGTTGATGTTGATTGTTCACGCACAAAAGGTAAAGTCTCAATAGTGTTTTTGTTGCATTCTGAAATCCAGACCCTCCCATGATGTGCCATGTGAAAAAACGAAACAATGGGATTATTAAATTCTAAGAAATGGAAAGGACCCCGAATGATGCAATTCTTATTGTACTCTTTGTGGGCCATTTGAAGTACTTTGACTTTGGGAAATTTGCTATACTCGTAAATCTTAATGAGTAAAAAAAAAATGTTTGAGATGTTTTTGATTAGGTGCATCATAGATTTGAATGGTGCATTTGATTCACATCAAATCAAGCGCTTAATTTTGAGGGAGCGAGGATTTGTCACTGCACTTTGAAAAAGTTTACTTTTCCTATAATATTTGGGTTGAATTTAGCTCCAACACTTTTTGTAAATTGTTGTCTTATTTTTTCATAAGTTCTTCTATGATGTTTAAAAAAAATAGAGATTTTGTTCATAAATCAATAATTTATCTTTAAAAATGAAAAAAATGTGCACGGCTGGGTCGTACGAACTTGCTCCTGCATGCTAAAACTAAATATTTATAATTACTTAAATTGCAAAAGGTAGTGTTAAAATAACAGATATACTTTAAGCAATTCTGAAAACACTCTTACTTACAGCTTACACTTAACTTAAAAAAAAAAAATATATAGAAAAATAAATAGAATTTATTAAAAAAAATAAAATTTGGAAATGTACCTCGTATTTCATTCCAAAAATTTAAATGCCGAAAAAATTCAAACCTTATTCTTGATTTATTGATTTTTTTTTTTGAAAATCGTCGGAGCCGTTTTTTTTTATTTTAATTAATTTTGTATGTATAAAATTTTTCATAAAATGTCTTAAAATTAATTTGGGTATGCAGTTTTCAAGACCATGTAAATATACATATTATACTCCAATTTGGATTTTTAAAATTGATCCGTTTTTGAGATACAGAATTTTGAAAAAAAAAAAGAAATTTTTTTTCAAACAAAATATTATTTGAACAATATATACGTACTTCGGAAAAAAAACTTACGCTGATCGGACTTTCAGTTTTCGAGAAAATCTAATAACAAAAAAACGGTTCTATGGGAGGTACCGTTTTGGAGCAATACAATTTTTTTTTTACATAAAACACATGAATGTTTAAAAAAATTAAACTCGAGGAAGTTTAAAAAAAATCGTTCGGGCCGTTTTTGTGAAAAAAAGTTTTGGTTGTTGGCCAAAAAAATCGTATGGTGGCTACCCTAAATTTTGATCTTTTTAATCAAAAATAAAAAAATTGGGATATAACTTTTCGCTCAAACCTCTAATTTTCAAATTTGAAGTCAATCGGACCATAGTTGAGCCTGTAGATGCCTGTAAACTTTCCGACAGACAGACCAGACGGAATCGCCGGACCCACTTTTTTCGACTTCTCTATCATCGTAATATCATATCTCATCCTCATCTCAAATTTTTTTTTAGAATTCAATACTTTCCATATATTCTATATGTCGCAAGTAAAAATTACATATTCATTCATTTTGCTACTCCAAACTGTTGTATCCAAAATATGAATTTTTTCTATTTTATCGGAGATTAACTGGTCGGTTAGTTTTTTTTTTTTATTAAGAATTTTTTAATCTATTTTTCTAATTGTTGCTGTTCAAAACTATTTTTCTCTTAAATTAAATTTCTCAAAAATTTTATGCTTGAATTTTTTTTTGCAGCTTAGAGACAGTTGCTGAATGCTCTAAGCTTCGGTAGAGGGGAGGTTCGCAGGGTCAGCTAGTTTTTATAATACAAATCAACAATGTTATAATTTTTAAGACCATAAGATGAAGATTTCCAACACATTATGTACCAATGTAGGTAGGTAGAATTTAGATTAGAAATTCACTTCGCAGACAAAATTATTTAATATTAGCAGTTGCCCACGACTTCGTCTGCCCCACCTTCCTCCTCCGGCCAGAGGTGCTTCTTGACTTGTGCATCATGCGCTCGAATTTTGTTGCGAATTTATATTAAAATTGTATAACAGTCGACACTCCCTAAGTCGAAATTCTTCTTAACTCGAAACCTTCGAATATGTATAACTTCCCCGCAGCGTAACTTTGTATGGCTTAAAGCATTCCTCGATAAATGGACTATTTAACACAAAAAGAATTTTACAATTCTGAAAACACTCACGAACTGTAATTCTACTCTCTAACGAGTAAAGATCTAAGACTTTTTTTGCATTTGGTCCTTAGCTTCTATCGATTTCATGTGAAGAATTTATTACTATAGTGAAGAATTTTGAATGGTTTTCGCTGATAATATCGTATTTCGTATTTGAGGGGTATGGTTTGTTTCGCCTCAAATATCTCGTTTTTAATTATTTCGTCAAAGTCGCTTCGCCATTTACTTGTTTCGTATTTCTATTGTTTTGTTTTTTATTTGTTTGGTTTTCGTTTAATTCGCCCAACATATACTTCGCTTCATCATATTGTCGTTTTTGGTTTATTTTGTTTTTGTTCACTTCGTATTTATATTATTTTGCCTTTCTATTATTTCGTCGCCTGAGAAAATTATTGTCGTATGTGAAAAAATGCGATTTTCAGGTTTTGATGCAGTTTTGACAAACAAAAAATAATCTTTCAAATGCAGCTATCCGCGTTTTAATATCTATCTTAGTTACGGAGATAATTAGTGTAAATTTTGTCGTATGTGCAAGGTTGAATGCGTTTGGGTATTTATTTTGTCGTATGTGTTTAATGTTTGCACATACGACATTTTTCTATTGTAAAACTCAGTTTTTGATCTTTCAGTAAATTATTATCGTATGTGCTAAAAAAAACCTGCACATACGACAATTTCTTACTCAAGTTACGGTAAACCACTGTCGTATGCTCTATGAGAATACGTTGAGGAAATGTACATAACAGAGAACATTCAGTCGACTTCAGGATGTCGTTCTATTCGGGTGAGTCATTTCCGCCAGAATGACCAACAGAACTTATTCCGTAAGTATTGTGACTTAAAACTCAACTAAAACAATACATTTTTTTTTAACTTAAATAGAATGAGTGATAAAATTCTAAATGATACGATTTCAACCGTCGACTTTTCAAATGTCTTTTTTCCCTAGATAAGAGCCAATTTTTCATTTTTTTTTTTCAAGTTGAAGGCAGAGTTTAACAAGTTTGCAAAAAATACTTTTTGAACACATTGTATATATCAGAACGAACTGTTTATTATTTCTTTGCTAAATATTATAATGTAAATAGCGCCGAATCTAAAAACCATATTTAAAAGAGGAAAAAAAGCAACTGAAGAAATTTGCTTTTATGCTGTGAAAGAGCATATATCCAACTTTGCTGTTATTGATTCTCACTATAGTCGATCGACAACTTCTAGACAATATCTAGAGGCACATTTAAGCTTGCAAAAAATGTATGACCTCTGCAAAACAACTGTAAATGATCCAGTTACTATATATATTTATCGAAATGTATTTAATACATGCTTTAACTTGTCTTTCAATAGACTCAAAAGGATCTGTGTCATAAATGCTCACTTTTTAATGCAAATAGAAATAATGCCACAGAAGAAGAAAAACAAAGTATGGAAAACCATTTGAATGAAAAAAGATTTAAAAGGGCCGAGCGTGAAAAAGACTTGCAGAATATTGACCCTACTCTGCGCTTTAGCGAAAGCAATTGATATAAAAAAGAAAGCAGACATTCAAAATATGATTCCATATTTTCCTGATGAAAGCAAAGCTTATTATCGAGCAATTTTTAAGTTATAAGCACTGTCTTAATTGTTTCTATGTATTTTATCAACATTTTTAATTAATATCATTTTAAGAATAAGAATTTATTTATTTCTTAATTTTTTATGAAGGTTATTATTACCTGTTTTCTTTTTGTTTTGTTAATGTTTTGTTAAGTTTATTCTATTATTATAAGAAAATAAAAGTGGAGTTTATGTTTCATGTTTTTTTTTGGTTTTATTTTAGTTTTTTGTTTCAAACCCATTAAAATTGTTTTTTTTTTTTTTTGTCCGTTTTATTAAGTGATGAAACTTTATTATTTGAGTAAATGTTTGTCAAATGTGCATATTTTTTGTCGTATGTGTATGAAAGACAAACGTTTTTAGTAAAAATGTAACATACGACAAAATGATATTTTACTAAATTGGCTTCAATTTTCGTTACAGTAGATGCATGCTTTTTATTTTGCCTTAAAAATAAAACATAATTCGTTCTGAACAAAGGGTTCAAATTTCAAACAATTCTACTTAGCCGTTTCAAAGATATGATTTTTTAAACATTGATTGCGATTTCCCAAACATTACGAAATGCTACATACGACAATAATTTTCTCGGGGGACGATTTGGTCTAAAGTTCACTTGGCCTTCTATTATTTCGTTTTTGTTCACTTCGATTTTACATATTTCGCCCATCGTTTATTTCGTTCTTTTTCTTTGTGGATATTAAGAGCCCAAGGGAGTTAAAATTTGCGCGAATTTTAACACTTGACATTTTCTAGGCGAAAACTTAAAATTTAGGAAAAAACAAAACTCTATACAATTATCTCTTTTTTTTCAAATTCAACCTTGCATCATTAAAACTGCAGTTAAAAAAAAAAATAAAATAAAATAAACTTTCATGCCACACAGATTGGAATTCGAAATATTTATTTTAGAACAGACTTGAAAAAATACTGATATTTCGATATTACCCAACCTTTCGTATTGAAGCCGGTATTTAATTAAAAATATTGACTGTAGTAGAAAGCATTAACCATTTGCAGTGTAAAATTAAAGTTTGACAATCCTACATTGCCTAACATTTCAGTTAAAGTGAATTAGTCAAAATTGGTCATTGTTATGTGATTCAATACTCTCATTTGAAAGGTCTCAGTCCAACCAATATCAAAGAAGAGCTTGAATCTACCTTAGGGGAGTCTGCATCTTCATTAAAAACCGTAAAATATTGGGTGGCAGAGTTCAAACGAAGCCGTACCAGCTGTCAAGACGAGCACCGTAGTGGTCGACCAAATGTCACCTATACCAGAAATATTGACAAAAATTCAAAAATTGTATTTGATGACCGCCGAGGCGCCGACTGTTAATGTGGGAGTTAGCAGTCATGGTAGGCATATCAAAAAGCGGTGTACACCTAATACTTACCGAAATTTGGATATGAAAGCTGTGCGCAAGGTGGGTGCCGCGATTAATGACAATGGCTTAAAAAAAGCGTCGGAAGGATGTTGCAATTGAGTGTTTGGCAAAATTTCGTAGAAACAAAGCTGAGTATCTGCGTCGATTTATAACCATAGATGAAACATGTGTTCATCACTTCACACCTGAGACAAAAGTACAATCAAAACAATTGACTGGAAAGGGAAAATTGGCTCCAAGGAAAGCAAAGACAGTTCCATCAGCAAAAAGGAAAAATAATCAACTGTGAATATTATGCGAATTTGTTGCAGCGTTTGGGTGATGAAATCAAAGAAAAATGGCCCCATTTGGCGAAAAAGAAATTTTGTTTCATCACGACAATGCACCAGTTCACACATCCGGCATTGCTTTGGTCAAAATTAATGAGTTGAAGTTTGAATTGCTTCCTCACTCACCATGTTCGCCAGATTTAGCCCCCTCCGATTATTTTCAGTTCCCCAACTTGAAGAAATGGCACGGTGGAAAGAGATTTTCCAACAACAAAGAGGTGGAGTCTGCAGTTGATGGCTATTTTATGGAGCTCGACTATTCTTACTATAAACAGGGTATCGAAGCTTTTAAGCATCGCTGGGAAAAGTGTATCAAACTTAATGGAGACTACGTAGAGAAATAAATGTTTGTTATCACAAAGTTTTTGTGTTTTCTTTGTTAGGTTGGGTTATTTTGGGACCACCCTCGTATATGGGACAAATCTTTCACGCAAACAAATCGCACTGTGAACTTCTTTCGAAATTGAAGTCACTTCCGTCCGAAAAAATATTATAGTCAAGTTGAAGAAGAAGGTCTTAGTATTACTTACTTACTTTCAATTCATATTTTGTATTGTTCAAAATGTTGAAACTTTAAAGAGGTCTATGTTACACGAACAATGCGGAATGAAGGGCATAAAGCTGAAGAGAACTATAAATCAAAGAAATAATTTCCAAATTCAACTTAATCTATCAAGTTCTTAAAAGAATTTCCTTATTATTTAACACAAAACTTGCAAAAATATGTGACGAACACAATTGTGAAGAAGCAATTAGATAAGATTTTACAAAAATATTTTAACACTATAGATTCACATTTAAAAAAAGAAATTGTGTTTTTTTTAACTTTTTTCTCGAAAACTTAGTTGTCTTCAAAAATGAAAACAACGACAAGCAGCTAACAACACTGAATAATCGCCTGAATGTCCTGATTACTAGCAACACAATAATAGACTGACTTATGGAATACAGGCCAACGCAAAATGCTGTAGCTCACATTAATTTCCTGGCGTTTTGTTTTTCTTTAGCGATTGCGAATGAGAATAAAGCAAAAAAGCAACTCATGACATGCATAAAAGACATACGTAAAAATTGTTAACATGCTATACCGCATCAACTTGGCAGCAACTTTAGCCAGACAACAACTTACTAACTTGCTTATAACCTATGCTTGCTTTTCATATTGCCCTACTTCGTTGTTGTTGTTTTTTTTTTTCCTGTTCATTAATATAACTCATATGAGGTACGATATCATATTTTATAGAGGGGTTGATATTAAAAGCTTTGAGGAGAATTATACATCCTTGAAATAAAGGAAGAACGTGTGTCAAGGCATAACTAAAGCAGGATGATTCCCGCAAAATTTATGAAGTTGGCTTAGATATGGCACAAAAGGATAACCCTTTTTTACAATACTATGGTAGAAATAATTCAATACACCATGGAACGTTTGTGAATGACCCACTTGAATCCAACTGAAAGAAGTGACGATGACAGTCATGCTTTGCATGATTGCTTAAACATGCCAATGTCAAAGAGGTGTTGGTTGAATTGTCACTTCCGAACTGGTCCTTCAAACAGTTTCTTGCCAATTTTATTCAAACATCGGTTCATATTTTCAATGCCAAGTGTCATGTCTGAAAGAAAAATGAAGCATTTGATGACTGATGGGTTCGACATTTTTTCTATATTCGATTTCAATCAGTCAAAGTTCAACGTCAATTTATCGAACTAACGAAACTTTCATCGAAACAAAAACACCCTGTAACTTCCAACAAGTGATTATTATTATAGACATTTCTTTGTAACACTTGAACTGTTCATTTTTCTGCCGTTATACTACCCATCATACAAGTTAAATGCACATTATAACTTCGCTAAATAGATTACTACCCAGCGATTATCCTGCCATGAAAGTTTCTGCTGTTTACTTTTTTTGTTTTGTCTTGTTTTTATTGACTTCCCTTGTTTTAAGGATTGTGCCACAAAAAATGCAGGACAGGGAAATCCGAAACGAAACGAAACGTAGTGTATGCCGAAGAATTGAAGCCAGCACCTCATGAAACATTATTGAGACAAAGAAATAGCTGTGTATATGGCAAGAAACTACGGGGTGTTAATTCGACAAACTGGAGTTTGGGTTCAATTCACCCAAGCATGTAGAAATATTTTGACACGCGATTGTTGAAATTTCATGTGAATAAAAAAACAAAACAAAACAATAACAAAAACGACAGGAATAAGAGAACAAAACCAAAACATTTTGTAGGTCATTTAGCTGAAAAGCTTTATAGCGGAGTTAATTTCAGAAGAGTATAGTGTCTTTCTAATGCGTTTTCGAATTAGAATCAAAGCTAATGCTTTTTTAATACTCGACATAAGAAATCGCTTAATAAATTTAGTGAGGAATTGAAAAAGTGTAGCTCTTTATTGTTCCACCTGTCTTATTATCTACAATGGAAACTTGCCAAAAATATACTTTTTAAGATAAGGCGGGTTTTGTTCTTGGGCGCTCATTGTAAGTTCTAACATTTTTCAACACGCAATAAGTCTTCGATTATGAATCAGGATGGAATACTTTTGCGGATTCTGAAGGTTGGTGTAATTAAAAGAAATCATGGAAAAAATAATCGTTGACCTGAAGTGGTGAAAAGCTTGGTTTCCCTGAGCAGACAAAGAATAAGCTCCAGAATTGCAGTCATAACAAGACGCTGCCTCATTGGAGGACATGCCATGAGACAGGAGGTCTACACAAATAACTTTTGCAGGAACTGCATAAACGAGGAGGAAGAAGAAACAGTTCAACACCTACCTCGGTAACCCTTTCTTCGATAATACCAGTGAACTGTCAACGGTCGACATAAGATGGCTCTCAAATTTCATTAATAAAACAAAATTGTTATTTTAAGTTCATAATTCTCCTATGAGTAACTTTCTTCAGTGGTGTCACAATGGATCCTTAAGGTCTTAGTCTCTTAGTGATACAATATCATCGTTGCTCCAAGACCTAACCTATAAAAAAAACCCCAGGTAAGTGGTTTACAAATTAGCGGAACACGTTGAAAGTTCTGCAGAAACTTAGCGTTAAAATTCCGTCCGATTAGAATTGTGTTGGGTACCGAGTAAAGTGACTGTAGCTCATTCTACCGTTTATTTTTGCATTGCATACACATTTATGCTACAAAATGAGGAATTTGCCAGCAACTTCATTGGCTAGGGCTGTTACCATGATAGAAGAAGGCTACACCTACCGCTCAGTAGGTCAAGCCTTGGGTGTATCGAGTTCGGTGATTTATCGCAATGTTCAACGCTACAGGGAGACGGGATCTTACAGACAAGGCTCAAAACGGGTTACAAACACCGTAGATGACCGTTTTATCACCTTGCAAACCCAAAGAAGCAGACGACAAACCGCTGTTCAGACACGAAAGCAACTGGCTGAGGTCCGTAACGTCAATGTTAGTGAATGAATCGTTAGAAGACGATTAAATGAAGTTGGAAATAAAGTGAAAAGCACCTATAAGCTCGAGGTATCTCATCGTTTGGTAAGATTAGCGTTGGCCCGTGAACATCGAATTTGGACAAGTCAGTGGAGTCACGTTTTGATTTACCGACGAAAGTTGTTTTTGCGTTAATTTCGTGGATGGGAGGGAAAAGATTTAGAGGTATCAAGGGGAACGATACCGACAGAGGCAGAGAAATTTCACAGAAAGGTGTCATATGGTGGAGCGTCAGTTACGGTATAGGTTGGCATCTGCTTGGGAGTTCGCACAGAGTTGGTGGTTATTGAAAATGGATCTCTCACTGCATATCGATATGTTACAGTGATCCTAGAACCACATGTCATGCCATTTGCCTCATTCATTGGACCAAATTTCGTGTTAATGCAAAATAACGATAGAAACAGATATCATGAATAAACAACTATTCGAAAAAATATTGTCTTTTAATATTAATTTTGTGTAAATGTCCTATAGTTTTGCATCCTAGAAGAAATGGTTTAAAACAGTGGTCCTCGTCACCTTATACCAAAAGGTCCCAAAAAGTTACGAAGTAGAAATTATTTTTCATTTACAAAATTCACAGCCGCCGCATGAGGCTCTTAAGCCTCTATTGCACTGACAACCTGGTATATTAGCTTGTGAGTGAATTTAATTTGGACAAACATCATAGAATGAGTCTTTAAAACATTAGATACAAATACTTACGACCCGTACGTATTCAAACCAATGAAACCAAGCGATTTAAATCTAGTTTTTTGTTCAACAAAAACGATCCCTTCTTGATTCGAGTAGTGAAGTAAGTTGAGCTTTTTCCAGAAGAATAAATTAAAATCAGTGTGAACAGTTTGACTAATTTTAATGAAGTGAAGAAAAATATTTTTCAATAAACAAACTCTGATAAACTACTTTGATATAAAATTGATTATATGAGTACACCGTACAGTATTTCAACATCCCCACTTAATCAATGCACTCAATAAAAATTAATATAAGCTAAACAGTTAACAATCATAAATAATGAACAAATTAAATTTTAACAAAAAATTATCTAGTATAATAAATATGCAACAAAAATATTTAAATAACAAACAAAATGTTCATTAGGTTTCTAAATCAAACCCATATTTCTGGTGCAAAAAGCATGTTTTTCATTATTAACTGCTTTTGTAAGATTATCCGCAATCATTTCATTAGTGCTGATGTAGTTGACTTGAATGTCTCCGCAATCTAATTTTTCTCGAACGAAATGATGACGAATGTCTATGTGCTTAATTCTTGAGCTATACATTTGATTTTTAGCCATATTTATAGCACTTTGATTGTCACTGTAAATTTCGATTGGTTCTTGATAATTTTCCAATAACTCAGCTAAAAGTTGTCGAATCCAAATCGCTTCTTGAGTAGCCGCTGAGAGAGCCATGTACTCTGACTCGGCACTGGAAAGTGCAACGGTTGGTTGTTTCTTGCTTGCCCATGAAATTGCACAGTTTTCAAATTTGAAAATATATCCCGTACAAGATTTTCTATCATCTAGATCTGACGCCCAATCAGCATCACAATACCCATGAAATTTTGAAGATTCTTGACCAAGGGATTTAAAAGTCAACTTGAAATCTTTCGTTTTCTTTAAGTATCGGAAAATTCTTTTGATAGCATTCCAGTGTGGTCGTCCCGGCTTGTTATTAAATCTGCTTAAATTTCCAATCGCATAAGTAATGTCAGGTCTCGTACATTGTGATAAGTATAGAATACTCCCCACCGCTTCCTGGTAAGGAACATCTTTCATATCGTTTTCTTCATATGTTGTCTTTGGTGACATATCCTTTGTTAATTTGGTGTTTGGATCGATTGGTGAATCAATAGGATAACAATCTGACATCCCAAACCGTTCAAGTATTTGTTCGGTATACTTCTTCTGATCCAATGTGATAGTACCTGTTTTCTGATCTTTCGTTATTCTCATACCAATACAGCTTCCTGCTTGTCCAAGATCTTTCATGCTGAAATTTTTCTTCAGATTTGCCTTCAACTGATTTTTCCATGAGTTGTTGTTTGAAAAAATAAGCAAATCGTCTACATAGACAGCAACGAACACCATACTCTTGTTCTCATGTCGAAAATAAATACAAGGATCTGTTTTGGAACGAGTGTATCCAGACTTAACCAGGACATCATTCAGTTTTGCATTCCATTGACGACTAGCTTGCTTTAATCCATATTTTGCCTTTTTAAGCAAACAAACTCGTCCACTTCCATCATCAAAACTTTCTGGTTGTTTCATATACACCTTTTCTTTAACATCCCCCTGTAGAAAAGCTGTAATAGCATCCATTTGATCGATGGCAAGATTGAATTTCGAAGCAAGTGCAATCAGAAGGCGTATCGATGAATATCTTACCTTTGGCCACAAGTCTGGCCTTGTAACGGACAATTTCACCATTGGAGTCGGTTTTGACTTTATAAACCCATTTACAATTAATAGATTTTCTAATAACGATTGATATTCTTCGCTCATTGCATGCTTCCATTCATCACTACTTGAACTACTCAAAGCTTCTTCGACTGTCAATGGCTCTTCAACATTGCTACAAGCTAGATACGATACAAAGTCAGGAAATTCTTTCTTTTTTCGTTCTCTGATGACGTTCGTAGTTGTGATAATTCGGTATTTGAATCACTATCTGATATAGTGTTGATTGAAGCATTAGTATTCTGAACGCTGTCTGATCTACTTTCAGATTGATTCATCAGATCATCATCAAACGAACTCACTTCCGTGACCTGATCAATTTCCTGCACTCTTGTATCCACAGTGTCAGAACTTTCTTCTTCAGTTTCAGAACTATCGTGCACAACAAAATCGTTGGAATTATTAGAATCAGAAACATTACCTTTTTCCAAAAAAATGACATCACGACTGCTTGTAGCACGGTTGGTTGAAGGATCATACACTCGATAGCCCTTAGTACCCTCGCAATAACCAATAAAAATCAGTTCCTGCGATTTTGGATCAAATTTTTTTCTTTTTTCAACAGGAACGTGTACCATTGCACGCGATCCAAAAATTCGTAAATGGCTTAGATTTGGTCTTGATCCGGTCCATATTTCTATTGACGTTTTGTCGTTCAAGACACGAGATATTGAACGATTTTTTAAATACGTTGCCGTTGACATCGCTTCAGCCCAAAACTTTTTGGGAAGATCTGCATCTTGAAGCATACACCTAGCACGATCTGTCAAGGTT
>CAKKXW010000001.1:38082414-38097578 GCA_920937365.1 Sphaerophoria rueppellii
ATTACGTCTAGAAGTAAAGCTACAATTATTGACGTTCTTTTCAAAATTTTTAGTAGGTTTGTCCTGTCATCGTTGTATTTTTGCCATGTCTTGCTCTACTCCCGTGTATCCGTTCGTAGAGTAGCCGCGGGGATATAATCTTTATCCCGAAGTGCTATGCTATGCTATGGCTATAAAACCCAAAAATAGTTATAGCATAGCTTATTGCGATATTTTATCGAGTATCGTATCGGTATCGTATCGAAGTCGATAACGATACGATAAATTTGTCTTAAAATTATCGCCGATATCGATACGATACGATAAAATAATTTGTTATTCGATACGATATTGATAAAAACCCAAAATATCGGTATCGTATCGTATCGTGAAGCCCTATTTCTAATATAGGGGCGCCGATGAGATGCTTGCCTATGTGCCCTCATCTCGTTCTGTACCGTTTTTATGTTGCTACTGTCCTGTTTGGATGATTTTTAAAACTTTTCTTGCAGTTATTAACATCGAAATGAAGATCTGCATTAATCATTAGGAAAATGTTTATCGTCTTATTAAGATAAAGCCCGACTACCTTCTCTTCAACCAATATTGTTCCGTCTAAAAAATATTTGTCATTTCTCAAAGTCAAACAGTTTATTACAAAAAATTAACATTATTTCAATTTTTCTATTCGAATCCATGAAATTGAGGATGACAACTGAACATGAATAAATAATTGGTATTTACATTGAAAATTCGGATATGCAATTAAAGCATGAAATAAAATGTCATCGGCATGACGAAAGGTTCATTTCCAAAATATCTTCAAATTTCTTCTTAGTTCATAATTTATTGAGGGTATAATAGCAATTTTAATGAATGAATATCAAAGTTGACTACTCACAGTTTTGTTCTGATTTCCATTCGAATTGAATAAGAAGAATATAACAAAATGCTTTTTAGTCCTGACGTTTTCGAGTTATGGTTGTATTCCTTTTCGGTAGTGGTAGCTGGAAACAAACGGACTTAAAGGATTAGGAGTCAGACTAAAGACATTTAACTGATTTAATTTTTTTTTTTCAAAAATATATACATATGTACATACATACTTATTGCTTAAGAGCTCAACATACTTCGTTATGGCCGGAGATTTGAACGCAAGACATGAAGATTGGGAAAATCCAAATAATAATCCAAGAAGTAATCATCTTTTTAATTTGATGAATCTTTGCAGTGTTGAGAATGGTGTCGACCTGCTGGCTACAGAAAGGCCATCGTTCCCCAAGGAGCTATACAGCGAAAATGATAGAGATTTGTTGCTGTGGTTGTTCTAGTTCGTAAGTAGCTGTTAGGTAGAATAGGTAGTTATAGTTAATTTTAAGTTTTATTTTTAAGGACCTATTTTTAAGTAGCACGTAAGAAACAAACAAAAATGATATTCTGTTAGTTTTTTCAATTTTTCTAACAAAAAAAAAAAAAAAACATTCAAAAATAAATAAAATAGTTCATAGGCCGAAAGGCATTAATTTTAAGTTGATCATGAATTCCTTAGAGCGCCCGGTTAGGGCCAGTAAGTTAATAAGCTAGTTTGAATTCCTTTGTCTAGTAATAAGTAGTTTTAAGTGATAATGAATAAAAAGTGAATTTGGAAAAAAAAAAAAAGCGGTGGACCTTTTGCAGTACGATACTAGACTGACAATAACAGACAAAGTGGGTAATCACCCTTGAAATTGCTTACAGACAGTCGAGTACGACAGTGACCGCTGCAGATTCGCTGCTGTAATTCAGATTCCGAACGAGCGCGTGGAGTTGAATGAATACGTTCCAACGCATTCTTACAATTACAGTTAGATGCGCTGGCCTCGGTTCACAAACGCCCTAGCGAGAGAACTCCGTTCGAGTGACATAACCCCACTGAACAACAGAAATCGACCAACACCTTGAACAGATGGACAACATAATAAAACAGACAATGGAAGGGACAATACCGAAGTACAAGGAACGCGACCAAAACAACGTATACAGTAAGCGAATATAGACACATTGCACAGACAGAAAAGCGGACTACTGACAAGACTTAGAAACTTGTACAGACGATTTACATACCCGAACGACCTAGAGATTAGGACACTGAAGTCGACTATTAAGAACGTCAACACCCTGATCAAGGAAAACTACATATTATCTATTAATTTGTACTGGGACAAGAAAATTCGGGCCGTTAATTCTAGCAACCCGAGTATGTTCCCTCAAATAAATAAAATATTCACGTCCAAGAATCAGAACGACCTTCCTTGTCTTAAGCTGCAGAAGGCAGTAGAGAACAGAGACATACTTCTGACAGCGCACATTGATCTTGAGGATGCCACGATACGATGACTTCCTAATAATCGAAGACCCGCATGAGAAAGTGGAGACAATGGGAGCTGCTTTTCAGCAAGTGTATAAGGTGAATGTTAGCATTTACCCGAATCACGACCTTACTTCATCACTTCTACCTTCGGAACGATATTGTGCAGTGGCGATCTGAGATCCGCGGTTTCATGCGGTTCAATGAAGACTTTTTGCCAAACGCCATAATCGCCGAGCAAACGGAAGCAAGTCCTCTGTTAGTTACGAAGGTAGAGCTGCAGCTCATCTTCGATTCAATAGACATCTACACCACTCTGTTCAACAACGCGCTGAATAATACATAATACCCAGAGCGTTGGAAGACAGTTTGTTATAAAGGGTCCGCCAAATAACTTTTTTTTTTGAAAATGCTAAACTACTAAATATTTTCTCAAATTTCTTTTTTTTTTATTTGAAAGTACAATCCTTCCGGTTAATAATTTCATAATTTCATTCAAATGGCTGCCTCGACTTACCATGCCTATACGCGATCGGTCCAATTTTTAAGCACATTATCGATTGTGTGCAACTGTATTTCACCAATGGCTTCACGAATATTGTCCTTTAAGGAGTCAATTGTCTCTGGCTTGTCAGCCGGCGTAACACTTATCTTTTACGGCACCCCACACAAAGTAGTGCAACGGTGTCAAATCGCAGCTGATAATGGCGATCTTCAAAAACGGGGCGCAAAATATCGAGTGTAGCCTCGGCTGTATGGCACCTATTGTAACTAAATGTTACCAATATCCTTCTCTTCAATGTTTGTGGAGGTAAAATCATGGGCATGGAGAAAGGAAAGATGTTTCCGAGTACATATTCCCCATTAAGTGAACGTGCTGACCTAGTACTTCTTGTGGTGCCTCTGAGAGGTTCTTGTCAATTTATTGGCATGAACCTGCGGACGTAGGCAGCTTAAGTCTAATGGAATTAACGGATTAAAGCAGGACGTATGATGAAGATTAATGCGATCCTTAAAAGATAATATATCTAAGTATATATTAAATGAGGAAATACGATCAACGAGTACCGAAAGTGGATAAAAGTTAATGAAATTAGACGCCCTGTTGGGTGTGTCCCTTGATTGGCTGGTTCATCCCTTCGATCAATGCGGATATACTTGAGAGAGTGTGCGGTGTCCTTCATCCGCCAGTTGGATAAAAGCTGCTAAACAACAAAAGATCACAAAAAACAATTATGTATAATGAATGGTTATACAAAACTAAAATGGGACACCCCTCACCCAGGGGCAATTGGGTACCGCGGGTAGTGAGGATTTGCCACCTTACTAGTGGGGGGGGGGGTTGTGGTTGTCTAAGTTTGGCCTCAGCTGCTATTCGCAAATCACGGTTTACGGCTCTTCTTTCGGTGACTGAAAGTTGAGTGCAGTTTCCGTGACCGGACAACGGCTCTTCTTTCGGTGACTGGAGTTGAGTGCAGTTCCGTGTGTTGCATGAATAGAAGTCTAGAATCAAACATAGATGAAAAGGGCTGGCACTAATTCAATTGGTACTGGTGTGAATCTAGATGTAGGGTACCCGCTTCTTTCTTTAGAAAGCTGAGGTGTGCTTTTGCATGCTGGTGGATCATCAGGAACAAGCCCCTCTTTCCCACTGGGCATTCTGGGCAAGTGCCCAGGGCCCCGTGATCGATAGGGCCCCCTCGTCCCTGCCAGATTACGAACATATTTACTTATCCGGCTCACTATCAATGAAGGAACTCAGCCTGAGATACTGGAACCTTCCATCGTGAACGGTCCCTCGCATGCACTCTCCAGTCGCCAAAACCAAGCGCTCTGTCATCCGCTGTCACTTGGTCCTTATACCGTGGGTACGGTCTTCCTTATCGTCTCGAACCTGGGGGCTGGGATGAAAAGAATTTCTTGGCTGGAGCGCTTTCGTCCATTCGCTCGATGTGGCCGAGCCAATGTAGTCGTCTTGTCGAGGCCTTCTGGACTATATCCACATCTTGGTACAGTTCTAGGTTGAACCTTCTTCTCCATTTGCCATCGTCGCATACGGGACCGAAAATCCGTCGAACAATTTTTCTCTCGAAAGTGACCAGTATCAATTCAATATAGAGTAGGACTGGTTAAATCAAAGTTTTGTAAAGCAGACACTTTGTCTTTTGAGTGAGAAGTTTTGAACCCAGTTGTTTGGCCAAACCGAAGCAGCAGCTGTTCGCTGGGGTAATTCTTCTTCGGATCTCCACTAAGGTGTCATTTGTGGGATTGATGTTTGTTCCAAGGTAGGTGAACTCCTTAACTACCTCGAAATTGCTGCTACCAATAGTGACGTTTTTTTCTAGGCGGTGGGCAGATGTTGCTTTGTTTGTTGATAGCATGTTCTTTGTTTTCTCCTCATTCACTTCAAGACCAACGAGTTTTGCCTTATCCTCAATCGCTGTGAAGGCCTCAAGCACCTCGACCGATGATGTCAATGTCGTCCGCATAGCCTAGGAGCTGGGTGGACTTGTTGAAGATAGTGTTTTCCGTGCTCACACCTGATGCCTTGCGCACTATCTGCTCCAGGACTATGTTGAAGAAGTCACATGACAACGTATCTCTTTGAATAAACCCTGCGCATTTTTTGAATAACTCGGATGAGCTTTTACCCATTTGCACACTGCACTGCGTAATTTTAAGCGTCATGTGGCCTAAAGCCACACTGGTACGTGCCGATTATTGTGTTGCAGAAAGGTTTAAGACAGGTTACACAGAACGTTGGATAGGATTTTGTATGCAACATTAAGCAGGGATATGCCACGGTAATTTCTGCATGACATCGGATCGCCTTTTTTGTAGATGAGGCATATGGAGCTTATCGACCAGTCAGTGGGCATGCATTCTTCCTCCCACACTTTGGTGATGACCTGGTACATGCGGTTCATCAAAACACCTCCTCAATATTTAAAGAGTTCCGCAAGTATGCCATCCCACCGGGCAGACTTGTTATTTTTTTAGCTTTTGGATGGCTCTTTCTACCTCTTCTGAACTGGGGGCTGGGACTGGGTCTTTATTGACTGATCTTGCTTCTCTTTCGTCATTAGCTCGCTCGACATTATGCGCATTCAGCAGCTGTGCGAAGTGCTGCTTAAAAACATCTACTATTCCCTGTGCTTCGGTGACTTTAATGTGACTGTGAATAAAAATAAATCTAGAAACATGGTTATCTTCCTTCTTTGTTTAATCTAACAAAATAGTGTTCTGTCAAAGTCATAGGGGCCCCATTATTGTAATATGCCCAGGGCCTCCAATAAGTCAAAGACGGCTTTGATCAGGAAGAGGTTTAGTGTTCTCTTAAATAAAACATCAGGTGGATCATCAGAAAGAGGTTAAGTGTCCTCTTAAATAAAACATAGCGACATTACTGACTTCAGTTGGAAATTGTCACGCCGAAAGTGTGGATAGGTCCACCGCCAGATAAGGCTTAATTGCTAGGTGCTGACGGAAAATCTTTCTTGCTTCTTCCATGTTTTTGAACAAGAATTCGTTCAACATGGCCCGATAACGATCGCTATTGACTGCAACGGCCACTCCTTACTCATTTTCGAAGAAAAATGGCCCAATGATGCCTCTGCACCGAAATCCGCACCAAACAGTGACTCGTTTTGGGTGTATCGGTTTTTCAATGTATGCTTGCGGGTTTTCTGTGATCCAAATGCGACAATTTTGCCAAGATCGAAATGAGCTTCACCTGAACACATGTTTTTTTTAGCAAAATCGGCATCTTCTCCAAGTCAATCGCTGGCCCACGTAGCGAAGCGAAAATGCATTGGATGGTCAGTTGGCTTCATGACTTTTGATGATTTTGATTCAAGCAGTTACGGTTTTTAAAAAGCTAAAAACTGATTTCCTTTCAATAATATGAGAGGACATATCTTAGGTAGGGACCAAATTCTTAGTTCAACTCGTTAAAAGTCAGATAACTTGCAAATGAACAAGCTTTTTGTTAGAACTTGAAATTGAGGCCTTTCAAATGTGGCTTGTGATATAAGTAATGTCAATTCCACAAATAAATAAAAATGTCTGTTTTCATGATAAAGACACACTCAAACAAGCAGAACTGCCGCTGGTGCTCTAATTAGCGAGATAGTACCATATTTGAGCTGAAAGTTTTTGAATATTAAAACAGTTTCTAAGTAGTACCAGTTTTCCCCCCAAAACAAACAATTTAAAATGTAAACATCCTTAAAGTTTCACAAAAAGTTCCTTTCTATTGAACTAAACGAAGCCAATTTGTTTTAGTATGATATTTAAGCCAAATTATAAGTTTTCATTCACATTCACGCAACGATACATAAGCATACATATTATATAAGTGCGTATATCTACACAAGAATTGCCGAAATGCTTCGTGCCCAAGCTTAAGCTAAGCCCCCAGCCCCAACCGCCACTATCAGAAATACAGTTAGGCAAGCATGTACATCCACTAATTTAAATTTCTTTTGAAAAACTTTTGTTTGCATATTACATCCATATTACAGGACCAAACATATTCTACCATGCTCCCCCCTGATTTTCCCTACTTATCCGAGAAATATACCTACATAACGATTTCTATATGAGTATGTTTAAAAGTGTGTGAACACTCTGCGTACACATTATTGCCTGCGTCCTGCGAATACTTACATATCTACTCTACACACGACGGACGTATGTATGGATGTTTAAATTTATGTCTGAAAACCAATCTCTTGAAATCCCTTATGTCCTGCATATATTGTAAACTTTCAAACTCCGATGCCTATAGTTTGTTTATGAAAACTTTATGTATTCATAGAAATGTATGTGCGTGTGCTTTTATGTACGTCGGTCGGTTGTCCTCGTCGTCGTTTTTGTTGTCGCCCTCCCGATACGTCCTTCTTTCCCTGCCGAGCTATCCTTTTGGCCAACTTCCTTTCAGCGAGAGGCGAGGCTCCCCTAAAACGCACGTTTATCACAACGAACGCTCTCTAGCTGAGCCTGTGCTTTTTAGTAGGTCTATACGGCTGCCCATCTATCTGAGGTATTAGAATATGCCAGTGATATATCCAATTCCATATAGTTCGGTTCATACACACACACACCGATTGATACATATTTAGATATACGGATTTAAAGTTTTCTATCGTCGCCTGCCGTCGCCACCCCCTCGCCACTTTAACTACCATCTCCGCCTTCCAATTCCAATGTAAAACTCGGACACGTTACAAGCCAGCAAATCCTTCTTTCAAGTCTCCTCTGCTCTGCGAACATATCCTTTATGCTGTAGCAGCAATGCTGCTGTCCAAATAGAATATAATATGGTAAACAGATTTTAAGGGGGTTGATGGGCCGGCCGGGCAGGACCATGCCAGGCCAGAGCAGTGGCATTGTGCGTTATCTCTTCTTCGCAATTCGCAACGGCATCAAAGGTATTGTATGTGACTTTAGTGCGAGTACTTTAGAGTGAGTCTAACTCTTGTACCACCATCCCCATTCCATAGCAACCAACTTTAACTCATTCCCATTTGGACTGCTGGCTGCCAACCCCCCTACAGCAGGAAAACACATCCCTTTTGTGCGTAGCGGGGATATTTTCAATTGAGCCGGGACGACCAACCGACCATAGACGCACAACGCACGGCGACAACGACGAGGATAATAATGTGTGTTGTGTATACGACCGGAGAAGGACACAACTTGTATGTGCCCATGTCCACATGCGGCATCCCTCACCCTTTTCGCGTCAAGGAATATCTAGTTTAAGGCCGAAATTGATGACGCTTTCAGATATGTATAGATATACTTGTTTTGTGTATGCATGCATACAATTAGAGGACACGGGGTGCTAGTTGTTTTGGGGTATCCCGTATCCCGTTGCCATCCACCCTCCCCCATCGAATATCCGCTGCTGTATGATCCCTATATCCCTGTGAATATTAATTTGATCTAAGCCTTTTGGTGGAAGCACCTTTTTCCGGTGAAGCATTAAGATTCATTAGAAATTGCCTCTGCTCGTTCATAATGAAGGGTTTAGTGCTGTTTTCATATAAATAATAGTTTATTGAAGAATCTGCTTCTTCTTCTTCTTATTCAATGTAAAACCTTACCGGTTAAGCCGTGTGTGAATGAATAGATTGAGCTTATACAGCATCGCCTACGTCCACCCTTTCTTTAATTTTTGGTGGAGAAGAAAATTAACAAAGTCCAAGATTTATAATGTTTGCTTATGAAAATTGAGATTTTCAAAGACTTCACTTGGTGGGTATTAGACGGGAGTTGATAGCGTTTGTTGTTGCCCAAGCGGTGTGATATTTTTGGCATTTCATGTGTGGGTGTACAAAATAATTGTTTGACCCTTCTTTGGCGCAGAGAGATAAATAGATGTTAGACGAAAAGGTTATTCTTATAGATTGAAGTTTATCGAAGCCTTACAAACTACCTAAAATCAAATCTTCGATAGTTATTTCATTATCAAAGTATTTCTTGTCTTAAATGCTACTTACCTTATACACTTTCTATTATGAGTCCGTTGGGGGTATAGGTTAACCATATCCCGTGCAAAATTTATTTGATTTGTTGTACAGGGAAAGGGGATTTTATTTTTAAACGCCAAGTAACGCATTTACAAGGCTGTACCAATGACTATGTCAAAAATTCACTTTCTTCATGAATGACTGATGTTACTTCAGTTGAAAGTATATTACTATACTAGACTAGCTGTTGTCCTCGACTTCGTCCGCTTCTACCTCATTTACCGGCCAGATGCCCAGATGTGCGTCTTCGACGTGTGCTTCATGCCCGCATGGGAATTTTGTTGCGAATTTATTTTAAAACAGTGGACTCTCTCTAAATTGAAATTGTTCTTAACTCGAAGCCTTCATATATGAATGTATAATTTTCCACGTTTTAGCTACACTAACCAAGGCCTAAGTGGCTAACTCTCATCAACAATTCTCTGGATGCGTGTGAAGAATTGAGGGGACCTACAATTTAACGCCGATTCCGTACGGCAAAGTTGAGAAGCACTTTTCATGACAGATTGATACTCTTGGTAGTTTTGTCAGTTCTTCGCAAGAGGCAGTGGCCGTGAAAGATAAAATGACTCACCCACGACGTTCTGCTTAACAGCAAACGCACCTAACCACTAATCTACGGAGACTACGTTCCTGAGATAAGCGCATTAAAACGTAGAAAAATTAACATTTTTTCAGGTTTTTCCACATTTTCCACTGATTCTTTGCTTCTATTGGGCACAGCTTAATGTTAAGTAGCCTAAAGCCTTTCTTGATTAATGGAATATCCAACACAAAAAGAATTATACCATTCGAAATAGTAGTTCCAGAGATTGCCGCGTTCAAACCCACAAACTCTTCAGCTTTTTATATTAGTATAGATATAATGCACCTAGTGTGGTTTTGCAGGCCAGTTCCATTTCCACCTAACAACATCTAACTGAGATATTAGATATCTCAGAGATTTTTTAAGTGACAGCTGAGATGAAAATATTTTGGATTCGATTTCTCGCTCAACCTTTTTGACGTTATCTATAAATATAAGAGACTAACTCGTTAAAATGTTGACAGACGGTTGACCGATTTTTACTTTCGAGAGGAAGTTATTATAATGGGGCCGATTTTGTGAATCTCCAATTTTTGCATATCTCCATGTTTTGAGGTCACTAGAATCCGAATCAAGCGTTGATGAAGCGATGATGACTGTGAGTGTGTACTTGTGTGTTCGTATGTACGTATGTGCATTACGTTTTTCGGACCACTGATCGTATATTGTCATGAAATAAGTCCCATTCGACGCGGTATTGTGTTGTTAAGAGCTGATTAGGTTTTGAGCGAAATCCGCTTGTGGTTATTTAATGGCAATCAAAAATCTAAGACAACCCTAATATAATGAAAATTATGATAATTTCTGCAATAATTTCAACAATAGTGCAAAAAATCTTATAGTTAGTTTGAAAACAATATTGAGGAGTATCATAGACTATATTTGATTACTAGCTGACCCACCAAACGCTGTTTTGACATATAAATGTTAATCTGCGGATATACTATTCCGATTAGAAAAATTCTTTCACAAAAAATAGAAACCTACAATATTCAGGAGTAATATAGGCTAGGAATAAACTTAATGCATGTCTAAAATCATCAGTTTTTTGGAGTTTAGTTTTTTTTATACTTCCAAAAAGAGTCATTAATAGACAACAAATAAATTTACAAAATCAAAAAAATACAAACAAATATAGAAAACATTTAGGAACGTGGTACACTGATCTTAAGAATTTGTTTTAAAATCTGTTTATTAATATGAAAATCAAATAAATTTTCATTCGCATTCAAAAGCTTACTCATTCTTGTCAGTGACTCATGCATTCCGTAGTTTGTCGATAATTGAAGAGGATAGAATTTAGAATATCTGGAGCATCAGTGACACCAGTAATAATAATTTGATGAAGGAAAACAATATTATTATTTGTTCCCTGGAAAAATGCAAGTCGATCATCATAAGAAGGGATATTATTGGGGTCAACCCATTTAAGCCCTTTAAAGGAGAAACGTGTAAAATTGCATTGAACTAATTCTAGTCTCTCAATATGTATCTCATAATGAGGAGACCAAACTTGTGATGCATATTCGCGATGGGGTCAAACAACACTGTTATACAAGCTTAAGGTAACTTTAGGGTCAAGAAATTCCTTGGACGCTTAATAAATCCTAACATTAAGTTAGTTTTGTTGACGATGTTGTTAATGTGTTCTGAAAAATCTAAATTGGATGTAAAAAGAACTCCTTCTTTACCTTAAAAACAAGAGATAAGATGTGTTGGGAGATAACATACTCATATGATGAAGGATTTCGCTTTTTTGAAATTGTCATTGTCTGTCATTTTCCTGGGTAAAGATTTTAAATTATTCTTTTCACACCATACAACAAACTTATTAATATCATCTTGCAGATGAACGCGACCTTCATTGCATGAAATATTTTTGAAGGTCTTCATAATCATCAGCAGAGATAAGAATTTCACTATTGCGAACACTTAACGGAGCATCGTTAATAGCTAAAATAAATAAAAGGGGCCCTAGATGACTACCTTGTGGTACACCTGACTTGGCGATGAAAGGTTTTGAGTAAGAGTTTCTGAACTTTACTTGGTAAGATCTATTATCAAGATAAGAAGAAATCCATTTGACGAATCCTGGAGGAAAGCCATATGAATTCAATTTAAACTTGATAATAGTATGAGAAAGTTGATCAAACGCTTTGGAAAATTCCAGAAGGTTTGTCACCGTTGAACGCTTCTGCATAATGCCATGTTGTTAAAAGCATATGATATTTTTGATGTAGGAGACTAAATTATCACAAACAACTTGCTCAAAAAGCTTTGGAATGCAAGACAGTTTAGATATAGGCCTATAATTTGTAATATCAGACTTGTCTCCTTTCTTGAAAACAGGTGTTATGTAAGCAGTTTTCCACATGCTATACAATTCAAAAATATAACGTAGAGGCAAGACCAAAACCATTTGAAACCAACGGTGTACCGTCACTACAACGGTATGCATTAGCTGGAAATTTTGCAAAACAATGGGTCGCACTCATATTTTTCAATTATTAGCTGACCCACCAAACGCTGTTTTGCCAAATAAATGTTAATATTCGGAAATACTAATCCGATTAGAAAAAATATTTCACTAATAAAAACCTACAATATTCAGGAGTAATATAGGCTGTGTTTTGCTGTGCAAAGTAGTTGTGCATGAGTCCAACAGTTTGTACGACCAAATTTTGACAGATACCGCCACTGTTATTAACAATTTTTTCTTATTTTTTTTTTTAACTAAAGAGGAATAAGGGTAGAAGGTTTATGACAAACAAAATGAATAGATACTTTTCAAATCGCAACCGGCGCAAATGTTAAAAAAAAAATAATGTTTTTCCCACTACAGCAAAATACAGCGGCCGAAATTATTCATCATTCTCAAACTATTCACAATGAGGTCAGAGCTAAGCACCAACAGTTTTTGAATGTTTTTGTTCAAAAAAGGCTAGGCAAATTAATTCTCTAAATGACGATGAAAAAAATACCAATACAAATATCCCCAATGTGTTTGAAAGAAAGCGAGTCATAAGCTGCACAAACTGCGAAATAAGTATACGGACATAACCTCTGTTTTACAAAATTCCGTTTTTCTGCAATTTATTTTTTCTTTTTTTTATTTAAAAGTTGTAAAATTATTTTTGACTACATATTTTCAAAGGTACATTCACTAATTGGACGTTCTGTTTCTGTCGTGTGTAATTTTCTGAATTTGGGACAAAATTACCGTACTGCTTCAAGATCTGGTCGACCAAGCTGATTGACCTCCCGAAAAAAAACTATGATTTCTCACGAAGCAACTCGGAATAAGCTTAATGCTCGACAGATTAAGCGTAAGATAGACTTCCCCGTTGATTTAAGAAGAGTGCACAAGTGTTGACAGCAAATCCTTACCTAAAATACACAAAAATGATGAAGAAACCGCAGCTGCAACAGCATCACAAAGAAGCAAGATTAAGGTTTGCAAGAGATCACATGGCGTTGACCAGGTATTGGGAATCCGTTATTTTTAGTATTGAAAAAAAAATTAATTTGGATGACCCCGACGCACGGTTGTAGCTTCTATATTGACTTGATTTGGGGGATGAAAAAACAGTAAAAATGAGTTGGCACTCTAGGTGGTAGTGTTATGGTTTGGGATGCTTTTAGGTTCCCTGACAAGATCTCCTTGCCCTTGATGTTTGTGCAACCCAAAAGCACTACCTTTACATGAGAATTAACTTCACAAGAAAAAAGTGAAGATATTTCCTCACTTGAGGTGAAGTTAATTCCCATGTGAAGGTAGTGCCCAGTGAGATTACTTCTCTGCACCAGCTGAAATATACCAATAGTCGACACATGCTGATGTCATGCTGAAAGACTATATCAGGCTGAATTACTATATCAGGTTGATTGACATTTGCTGTTGCGCGGGATTGCAGGAGTAAGAAATACAACTAAAGTGCAGAAATTAAAATTCGATAGTAACATTCACACCAACTGAAGACACTAAACAGATGTTCTGCTACTACTTTAGATAACTCTATGTTTTGCCTTTAAAAGTGTTGAAATATGTTTCAAAAATCTAAAATTTTAGGTTAAAATATTATTAGTTCTTTTTCAAAACAAAAAACCGTTTTTGAAATTACTTTTTTTTTCAGTTTATGTACGTATCGTTAACGCAAATGTTGAATTTACTGAATAAATTGACAATGATAGATGATAAGTGAAAGGGTGCGTTCATAAATTAAATTCAAAGTTGTCAACTTCCTATTTTAAAACCCGATATTTAAAGTTGAAATTGATATAGGTATGGATTGTCTCATTTACTGCTGGAACCCTCGATCCACAAGAAACAAAAAAAAGTAACTGCCCAGACAAACTTAAACGTCCTTTTGGAGATGGATATAGGAAATTGGGGCATGGCATTGTGTATGGATGTTTTTGCGTTTTGTAAGGAAAACTATTAAATCCACATCCTTAAGTGGACCCAAAAAAGATTTTCATTTCTCTGAGTTGCCTTTTAACTAATCTGAGAAAAAGGTCTACAAAAAAAATCATTTGAGTAAAGTGTGTGAAGCCCAATTATTGAGTTGTGCACTTTATTTTAATTTTGTGTTCTTATTTCACGTCATATTGCATTTTTATTTTTTTTTTTATTGAACTATTTGACATTCGTACAAGACACTGGTGTGATCGACTTTTGCAGTTTGCTGTGAATTCTTGTATATAGAAAAGGCTAACACTGTTTTTATGGTACCTGCACTACACTGCCTTTCAGAACTGAAGGGCCATAAATTATATATCAAACGAAAGCATATTTTGTGTAGATGTGCAGTAAGTGTAAATATTCTGTACCGAAATTGTTTAAAACAATAAATTCATTCGTTGAGGGCCTCTTTGCATTGCTGGACCAGTTTAGAGAATGATTAAGCTGTATCAATGTCCTTATTAATAGCTTCCTGATTGTCTGTTAGTATAGCTACATTTTGGTTCTGTCGGATATCTTTAAGGGCTATACAAGCTTCCCTTATCGCTAACAATTCTGCCTGGAATACACTGGCAAAATCGGGAAGTCTATAGGATTTTGAAATCTTAAGAGATTCACAGAAGACACTTGCACCTACACCGCATTCCATAGTCGAACCATCCGTGAAGATAATTGTGTCGAAGTATTCCGTCACATCGCCTTCCTCCCAGTCGATTCTTAAAGGGAACAAGACTCTTAACTTCTTTGAGCTGTTTATGGTAAAGATGCAGTAATCGGTGATTGTATAGATAGGATGTGTGATGGTATCAAGCTGGTTTGGTTGCAGTGCCCGTAGGATCTGGTTTTCCAGCAGATATTTAATAAAGAGCTCAATCGGAAGAAGGTCCATAATGACGTTAAGTGCATCTGTTGGACAAGACCTGATTGCCCCTAATATGCCTACGTAAGCATTTCTCTGCACCTATGTAAGCTTGTTTACTATGTAAGCTTTGCTGAGAGCGGGCCACCACACAATGGATCCGTAAACAAGTATACGTGTTCCGTCTAACAACCGCTGTGTACGTCCACTTGATCATGCATTGATCTGCACCGTTTGGAACAGTTTGGAACAGAAAAGTATAAATTTTGGTGTTTATTGTGACATGTGCTGTTCCAAAATGTTCTGGTTTGGTGTTCATTGAGTCTGTCTAGATCAATAAAAGCAGAAGAAAAGCGGTCGTTCACACTAAACAATTGCCTCTGATTGCACAGTGT
>CAKKXW010000001.1:38171588-38198880 GCA_920937365.1 Sphaerophoria rueppellii
CAACCATCGACCAAATTTTCACGTTGCGGCAGATCCTGGAAAAGACCTATGATATCCAAATCGATACCCACCACCTTTTCATTGATTTTAAGGCCGCGTATGACAGCATCTAAAGAGACGAAGTACATAAAGCTTTGTCTAGTTTTGGCACTTGCCAAGCTCGTTCGCTTGTGCAAAATCAAGGTTGGCAACGAGCTTACGGACTCTTTCGACGTCAAAAAAGGATTCAGACAAGGCGATTCACTGTCGTGCGATTTGTTTAACATCATTCTTGAGAAATGATATTGATACAATGGGAAGAACACAGCGTGATGTCAATGGCGCCTTTGTGAGAATTGAGACAGAAGCGACGACGGCTTGGACAGAACGTCACGATAGACGCATACAACTTCGAGGTAGTAGAGGAGTTTGTCTACCTAGGCTCCGCTATTTACACGGGCAAAGAATAACTCTTGCTAATCGCTATTTCATTGGGCTAAGAAAGCAATTAAGTGGAAACGCCCTCTCTCATCAGTCCAGTCCTGCTGTACGGTGCAGTAGCATGGACTTTGACAAAATCGGATGAATGTGTCTTGTCACTTTTGGCCCCCGCCCCGTGTGCATGATAGGTAATGTAGAAGAAGATACAACAGCGAACTTTACGGATCGTACAACGACATGGACTAAGCCAGAAAGGTTAAGGTTGAGAGACTCAAATAATTCATTATTTATTTCCCTTTCAAAAATAAATTGAAGTCTGTATTGTTATTTTAGGTTAGGTTAAGCGGGCTGACAGTTGGTATTGTTACCGTCACGCTTAGATCAATGTAGATCCGTTGTGGTACCCCGAAGTATTGTAACTTTCAGAAAAAATAAATAACCTATGAATCATGTGGTTTGTTTGAGAAAGCTTAGTAAGCTTTTTCCTGGCAGTTCGAATAGTTAATCTAGTTCATTAAAGAAAAAGTTGAATAGAGTTTCTTCCTAGTAAGACAGAGTGAAGGACAGTGGCAGAGAAAATGAGCAGTATCTTAATGCTCGTCCTCATCACCACAGCCTCGACAAAGGTCATCGGTACTTAGCCCCATTTTTTTTCTATGGTAACGAAGTAGGTTGTGTCCTGTACTTATGCCAAAAAGGGATCTTAAAGGAGGGTTTGTTAAGAGTTGTAATCCTGTCGGATCTTTTCTTATCGTATCTAGGCCATAGTTTCCTGGTATTAACACAGGTTTCTAGGAGATTCCATCTGATGTTTGATTTTTGAAGGACGATTTTACTAACGTTATGTTTCAGTTCACATAACGGGATTCCTATATGATGGTCTATGAGAGAGGGGTCTAATGTAAAGCCTAATTTTGCAAGCTCATCGACTTTTTCATTGCCTGGCACATCAAAACCTCGGATTTTGCATACTTTCCCATTTTTCATCATATTAATACCAAATTTTGTATTTAGACATTTTATTGTTTAAATATAACAAATATTAATGCATATCAAAAATATGCAAAATAAATGCAAAAAGTGCAAAGAATATGCAAAAAATATGCAAAATATATGCAATGTAAGCAAAAAATATGCAAAATATGCAAAACATATGTCATCGTAAAATTCAATTTCTCTTGTCAAATATTATGATTTCTTGGTTTAAAAACAATCAACTAATAGCATATACCTATAAAATGCACGTTTGAACTGAGCGTTTGCTGGAGGTCAAAAGTTTAAGACCACTTTCAAAGGGTCGCTTTCTTTGTACCTGGCGCTTGACTTTATGAATGATTATCGGGGTTTTTTCCCCGCACGGATTATACCATGGATTAAAGGCACAAGTCAAAACAAGGATATTAATCCTTCTCATCCCATAGTTTTAAATTTTGGTCTTCCGTTTGGTCATGATTTTAAATTTTTACGACTTTTTACATTCAATTTAGAATTTTATTACGGTTTGGGTAAAAAAGGGTTTAAAAAAATGTAATATTTCAATACCTACACATTCAGGATTTCGTATATAATTCATGGTTTGATGCGATTTAAAATTTATTGACAGACAACAGTCGCAAAACTAAGTTTAGTTAAATAAATACGGAAGTTTTGTGTAGTAAAAAAGTAAAGCGTGGGCAATAAAATGCCAAAAATCAACAAATTTAATCTAAAGCTGATAGGAAAATGGTTTGACAGCCTTCCTGAAACGTGTTTTAAAATGGATGGAAACAGTGTTACATGTATAACATGTGATAAAAAGGTAAATAATAATGCAAACCAATTTTTATATTTTTAATGAATTTTAAAATTTTTAATTTTTATATTTATATTTTAGATTCCTTGCGAAAAAAAAAATTTTAATTGCAGCAGCATATTAATACTTCACTGCACAGAAGGTCAAGAGGAGCATCTAACGACGAAAGCGCGCATACTTCTGGAAACACGTCCTTCAACGTTTCCGACAGTACCAATACCGAGTTCAAAATGGACTTATGTACAGCGTTAGTTGCGGGAAACATACCCTGGAATGTCGTTAACAATGCAACATTCAAAACTTTGTTTATAAAATACACCGGACAGCAAATTCCCGACGAAAGTACATTAAGGAAGAACTACTTAGACAAATGCTACGAAAATTCAATTGAACAAATTCGCGACAGTTGACGAAACAACGGACAAGCAAGGGCGATACATTGCAAATTTGGTTATAGGAAAGTTAAGCGGAGATGAATCGCCATCCCCTTAATTTTTACTGTCATGTAAACAGTTGCATGAAGTAAATAATGCAACTGTTGCTCGATTCGTTAACGACAGCATACGCATTTTATGGCCGAATGGGAATGAGACCAAGATATTATTACTTTTAACCGAAGCAGCGGCAAACTTTATCATGAAAGCTGACCAAAATTTAAAAATTTTCTATCCAAACTTAATTCATGTAACTTGTTTGGCTCATGGTTTGAATTTGATTGCTGAGAAAGTTAGAACGTCCTTTCCTTATGCCAAGCAAGCAAATCCTTGATATATGGAGTTACCACCAGAACCAGTGATAACCAGATGGGGTACATGATGGTTGAAGGCGGAATCATTTTATGCAGGCAACATAGAAGGTATAATAGAGGTAAGTTTTCGTCTACAAAAATCGTTTTAATTATTAGCCATTAATTTTGGAAAGTGGCAAAATGTATTTTAAGTTCTTGAATCTTTAAACCCCGAAGATGCTGAATCCATTAAGTTGGGTTTTATTTTTATCAAATCAAATTTTGAAAGAACTGCCCACATTATAACGTCCTTGGAAGCGAAGGGGTTATCATTGTCAAAGTCCATGAAATTATTCAAAGAAGCTGAAAACATAATAGAAAATATTCCAGGAGATTTTGCAATTATCCTTAAGGAGAAATTTGAAGCAGTCTTTAGAAGAAATCCGGACTTGGACATAATTATTAAAATTAACAACATTTTAACCCTCAATGGTCAGGATTTGTCTGGACTTGGACCCTTTACAAAAGAAAATATCATCAAATATAAATTTGCTCCAATAACTTACTGTGACGTTGAACGAAGCTTTTCCGCCTACAAAATGGTTTTTGGAGAGAAACGCCAAAGGTTTTCAATCAATTATTTAGAGAAAATTATGGTGGTTATGGTTGCAATACCAATTATATTGAGTAATTTTTAAATTTTAAGCTTGATAATAATAAATAAAATGTCCATATATGTATATACACCCCCTAATCCCAAACAGAAACAGGAGGCGCGCCGGCAAACGGAGGCAGCCGATAAATTGAAAAGGCAGCAACAAAAACAGCAGCAATTAAAGCAGCAGCAGCCAAAACAACAACAACAAGTACAACCGCAAGTCCAAACGAGGAAGCAACCAAATCCAAATTCGGTGCAGGTTTCAAGGAACCAGCAACAACAACCACAGCAGCAAAAAATCATAGAGAAACAAAGCACAGGAGCGGTGCAATTAAGAAAAGGTGCAGCGGTAGAAGCAGGCCCGTATGCAGAGGGCCCATCGACGTCGACTGCGGCAATGAGGCAGCAACAACAGCATCAACAGCAGCAACAACAACAACAACAACAACAAAAGCAACACCAGAAGCAGCCACAGCCTAAGAAAGACAAAAATGTGCCACCAATTAGGACCCATAAAATAGACCTGGACGACATAAAACAGGTATGTAAGTCGGCCACGAATGGTAATTTCTCTATTAAAATAATAAATGAGAAAGAGAAGAGGTATTCGGTGCAATGCTTCACATTGCCCGAATATAATATGGTCAAAGATTGCTTCAGGGAGGCAACAGCTGAGTTCTTCAGCTTCACGCCTCGAAGCGAGAAATTGAAGACGGTCCTTCTAAAGGGCATCAGTTCCTCCACGGAACCTGAGGCGCTCTTAGATGAGCTCCGTCAAAAAGCGAGTGACGATCTCGAGTTTATTCTTTTTCTACTCTTAATGTGTGAAATGACATCGTTGCCATTACCCTTTGGAGTTTGGAAGCAAACCCCAAGAGCTTTTTCAAAGGATTTGGTAAAAGAGCTTTCTGTTTTAAAGCTTTTATGAACAACATTTATTGAGATGAGAGGGTTAGGTGCTACCGCCTCAATTTTAATATTTATGAAATAAAAGAGTTATTTAATCAAGCACTCACGACCGTGTAATAATGTGTACTCAGAAAAGCTCAATCTAAGCATCTCATTCCGCCTCCCTTATCACTGTAGCGTCTTCTAAGCGGAAATTTTAGCGATCAAAGAGGTTCTCTCCTGGCTATGAGAAAACGTGATATCAACTTCGGATATCAGCATCTTCTCTGACAGTCAGGCTGCTATTAAATCTCTTGACGGTGTCTCAACCAAATCTCAAACGGCCCTCCATTGTCGATCGTCTCTTATGGATATGGCGCAGAAATTTAACATTCACCTCTGTTGGGTGCCGGGCCACAGAGACATCACATGAAATTGTAGAGCCGATGAACTCGCTAAAAATGGAACCGTAATACCTATTTCACCTGAAAGGGAGAAGATAGGTATACCGATAGCTACATGTAAACTTCTGCTAAGAGAAACAGCCTTTAAGATAAAAAACTCTAGGTGGCACAATTTACCAACATGCGCAGCCGCAAAACTCATTTGGACTTCACTGGACCTAAAGCGCTCGAAAGACTTGTTATCTCAAAGCAGACTTCATATTAGGTTTGTTCGATGTAACCAGCCCCAGGGCGCTCCGGTGCTTGTCATACTGTGAACGAAGTTGTCAGAAAACTGCAAATTTTCCCTGGGTTTGGTTTCATATCGAACGCGTAAGTAATGCTCTGTTTTTTTTTTCTTTGTTGTATAGCAACAGCTGCTTCGAACAGCTGCGAGCACTGAATACACATCGAACACGGTGGAAATGCACCGGGGCGAAAAAAGAGCGACATCGAACAGCTCAGTTCGAAATCAGAGCGCCACAGAGCGACCCAGAGCGCACATCGAACAAACCTATTAGCTTCCTAATAGGTGTCCTTACGTGACACTGTCTTATAGGCAGACACGCAACACGACTTGGTGTAGCCTCAAATGACTTCTGCAGGAGCTGTATGGACAAAGAAGAAGAGGAAACAATCTCCCACCTTCTCTGCACTTGCCCTGCTCTTTCATTAAGACGCAAACTTCATCTGGGAGAGTACTTTTATGATAATCCCAGTGAACTAGCTTATAAGGATATCAAATATCTTCTTTGCTTTATAAAAAGCTCAAAATGGCTACTCGAACCATTTTGAGTAAGAAGTAATTCTCTAGATTCATGTGGTATCACAATGGGCCTTTTCTTTTGGCCTAAGTGTGTGGATTCTGTATCCACAGCCACTTTAACCTAACATAACTGGGGATACCCTTAAAAATAACCATTTTTTTTTTATTAAATTAGTTTAAATCGCCAGCTGGGTGGTAACCATACATACATTACTCTTTGAATTCCGGTGATTAAATTTACAAAATATGGCAGCCACGTCAAAGCTTTTGCTTGAAATAGACATATGGAAGCTATTGCTATCAGAATGAGAGGCAAATGTCCTATCTTTCCTTCAGTGATATTTTTTCTTGAATTAACTAAAATTTTAATTTTTAAATAATATCGTTTACCTTTATTTCGCTTTTTTTATATTTAACAATACAAACAAAGTTACGGTATTATATTAATTTTATCATATTGTTGTTACTCCACGTAGGTACGGAGTTTTGTTCGACAATAATTAATTTCAATGACATTATTTCTTAGGTAAATTCATTTTAAGTTTCGTATTTTAGTTTTTCTTTTTGTTTGGCAAAAATTAAAGGAATACAATAATAGGTACATTAATTAACGACAAATATTAGTCAACTTAGTGGTCGGTTTAACTTTTTTAAATTCGAAATTTTAAACAAATTATTGTTTGTAGTTTATAATTATGATTTTGTTTAACATTAATAATAGTTAGGTATACACAAAAAATATTCGTCATTGTTAATATTAAATTTAATAATAATTTATTATTGAAATGCTGTTTGCCTTGGATCTACAAAATAGCGGTTCTTGGCTTCTTGCTTGTCTTATTGGGAATGTTTAAAACATTGTGCTTCAAATCGTTATTATTTTTTTCTTTAGATTTTGTTTTAAAGTAAATTTAAATATTTAAGTTATTTCTACACGTTATTTTATTTGATTTTTTTGTTGTTGTTATTTTTGATTGTTTTATTAAAAAAATAAATATGGAATGAAGCGAAACGCTGTTTGCAAATTCAATATTTTAAAATTATTTCTCAGTTTTCGACGCATTTACATATTTTGTTTTTCTAGCAATATTATTATTATTTAATACAATTTATTTTTTGTACTGACCGTACTCGGTGTCATCGGGTGCGATTAGTTAAGTGGCCAATATTATCCTTGATCGCGTACAATCTCGATTTTATCACATATATCTGAGTCAGGAATAGTTGTAAAATGGGTGCGATCACTTCGGAAGGTATTGCGTTCGTTGGAGCTTGTTTTGAGGGAGCGCTCTGAGGGTGTTTCAGTGCCTGGCTGTACACGCTTTTGGAGGGCTGATACAAAATTCTGGGGGCATAACAATAATAGAGGAATTTAAAATTGCCTTTAAAAATGGATACAACTTTTCTTATCAAATAAAATCTTCGATTGCACAACACACCTGTGATATAATGTCACCCCTGGCTGTTCGAACTTGATAGAGATATCGATATTTGCGCTGACGAGCTTCTTCTCGTGTTTCACGTGGCCTTGATGTCGATCGGCAACGCATATCCTGAGGATGTCTATGATAAATGCGTTTCCGATGGTCAACCCGCCAACCGGTTATGAAACACTGAACCATTACACTTATGATAGCAGCAACTGGCCAAGCACATATTAGAATTCCTCCGAAACAAGGAGGTGGGGCAGGATTTGGTTTCATATTTAAAATCTAAAATCAATCATACACATTTAAGGATGAACTTTTATTGTCCTTTCAAGAATTCATCTTACCCAATTTGCAGTATCTAGTCCATGCATGAAAAAGTCAACGGAAGCCACAATCATTGCAGTTCCAACTATACTAGAGGCTAGGATTGTTATGTATTTCACACAACAAAGTGTTAGGACCGAGAAAATAACAGCTCCACCTACAACAGCTACATATATTTCTCTTGGCTGTAATCAAACAATAAATTTTGGATTGTTATTAAAATTTTGCGAATTTTCTTTTTGTCTTTCAGGGTGTGTGGTTTTTTCAGGGATTTCATAGAAAACCACAAGAAAAGACTCAAGGAGTGGTCGCAGAATTTAATTACGCAAATCAATTAAATGAGAATTACATAATAATAATTTGATGATAAAAGGATTTTTATATTCATAAATCGCATGTGTATAAAAAATTGAAAGTTATTTTTACAACTTACCCCGAATTCATTATCGGGCATTGTTGCTACACATACAGCCATAGCAACGGCAGCTAATAGGGCTCCAGCAAAAGCACTAACTAATGCCGATGCAATAGGGTGAGCGGAACCTAAAACGGCTCCAATTAAACCAGCCACAATTGCCAAGGCTGAGTCGGCTGGACTTCCCAGAAGTGTGATTTTCAAATCTTGTAATATAAATATACCATTGGCACCGACAAGTAATCCACTCAAGAAACCAACAGCTCGTAGACATCGATAGCCTTTAAGTATTAAAATTAAGGTAAGTATACATTTTTCGTTAGTAAATTTGAGGTTACAGTTTTATATTTACAACGTGCGTACCTAGTAAAGCATATACAATTCCAAAAACAGCTGTGATTGTCCATAAAAGAGCAGATATTGTATCTGGGGCAGGAGTTGTACAGGATGGATTATCCATTATTCCCTGAAAATAAAAATTAAATATTAAAATGTAGTGTTTTTATATGCATAAATACTCGGTTGCAAATAAACCGAGCAATTTGACTTTATTGATTTTCTTGAAGAGTTTGAAAGTACATCCCTTAGAAACTGATATTCATGTCGATTAAAATAATTTTAAAATTATTGAAAGAATAACCTACAACTCCTAAGATTTGGCTGCGACGCTTGTATTTTACCTCCCTTTTGGAGAAATATTGGTGTTAGGAAAAATGAAAGTGGCATCACTAGATTTGAAGAAAAAAAAGAAATATAGAAAACAAGAAGGATCATTTAAAGAAGAGGTACGACTAAAATCCTAACGGGCTACGATCACTGCTGTCGTTTTTGCTACTATAGTAGTATTTAACTCCTAGACGAAATATACTCCCCAAACATAGAGAACAAAATATCTTGCACGTAGTGTGAGATAAAACAAAAATCGAAAATTAATATTTTCACATCTCTTAGCTCATTTATGTTCAATGAGTGAGATGGTTGGCCTAAATTTAAGTCGTAGTAATCAATTTATTAAAATTTCCAGACATTTTATGGTTCCTAAGTCTACACACCAAATTCGATACCTAAATTACTCGAAAATATGAAAAAAAAATAAGCCAGAATTTTTTAAAACACGCTTTCATGGATCACTTATACATCTGCATTTTAGGTACGTTTATAATTTTGGATCTCTACACGTTGAACCTAAATAGAAGATCCAGTTAATGAAACAAATAATATTCAACTGGTGGAATAACTATAAATAGAACTGTAAAAAAAAGAGTTATAGGCAAAAACAACAGATTTTCAGCCGTTTTCTTCACTTTTTTCATCCTGTGAACCTTTGCAGTTGACAAACTCAAGAGTTGAATTGTAAAGTCAAGCTGAGGATTTTTTTCTTTACTTACGTAACTTTCAATCCCATATCGAAACTCGATCTTTTTTTGCTTTTGAGACGGTGAAAGCAACTTCGCGATGAAATTCTGACTCAAGAAGAAAAAAAAACAGATACCTCTTCGTCTTCATACGAAGCACATATTATATTGCTGTGCTGACATCAATAGTCTCCTCTGCCGGCAAGAATGTTCTCTAGGAATTACCAGTATAATATAGTTCGTTCACAGACCAAAAAGACAATACAGGAATCTACTTTTATGTTCGAAGACCCACCAACCGAATAAATCTTTTGGGAAAGAGTATAAACCCTAAAAAAAAAAAATAATATGCACACAGATTATGCACTATCTGTATGCAATTATCTGACAGAAAATTGTAGGTTTGATGGTCTAAATAAGTTTTGAACAGTTGAGAAAAACTAAAGTTGTTAATTTGACAATGACAGCCTCTAATGAAGACAATTTAAGGTTAAAATCCTCAAGTTGACATCAACTTCGAGTGAATAAACTAACCGAAAAGCACACAATTTGAGTTTTAAAACTCCCAAAAATTTATAAGAAACTATCGATTGTTTATAAACTTCAACCATATCATTTTTGAAACAAGTGATACTTTTTTCCGGAAGCGATTTATCGGGCTACGTACCTATAGTTGAAAAATTATACTACTTAAAAATTGAAAATACTCCTTAAAATAATTCAAAAATACTCCCCATGATATTTTTGAAACGACAGCACTGGCTACGATACGACTCTACGTAAATCAGTATATGAGAATGAGAAAACAAGAAAATAACGCTCACTTTTGAATTAGATCTCGTACGAATAGGTCTTAACTAAATTTGTTTGAGTTCCAATAAATACATTTAAAGTACAAAAATTAGTTTGTTTAAAATCGGTTCAAAAGTCTTAACAGTGATCCAAAATTTTTAACAATTGGGTATAAGGTTCTCTAAAAATATTCAAACCATATACGAATACTAGCTGACCCGACAGACTTCGCACTGCGTCAATCGATATAAAAAAGACCTAGACTTTTGTAGCCCGCTTCAATACCACCCTACTACTACTCCCCGCATCTCCACTCCCGTCTTCCCGCTATCCCATTATACCCAGTTACCATGTTACCCGCTACCCCACTACCCGCTACCCCGCTACTCACTACCCAATACTTACACACGCTACCCGCTTAACCGGTAATCGCATCTTACTACCCGCTACCCCACTACTCTCAACACCCTATCCCATAATACCCTGTTACCCGCTACCTCACTTTCCGTTAACGAATACTTTTAACACTACCCGCTACAGCAGTAATTTCTACCGACTTCCCCGCTTCTAAGTCATGACAAAATAAAAATAGAAATCTTGCCAAAAAAATTAAAATTTTTAATTAATAAATAAAAATAAGGGTTGATTATAGAGGAGTGAACATTTAGGGTTATAAGTATTTTAGTATGATGTATCATAAAACAATTAAAACAAAAAATGTTGACCAAGAAAATAAAAAAAAATTAAGGGTAGACCACCCTTAACATTTAGGGGGATGAAAAATAGATGTTAGCCGATTCTCTACTCAATAATCACAAAATTTCATGAGAATCGGTCAAGCTGTTTCGGCGGAGTACGGGAACGAACATTGTGACACGAGAATTTTATAAACGAATGTATATCACTACCTCAGGCAGACATAGCCCCATTAAATGTCGCTCTAAGATAATGAACTTGCTTAGACTAAGTGCAGAAAGGATACAAACTTTCCCTTAAAACTAGAGTCTTATATCGCCGACGAAAGACGTATAGTAACGGATAGACATGGCCACATTAGCTGCAAATAATCATTGTACCCAATTGCTGTTTGCAAAATTGGCATCTGTGTACCACCATAAGGTGAGCAAAAACTGATCCCAAAAAGATTTAAATCCCAAGAACCTTAAAAACTTTTCACTCAATAGAAACATAAACTACAATTTTTCAAAGAAAATCAAAGCAATAGGTACATCGTAAGGATTAGAACATGCGTAATTCCTTTCTACCTGCATATAGTCATTTTTGTTGAGTATTGTTTGGCAAGTTATCATGGAAAAGCTCAGATTACAACATCGTCTCTAAATTATTCAGCTGTATTTCGAAAATCAACGTTCTGTTTGAAATATTATTCGTGCGATTCGAGGAACTACTGGAACCAATGGCACAAAGACAATGAGTTCCAGATTCCAGTTTAAATAAACGGATGATACTCGACAACTTCCACCACGTTATGGTGAGACTGCACTCTGCACAGCTGTAGTTAAAAGTGTTCACAAAGACCGTGACGAATCAATTCGTCGTGGTTGTCAGGAGGTTGTGGATTGTCGTATTCCACAATTTTGCATAACATAAGGATCTCATCCTAATAGCCAACAAAATCAAACTTGTGGAAGGATTGAAGCCAGGCGACTTCATATTACGTCGTATTTTCAGTGAACGGGTTTGTTTTAATTTTTTTTTTTTTTTTAATTGCCCATATTCTCGTTGAGCTTTGACATTTTGGCGGAGCACAGTATGTACCTATGCCCGATTCTAAGAAATGAGATCCCGTGAACTGCACCTTAACGTCGCCTACAGTCTGCAGAACTATTGATATGAATGTTTGAAGCCTTTCGTTTATAGGTCCTTAGCAGTGTGGTTTCAGACCGGAAAGTCCATCATTGATGAGATATTCACTCAACGGCAGATCTGGGAAAAGACCCCAGTAACTTTAAGACAATACCTACTTACCACCTTTTCATCGATTTCAAGGCCGCGTATGTCAGCGTCTGTAGAGGCTTACTATTAATAGAGTAATGTCAAGTTTTGCCATCCCAGAAAAAATCGTCCGTCTGTGTAAGATGACGATTGAAATCTCACGCTGTTCCATCATGGTCAGAAACCACCTTACGGATGCATTTGATGTCAGAAGAGGTTTTTTACAAGGCGAGGTGTGCTGTCACGCGATTTCTTCAACTGCATTCTTGAAAAATTGTGCAAAACTCCAATTTCAACACCAGAGAAACAGTCTTTCAAAAGTCTCTTCAACTTCTCGCATACGCCGCCGATGAACTGACTTATGTAACTGGAAGAACACAGCGTTATGTCAGTGGAACGTTTGTGAGCCTTTAGACGGCCGACGGCCAGGAAGATCGTTAATGAAGGCAAGACCATGTTAATGCTGTCAACAAGAAAGGACATCTAACATCGACTTCTTGGAATCAACGTCCGAATATAGGCAGATTTAACTTCGAGGTAGTTGGACTTTGTCTATGTCTATGTTAACAATAGCTTAAGAGCATCGATGCAATCTTTTTTGATAAGGAATTACAATGGTTTAATAGGCCCCATGTAGTCAACAGCTCCAGGCTCAGTGCTGTTCACAACTCTAACCTAACCTAACCCAACTTTACCTTATTGTTTAGTTGAAGATATTGAAACATCGGCCTCACAAGACTAGCAAAGAAGTATTTGTTTAAATAATAAGCATGAGAATCAGATCGAGGATGTTGAGAAAGTCAACAATAGGAATGAAGTTCGAAGGTTTTATAGAAAGATTAAATAGATCGCTCAAGGTCATCGAGCAAGAACCGATGTCTGCAGAGATAAACAAGGGAACATCAGAGTAGAATCGCAGTCAATGCTGGAGATTTAGAATGACCACTTCTGTAGACTGTATAACGGCGACGACAAACAAAATACCGCAGTTAGACAGGAGCCTTTCATCGGTCACGATGATAGCCGTGAACCCGACCTAGAAGAAGTAAAAACCGCAATATCACGGCTGAAATCCAACAAAGCCGCTGGAGCAGAATGTCTAGCTGCTAAGCTGTTCAAAGCAGCAGGCGACGAGCTAGATAGGAGCATGCACCAAATCATCTGTAAGATATGGTTAGAGGAATGCAAGCCCGATGAATGGAACCTCAGCATTGTTTGTCCGATCCTGAAAAAGGGAGATTCTCTAAACTGCGCAAATTACAGAGGAATCAGTCTACTTTACATCGCCTACAAGATCCTCTCTGCCGTAATATGTGAACGTCTGAAGCCTTTCGTTCACTTTGCTGCAGATCCTGGGAAAGACCTATGATTTCCAAATCGATACCCACCACCGTTTCATTGATTTTAAGGCCGCGTATGACAGCATCTAAAGAGACGAAGTGTATAAAGCTTTGTCTAGTTTTGACACTTGCCAAGCTGGTTCGCTTGTGCAAAATCAAGGTTGGCAACGAGCTTACGGACTCTTTCGACGTCAAAAAAGGATTCAGACAAGGCGACGCACTGTCGTGCGACTTCTTTAACATCGTTCTTGAGAAGATAGGGCAGAACTCCACCGTCAACTATCTTCCAAAAATCTGTTCAACTTCTCGCTTACACCGATGATATTGATATAATGGGAAGAACACAGCGTGATGTCAATGGCGCCTTTGTAAGAATTGAGACAGAAGCGGCAGAAATGGGTTTAGCGGTAAATGAGGGAAAAACGAAGTATATGCTGTCTTCGAGCTGTCACCCAACACCGACGGCTCGAACAGAACGTCACAGTAGACGCTTACAACTTCAAGGTAGTAGAGAAGTTTGTCTACCTAGGCACCGCTACAAACACGGGCAATAACACCAGCGCCGAGATCAGACGAAGAATAACTCTTGCTAATCGCTGTTTCCTTGGGCTAAGAAAGCAATTGAGTGGAAAAGCCCTCTCTCGAGCAACTAAGTTAAAATTGTACGACACCCTCATCATCCCAGTCCTGCTGTATGGTGCAGAAGCATGGACCTTGGGTCATCTTTGGCCCCGTGTGCATTGAAGGTGAATGGCGAAGAAGATATAACAGTGAACCTTACGGGTTGTACAACGACATGGACCTAGCCAGAAGGGTCAGGTTCGAGAGACTCAGATGGCTCTGTCATTTAGAGCGAATGGACACCAATGCTCCGGCCCGGAAAGCCTACGACACTATTTCCGAGGGACGTAGGAGGAGAGGAAGACCTCAACTCAGGTGGCGCACTCAAGTGGAAGAGGACCTCAATCAACTTGGAGTGCAAAACTCGAGACAGCTAGCTAGGGACCGAGCTGGCTCGCGGAGACTGTTGATTGAGTCCCAAGTCCACAAGACCACAACCGACTGTAGCCCCACCTTAAGTAAGTAAGTAATGTTGGTAACTTTTCTTGAAAATGCAGATGCAAATGTCTTAGATGTTTTTAGTGGCGTTTGTTAATCATTTCTTCAAAGTTCATTTTGTTGTGAACCTAGTAACCTTCCCATCGTTTTGAGACAAAATACAAACTTTCCAAAAATTTATTGAATAAAATTCATCAAATGTAAAGCTCTGACTAGTAAGAAACACCGTTTTCAAGACATTGCCCAGGTTCACATTTTTCAACACTTTAATAGCTGCTGTCTTAATTATTTTGCTTCATATTTCGAAAGAAAGAAAAAGTCTTGGTTTTCAATTGAGAACAAAGAAATATTGATGTTCCCATCCGAATTTTTTTTGTAATCTTCAAATGTAAAGAAAACAAAAGAAAGCATTTTCTTTAAAGGCAAGTGACCTGAGAAAAGTCGAACTGAGAACTACCACTCCTTTTCAAAATCCCTGCATGTACCCTACTGGTACTTTCGTTACATTTTTGAGCATATCACGATTTTTTCTATTCCAAAAAGAAAGAAGAAAATCAAACAAACTTAATTGGGAATGTAACATACCTTCTCTGTACTTCTGTAGGTATGTAAAAAACTAGCTCCTGTTTTGGTTTCATTTTTACTTTTTACCTTAATTGGAAGCTAGTTTTTTTTCTGTTCTAAATAATTTCAAAAGAGTGCCACTCTTGTATATTTGTATATATGCATGACTTTCACTGATCTGGATTCCTCTGACCTAAAGTAACACGCAATGAGTTCAAGGTTTGACCTAAAAACCGAAAACCCACTAATCTTTTTTTTTTCGTATAAAAGCAAATTAAGAGATAAATTAAAAATGTGTGAATTAATTAATTTTTAGTCAATTTAAATTATTGAAAATTGTTGCTAGGCGAACAACACAGATAAGGGGACAAAGACGAACAAAAAAAAAAGTGTTGTTTATTTTACAGGTTCTTCTGGCTCCTACATACGCACATACGTACCTTTATCAGAAATGGCCAGTCTAGAACTTGTATCTCCGTCTCACTTCCATTTTCGTCGCTATCCTTGGAGTGCATTTTGTTGGTGTGTCTTTGTTGTCTTTTTTTTATCTTTAATTTCTTAACTTAAGTGTAGCTATTAAATTTTATTGTTATCTTTATATGAAACCACACACGTTCACACACTGTCTATGGTGTCATTCTTTGTTGTTTTTGTTTTTGTTTTTTGGTTACGAATAGAAATGTATCTGATGGAAAAGCGTTTGCTAGTTATTTGCATTATCCTTACGCTGCATTGTCCCAGACGCACAAAAAGTCCTCACACCCGTTGCTGGTGAGATATCAAATTCGTTTATTGATTTTTCAATCCTCATTTTCTTTTGTTTACCGACTTTATTTTTATTATGTTTAACTCTTTATTTTTAAGGACATTTTTTTGTTTTTTTTTTTGGTTAAGTAAGAATCAGAATTCATCGGAATGAAAGTAATTAGAGAGAATGTTTAATGCACACCATGTGCTTGGATCACACAACAAAGGAACACATTCAATGGGAAAACTCCTGCAAATGTTCACCCTAAATTTTTTTATCTTCCGAGAACTGGGTGGTGGCGGTCTTGCGAACAAAAAACCAATGATAATACTACAGGAGTTCTTAGGAAAGGAGCATTTGAGCGAAACAAAAAAATATGTTGAGGAATTCGTTTCACTATTGTTAGAATGTATTTTATTTTATCACTTTTTTTTTTAATTTAATAATTTATGCAGTAAATTAAAAATTTGGAACAAGAACTAGGAGTGCTTAGTGAAGTAAATGATGTGTACTTGGAACACAGACGCGACAGGACTTACACGAAAACTTCTACATACTGTTAATATCCACATTTTGTTCGTTGTCCTTTTTGCAATGGAAAGGATTTACGAGAATGCGCAATGAAGGAATGCAGGATTGTGTTAGGGTAAAGTAACCAAATTCAACAAGATTGCTTACCAAGAAATGAAACTTCGAAAAACCTGTTATTAAACTCAAATTAATAAGGAATCAAACCATTGTTGCAGCTGGATTCACGATTTTAGTTATAAGAATCTTTAAAAAAAACTTTGTTAAACTGTTTAATGCAATCAATTCGGTTAACGAAATCGAAATCGGTTATCGAAATCGAATTTTCTTACAAATGCAAATGTATGCCAAAATTTGTCAAGGATACTTGAAGAAAAGCAATCTTATGATTTTTTATTACAATGAAATATTTTTTTAGAAACATTTTTGTGACGTCACAGCACATAGTTTACGTCAACGGTGACGTGAAATAACGCCCGACGGTGCATAGGGTCTTATGTCCATTTCTTATTGAAATAATTCCCTTACAAGCGCTGCGGTCTTACTTCCATGGCAACTTAGAAATAATAGCCCGTTGGGCCTTATTTCGATTTTCTGTTTCGTCCTAAGTCAGAAGTCTCGAAAATGGTTTTCGGAACTTCTAACCAGTACTATGGAGGGTCACAATTTCCGAATTCGATTTAGAGATTATAAACCTGCTATTGGGGGTCAGTGATGTTCGAAGGGTAGACACGTGCATTCAAGTGAACACAAGCGTCCACTGAAACCTCTGTCTATCAACTGCCACTCTCCACCTCCCCGTGGTGAAAATCGGGTGCCCAGTAAGTTCAACCGAAGATTGGGTTCCAACCCTAGTGGGAAGTTGTTGGCGGCAGCAAAAAGAGAGAGGGGGAGGAGGTATGCATCCACTAAGGCATGCCTCATCTCCTTTTCAACAGGCGGCAGCGGGAGAACTCCCAAGGTGGAATCAACGGTGGCGTCTACAGTTCCAGTCAGGATGAACTACTTAGTGAACACCTTATAAGGCTACTACGACGTATTCGCAGCCCAGGCCTATAAGGAGCGGTTTGGCCGACTCTTCGTCTTAGAGTTAAACTAAAGACCTGGCCCTTCAGGTTAGGGGTTGTGCGTCGGGGTAACTGCCCGGCCACATAAGGAAACTATAGTTCCGAACCACCAACAAGCCTCGGATACGGACGGAATTAATGATGACGACCCACGCAAACGATTTGAGAACAACGAAATTCGGTTTTGCACGTGGAATGTTAGGTCCCTTAAGAGGCCACGTTAAGCGGAAGCCCTTGACTGCTATAAAGCAGATATAACTGCCATCCAAGAAATGCGATGGGATGGCCCCGGCTTACGTAAAATGAACAACTGCGATATTTACTACGGCGACTGCTACCGGGAACATAATCAGCTTCTATTTGGATGTGGATTTGTAGTTGGGACTCGACTCAGGGGGAAGGTCTTGAGTTTCAACTCAGTGAATGGGCGCATCACTACAATCCGTATCAAGGCTAAATTCACCAATATTAGCCTCATCTGCGCTCACGCCCCCACAGAGGAAAAGGATGAAGACACCAAAGACAGGTTCTACAAGCTCCTCGACAAGACCTATGAGCAATGCAATGCCCTAGCTATGACATTAAAATCGTCCTTGGAGATTTTAATGCTAAGCTGGGTAGAGAAGAAATCTTTGATGGAATAATCGGACATGCAAGATGTCCGCACATTCTGAGGTGCGAACATCGACTCGGACCAACACCTTGTTGTAGCCAAGGTACGAATGCGGATATCCCGATCAAGGCCAACACGCAAAAATGCTAGGAGGAAATTCGACGTCAAACGGCTACAATCGCAAGAGATTGCTAGATCGTTTTCCGATCGTGTCTCCAAAAATCTCCTCAGAAGTCCTTTGCTGCCAGCACAAAATATAGAGAACCAGTGGCAACACTGCCAAGCACACAACGAAACCCCTGGTTTGACGATGAATGCCGGCGAGCACATTGCAGCTAAACAAGAGGCATACAAAGCGGCGCTGCAAAGAAGGACACGAGCAGCTCGTGAGAGCTCACGAGCAGAAAAGGAGAGAGGAGCATGAACTTCTCAGAAAGAAAAAAAGGGAGCATGAGAAGCGCGATCGAGAAGATAGAGGGATGTCACAACAGGAACGAGATTCGAAAGTTCTACAAAAAGGTGACACAAACCTCCAGGACTTATACACGCCTGTAGAGATCACCATGGGAATATCGTAATGAAACCGCAGTCAGTGCTGAGGATATGGAAAGACCACTTTTCCAAGCTGTAGAATGGCGATGGCGAGCAAAACTCCGTCAGCCATACAGAAACATTCAATTTGGGTGCAGAAGGCCAACAATTTCACCCACTCGACCTTGACGAAGTGAAGATAGCGATATCTAAACTTAAATCGAACAAAGCCCTTGGAGCAGACGGCCTAGCCGCCGAACTGTACAAAGCAGCTGGAGATGATTTGGTTAGGAGTTTATCTGCAAAATTTGAATGGAGGAAAGCATGCCCAATGAATGGAACCTCAGCATCGTATACCCGATCCTCAAAAAAGGAGATCCCCTGAACTGCACCAACTACAGAGGTAAAAGTCCTCTTAACATCGCCTATAAGATCTTGTCTGCCGTGCTTAGTGAACGTCTGAAGCCCTTCGTCAACAACCTGATAGGTCCTTATCAGTGTGGCTTCAGACCCGGAAAGTCCACCATCGATCAAATATTTACCCTACGACAGATCTTTGAGAACACCCAGGAACTTCGAATCGATACCTTCCACCTTTTCATCGATTTCAAGGCCGCGTATCACAGCGTATATAGAGCAATGTCTAGTTTTGGCATTCCAGAAAAACTCGTCCGTCTGTGTTAGATGACAATGGAAAATTCACGCTGTTCCATCATGGTCGGAAAAAACCTAACGGATGCTTTTGATGTCAAAAAAGGTTTAAGACAAACCGATGCGTTGTCATGCGATATCTTCAACATAATTCTTGAAAAGATTGTGTAAAGCTCCAACGTCAACACAGACGCACAATCTTTCAAAAGTCCGTCCAGCTACTAGGATACGCAGAGGACATTGACATAATTGGAAGAACACAGCGTGATGTCACTGGAGCGTTTGTGAGTCATGAGACGGAGGCCAGGAAGACGGGTCTAGCGGTTAACGAAAGCAAGTTAATGCTATCGACGAGAAAGGACTACCAACATCGACGTCCTGTAGCAAACGTCAACATAGACAGATTGAACTTCGAGGTAGTTAAGGACTTCGTCTACCTGGGATCCGCTATCAACTCAGACAACAACACCAGCGCTGAAATCAAACGAAAAATCACTCTTGCCAATCACTGCTTCTTTGGACTTAGAAGGCAATTGAATAGTAAAGTCCTCTCCCGGGCAACTAAAGTGACACTCTACAAAACTTTTATCATCCCGGTCCTTATGTATGGTGCAGAGACATGGACCATGACAACATCTGATGAAAACGCTTTGAGAGAAAAATGTTTCGAGTGATTTTTGGTCCTGTCTGCATTAATGGAGAATGGAGACGAAGATTCAACCAAGAACTGTACGAGCTGTACAGCGACACAGAACTAGCCAGAAAAGATAAGGTCCAACGACTTGATGGTTGGGTCATGTTGAGCGAATGGAAAATAATACTCCGACTCGTACGATTCTTCGAATCCAACCGGGAAGGACGTGTCACCAAAGAGACAGACCGCGACTCAGGTGGAGCACACAGGTGGTAGAGGACCTGAACCAACTTTGGCGTGCTAAACTCGCGACAGCTGGCTGGAGAAGTTTGTTGGGTTAGGCCCTGGTCCGACCTGGACTGTAGCGCTACCATAAGTAAGTAAGCTCAATATAATCTTAGGATGCAAGTACGAATTCAATCTTAACATCAAGGTATGTTGCTTTTTGAAACAATTGGTCAAATGCAGGCTATTTTATCAATGTACTGTACGACGTGTACAAAATTGAAGAAAACCAAATTTTAACTGATAGCTGATTAGAAAATATCCTTAGACGTAACCCATATACGCGAAAAGAATAAAAATGTTTCTAAGTACTTGATTATTCAAAAAGTAGATATTTTTATTTTTTTATAAAAAAAAAATTCTTGGTAAATTTTTAATTCATTTCACCAAATATGTGTCTTAATTACGAGTTACTTAACAACAATAAAACATCTATACACAACCCTGAAGTGTAAGCGCCGCCGTAGGTAATTAGGTACTAATTACGATTCTTCCATACATACGAGCCGTAGTATTTGAAATTACTCTGCTCGCATTTCTTATCAGCTTCCTTGGGTCCACGAGATCCATAAACGTACGGAATTGGCTTGATGTGTTCTTTTTCAATTTGATGCAGAATCGGAGTGAAGATTCTCCAAGCTTCATATAATTCATCCGAACGAACGAAGTGCATGAGTGACCCACAAAAAACATCAAGAATAAGTCTTTCGTAGGCGTCAGGTAGATACGAGTCCTTGTAACGATGTTCGTATGTTAAATCCATTTCGGTTTCCTCAATGTCGAATGTGATGCCAGGTGATTTGGTCATCATCTTAAAGTACAATGCCTCGCCGGGTTGTACTCGAATAACAAGTTCATTGCGTTTCGAGTTGCCCTCGAATATGTCACCAGGTACATCATGGTATTGAATTCGCACTTCGGCCTTGCGTTCATTGAGCGCTTTCCCGCACCGCAGGATAAATGGTACACCCTCCCAACGTTCGTTCTTTATTTCTAGCACAGCCAGAGCATATGTTGGAGTTGTGGAATTCTTGTTGACAGTTTCGTCATCGAGGTAGCCCAGTTTGGCCTCACCTTTACCCTGAGGATTGCCGACGTATTGACCCAAAACCATATCGTCCAGAGTCAATTCGCGAATATTTTTTAGGACCTTAACTTTTTCGTCACGAATGTCATCTGGATGACAGGAGGTTGGTTTCTCCATAGCAACAAGTGTCAGAATCTGCAGGAGATGGTTTTGCATGACATCTCGAATGATGCCGAATTCGTCAAAGTATCCTCCACGGCCTTGGGTTCCGAAGGGTTCCTTGAAGGTTATCAACACCGAAGCTATGTTCTCTCGATTCCAAGTTGAGCTTAGAATTTTGTTGGCAAAACGTATTGTCATGAGATTTTGGACCATTTCCTTTCCTAAATAATGATCGATGCGATAGATTTGCTCTTCTTCGAAAAGGGACGCCAGATGATCGGTTAGTGCTTTTGAGGAACTTGCATCTCGGCCAAAAGGTTTTTCAATGATGACACGGTTCCAGCCGCTAAAAAAGAAAACAACAAAAGTTTTAAATGATAACAAATGCAAATGGCTTGAAAGTTTTATCAAACATACTTTCTAGACATGCAGATCTTCTTGATGTTGACAGTTACACTCTCAAAGACAGACGGTGGTAGAGCTAGATAGAATATTCGATTGGCTGCCGAGTTGCTCTCCATTTCTTCCATCATTTTGGTCAATGATTCAAAACCAGGAGTTTCGTCATAGCTTCCAGCAACGTATTCATTCAATGCCCAAAACTCTTCATATTTCTGTGCCTCGTCGTTTTGTACCTGTCACATAATACAATAAGTTAAACTAGCTCAAAAAGTTATATTTGAAAAAAAATTATTCACATTTGTGTAAGGTTCGCATTTTTCACGAATTTCCTTGACTGATAGACGGGACCTTGAGTACCCGCAGAATTTTGTAGAATTCGGCAGTAAGTTGTCCCGGAACAGCCACCATAGGGTAGGGTAGATTTTCTTCCTGGCTAGATCACCCTATAAGCGATATCTATGTAGTATTTAATGGTCATTAAATTTAAGTTAGCTTAAATATTACTTACTGAAGCACCAAATATTATAAAAGTATGTGGAATGTCGCAATCAAAATGAGTTCCTTCGCAAACCATTGCGAGTGATTTTAAGGATTGAATAATACGAGAGAGTGTTCCTTGTGCGGAAGTTGAGGACGTATTGCCTGAAATGAATAAGAAAAAATGCTTCTATATATGCTTCTTCCAAAAATCAACTCAAAGGCTTTTATTAAACTAAATTTTAAATTTGATCAACCTTTTTACGATGGTGATTAAAATTTAAAGTTTAAAAGTTGTTTCTGTGATACATTTGAAAATTTTGATTGACCAAAGTGGCTTCAAATCTCTAAATAGAAGCATCCTTATTTTATACCACCCAAAAATGGTATTCGATAATAGCTTCCAAGAGAGACCCCTAAAAGACAATACGGTACACTTCTATACAGACGGTTCAAAGGCCAATTACGGCGTTGGAAGTGGTATCTATTCGAAACAACTGAATCTCAGTCTAATATTTAGACATCCCAATCAATGAAGTGTGTCCCAGGTAGAAGTAATGGCAATTAAAGAGGCAGTATCCTGTCTCAAAGAAAACGTTATGTCTTGCAAGGATATACGTATCTTCTCGGACAGCCAAGCCGCCCTCAAATCTCTCGCGTTTGTCTCCAAAAACTCTCAAATAGTCTACGACTGTCGGTCATCTCTGAATGAGATGAGGAAACATCTCGCGAAATTGCAAAGCCGATGAGCTCGCCAAAAACAGAACACTTCTGCCTAGTGTTAGACAAAGACATAGGAACACCACTTGCTACATGCAAATATCTTCTCAAACATAATTCTCTAGAATCAACAAATGCTATAGATGGTCACGGGGTACCACCTGCCTAGCAACCAAACAAATATGGCCAAGCATAGACCTGAAACGGTCAAAAGGCTTGATTTCCCTGAGCAGCCAAAATATAAGCCCTACAATTGGAGTCATAATAGGACACTGCCTCATAGGCAGACATGCTTTGAGGCTAGGGGTTTACGCAAACGACTTCTGTAGAAGCTGCATGGACGAGGAGGAAGAGGAAACAGTCCAACACCTTCTGTGTACATAACCGGCGCTCTCCAATAGAAGGCATAACTATCTCGGTAATCCCTTCTTCGATAATACCAGTGAACTGGCAGCGATCGACACAAAATGTCTCTCTAACTTCATTAAAAGTACAAAATTGTTTGTTCAAGTATTCTCCAATGAGTAACTTCCTTAGTGGTATCACACTGGATCTCTGAGGTCTTAGTGAGTCAGTAACATCTAGACAGCCACTCCAACCTAACCTAACCTTACATTTTTTTAAAGAAAACATTGCCCATGGAAGTTCATTGTTCTATTTTTTTTTTTTTTTTTTTAAGACGATCAGTTGTCAATTTAGCTTTCAGTTTAGTTTTTTAGACATCAGTCCGGATTTCTGTTGAACTTATAAAACTCTTATAAAAATTTGAGTGCGATCCCTGTGGTCTACACGACTAACTCCCCAGAGTAGAAAAATAAGTAAAACATATTTGTATGTTTACAATTTTTCCATTTGCTAGCATCTCGCAGTGATTTCGGCTCGAATATTGTCCTTAAGCTCGTCTTAAGTTTTCGGTTTGTTATAATTCACTTTGCTGTTCAAAAATCCCCACAGGAAAATTTCCGGTTCCATTAAATCGGGTGATCTTGGTGGCCAGCCAATATCCCCATTTCAATACCACCCTACCCGGAAATTTGAGAATTTGGTTGATTTGAATGTGGACGGTCAGCTACCGGTACAGAACGTCTTGAAATTCGAAGCTAGCGATGAATAGTGTGACTTTAAGGCTCAAAACGACCGCGATACTTTTGACGATACGCACGTTGGGTCGCAACAACTGAACGATTACATTGAATGAACATTGTCACTATTTTCGCTCGTTCGGTGGGTGTGAACCGATTCATGGTTACAATTGTAATGCAATAACCTTTCCAAAATGTAATCGACGACGCCAATCGGTTGAAATCTGTCAAAGTTATTAAATATTTCCATCGACCTGGTATATCCGCTTAAACTTATTTTCAATTGTTTATTTATAATATTATAGACAAATAATTCAGCTTTTGTTAAATTTTATTTGCCCGATCCTGAAAAAGGGAGATCCTCTAAACTGCGCCAACTACAGAGGAATCATTCTACTTAACATCGCCTACAAGATCCTCTCTGTTGTAATATGTGAATTTCTGAAGCCTTTCGTCAACAATCTGATTGGTCCTTATCAATGTGGCTTCAGGCCAGGAAAGTCAACCTTCGACCAAATTTTCACGTTGCGGCAGATCCTGGAAAAGACCTATGAACTCATGATTGATACCCACAACCTTTTCATCGATTTTAAGGCCGCGTATGACAGCATCTAAAGAGACGAACTGTATAAAGCTTTGTCTAGTTTTGGCATCCCTGCCAAGCTCGTTCGCTTGTGCAAAATGACGATGGAGAACTCACGCTGCTCCATCAAGGTTGGCAACGAGCTTACGGAATCTATCGACGTCAGAAAAGGATTAACATCGTTCTAGAGAAGACAGTGCAGAACTCCACCGTCAACACCAGAAGCACTATCCGATGATATTGATATAATGGGAAGAACACAGCGTGATGTCAATGGCGCCTTTGTAAGAATTGAGGCAGAAGCGGCAAAAATAGGTTTAGCGGTAAATGAGGGAAAAACGAAGTATATGATGTCTTCGAGGAAGGACACCCAACACCGACGGCTCAGACAGAACGTCACGATAGACGCATACAACTTCGAGGAAGTAGAGAAGTTTGTCTACCTAGGCTCCGCTATAAACACGGGCAATAACACCAGCGCCGAGATCAGACGAAGAATAACTCTTGCTAATCGCTATTTCTTTGGGCTTAGAAAGCAATTGAGTGGAAAAGCCCTCTCTCGAGCAACTAAGGTAAAACTGTACAACACACTCATCATCCCAGTCCTGCTGTATGGTGCAGAAGCATGGACCCTGACAAAATCGGATGAAAGTTCCTTGGGCTGTTTCGAGAGGAAAGTTCTTCGGGTCATCTTTGGCCCCGTGTGCATTGAAGGGGAATGGCGAAGAAGATATAACAGCGAACTTTACGGGTTGTACAACGACATGGACCTAGCCAGAAAGGTCAGGGTCCAGAGACTCAGATGGCTCGGTCATTTAGAGCGGATGGACACCAATGCTCCTTCCCGGAAAGCCTTCGACACTATTCCCGAGGGACGTAGGAGGAGAGAAAGACCGCAACTCAGGCGGCGCACTCAAGTGGAAGAGGACCTTAATAAACTTGGAGTGCAAAACTAGAGACAGCTAGCTAGGGACCGAGCTGTTGATTGAGGCCCAAGTCCACAACGGACTGTAGCGCCGCCTTAAGTAAGTAAGTAAGTAATTTCTGAACATTTCATTATAAACTATACACCCTGTCATTTTAATGAAGTAATTTTTTTTAAATGTTATTCATTCATTGTATTATGCACAAGACATTCAATGAAAAAATTGGCGAAAAAAATAGATATTGAAAAGAAAAATTTTATCGCATTGTAAATTGGTTAGCGAAATATGATATGAAAACATGGAGGTATTTTAGGAGTGAAAACACTGCTTATATACACTTGGGCGTATACGTGCTTTTTTACAGATTTAGTTTTTTCTTATATGCACACCGATATGTTCCCCACTCGCTTTCTTTTCATTCCATCATACCAGTCATAACCACAAACAATGTGGATCCTGCTCATTGCCTTCATCATTATCATTTGCTTTTACACACTATCATTTCTGCTATTATTCCAGCAGAAATGGTGTTAAAACATGACAGTGTGTAGCTCGCTTAAAAACATCAGTTTAGCTGGTAACTGAACTGAAAACTGATGGGAATTCCATTAAGACATCAGTTTTACTGAAAATTTAACTGATAGCCCGAATTTTTTGCGATCGCGAATCTCTATGGGGCTCGGAAAAAATTTGATACCAACAGGATAAAAAATATACGTTTTTTTCGAAAATTATATTCGAACTGTTTATATTTTTAGGATGTGTCAATAACCCTCAATACTCTCGAAAAGTAAAGTTTAAAATGCTTCTTATTACAAGTTTAAAGAAAAAAATCAGAAACGTTTTTTTTTATATCAATTTATTGCGCGGGAACATTTCGAACTTCATTCACAATATCAACTTAAAAATGAGGCGCTCAGCGCCAAAACGGCCTAAGCCCAAAAAAATCGTACCGAGAAAAACAGGATTAAAAAAAAACGTGTTCTTAAAATATTTTAATTTGTTTTTATTAATCTTTGATAAATATTATCTGTTTTTTTTTTTTTTTTTTGTTTGTGGTTAATAGTAAGGGGTTTATTTACAAACAGAAAGGGCAGCTTAGGCCGTTTTGGCATCTAACAATTTTTGAATTTCATAGAGACGAAAAACAGTTTTCCCCATAAAAATTCACTTAAATCTATACGATATCACAGGGAGTTTTTTTTAACATACATTTCAAAAGATTGTGGTTCGATCTGCATAGTCAGTTTGGTTTTTTTGAAAATGAGGGTTAGGCCGTTTTGGCGCTGAGTGCCTCAAATATGAGTGTGACACATGTAGTCCACAGGACTAACTAACTTCCCAGAGTAGAAAAATGAGTAAAATCATTAAATATTTTTGTTGTTTAGTTGACAATTTACACGCACGTTGGTTTTCAAAGTCAAATTGCATAAAACTGATGATTTTAGGACAAACATTAGGTACATTGGATAACAGTTGCACCATATGCCAAAATATGGTCGTACCAACTCGTGCACTCATGCACAGCTACTTTGCATAGTAAAACACAGTCTCTATTACTCCTGAATAGTTTTTCTGTTTGTGAAATAATTTTTCTAATCGGATTAGTATTTCCGAAAATTTATATGGCAAAACAACGTTTGTAGGGTCAGCTAGTAATCAAATATAGTCTATGATACTCCTCAATATTTTTTTTTTTCACACTAACTATAAGATTTTTTGCACTATTGTTGAAATTATTGCAGAAATTATCATAATTTTCATTATATTAGGGCTGTCGAGCCGATTTCGCTCAAAACCTAATCAGCTCTTAACACAACACAACACAATTCCGCGTCGAATGAGACCAATTTCATGACAATACATGAGTGGTTCGCGAGATAATCGAGCTGAAAAAAACCTAACGCACATACGCCCATACGAACAC
>CAKKXW010000001.1:38199380-38319718 GCA_920937365.1 Sphaerophoria rueppellii
AGTGCAGAACTCCACCGTCAACACCAGAGGCACTATCTTCCAAACATCTGTTCAACTTCTCGCGTACGCCGATGATATTGATATAATGGGAAGAACACAGCGTGATGTCAATGGCGCCTTTGTCAGAATTGAGACAGAAGCGGCAAAAATAGGTTTAGCGGTAAATGAGGGAAACACGAAGTATATGCTGTCTTCGAGGAAGGACACCCAACACCGACGGCTCGAACAGAACGTCACAGTAGACGCATACAACTTCGAGGTAGTAGAGAAGTTTGTCTGCCTAGGCTCCGCTACAAACACGGGCAATAACACCAGCGCCGAGATCAGACGAAGAATAATTCTTGCTAGTCGCTGTTTCCTTGGGCTAAGAAAGCAATTGAGAGGAAAAGCCCTCTCTTGAGCAACTAAATGAAAATTGTACAACACCCTCATCATCCCAGTTCTACTGTATGGTGCAGAAGCATGGACCTTGACAACATCGGATGAAAGGTCCTTAGGCTGTTTCGAGACGAAAGTTCTTCGGGTCATCTTTGACCCCGTGTGCATTGAAGGAGAATGGCGAAGAAGATATAACAGCGAACTTTACGGGTTGTACAACGATATGGACCTAGCCAGAAGGGTCAGGGTCCAGAGACTCAGATGGCTCTGTCATTAAGAGCAGATGGACACCAATGCTCCGGCCCGGAAAACCTTCGACATTATTCCCGAGGGACGTAGGAGGAGAGGAAGACCGCAACTCAGGTGGCGCACTCAAGTGGAAGAGGACCTCAATCAACTTGGATTGCAAAACTCGAGACAGCGAGCTAGAGACCGAGCTGTTGATTGAGGCCCAAGTCCACAACGGACTGTAGCGCGACCTTAAGTAAGTAAGTCATTTCTGAACATTGCATTTTAAACTATACACCATGTCATTTTAATGAAGTCATTTTTTTAAATGTTATCCATTCATTGTATTATGCACAAGACATTCAATGAAAAAATTGGCGAAAAAAATAGATATTGAAAAGAAAAATTTTATCGCATTGTATCTTGGTTAGCGAAATATGATATGAAAACATGGAGGTATTTTAGGAGTGAAAACACTGCTTATATACTATAATATTTTTTTCACTACAGGTGCAATGAAAATGTACACTTGGGCGTATACGTGCTTTTTTACAGATTTTTTTATTCTATATGCACACCGATATGTTCCCCACTCACTTTCGTACCATTCCATCATACCAGTCATAACCACAAAAAACGTGGATCCTGCTCATTGCCTTCATCATTATCATTTGCTTTTACACACTATCATTTCTTCTATTATTCCAGCAGAAATGATGTAAAAACATGACAGTGTGTAGCTCGCTTAAAAACATCAGTTGAACTGGGAACTGAACTGAAAACTGATGGGAATTCCATTAAGACATCAGCTTTACTGAAAATTTAACTGATAGCCCGAATTTTTTGAGATCGCAACTCTTCATGGGGATCGGAAAAAGGTGATACCAAAAGGATAAAAAATATACGTTTTTTTTTCGAAAATTATATTCGAACTGTTTATATTTTTAGGAGGTGTCAATAACCTTCAATACTCTCGAAAAGTAAAGGATAAAATGCTTCTTATTACAAGATTTTAAAAAAAAATCAGAAACGTTTATTTTGTTATATCAATAATTTGCGCGGGAACATTTCGAACTTCATTCACAATACCAACTTAAAAATATGAGTGTGACACATGTAGTCCACAGGACTAACTAACTTCCCAGAGTAGAAAAATGAGTAAAAACATTAATTATTTTTGTTGTTTAGTTGACAATTTACACGCACGTTGGTTTTCAAAGTCAAATTGCATAAAACTGATGATTTTAGGACAAACATTAAGTACATTGGATAACAGTGGCACCATATGCCAAAATTTGGTCGTACCAACTCGTGCACGCATGCACAACTACTTTGTAAAACAGAAAAACACAGTCTCTATTACTCCTGAATAGTTTTTCTATTTGTGAAATAATTTTTCTAATCGGATTAGTATTTCCGAAAATTTATATGGCAAAACAACGTTTGTAGGGTCAGCTAGTAATCAAATATAGTCTGTGATACTCCTAAATATTGTTTTTTTTTTTGACACTAACTATAAGATTTTTTGCACTATTGTTGAAATTATTGCAGAAATTATCATAATTTTCATTATATTAGGGTTGTCTTCGATTTTTCATTGCTATTAAAAACCGCTAAGCCGATTTCGCTCAAAACCTAATCAGCTCTTGACACAACACAACACAATACCGCGTCGAATGAGACCAATTTCATGACAATACATGAGTGGTTCGCGAGATAATCGAGCTGAAAACAACCTAACGCACATACGCACATACGAACACACATACACATACACATACATCATCCTAAAAACGCTTGATTCGGATTCTAGTGACCTCGAAACAGAAAGATATGCAAAAATTGGAGATTCACAAAATCGGACCCAATACTATAACTTCCTCTGGGAAGTTAATAATATCTCCAAAACAAATTATGTTGAAGTAGTGATAGTGATTAATGCGATTAAATCGCGCGAGTTAATCGCACGATTGGAGATTTTGGCATAAGGATTTTTGCAATGGAGATTCTTTCTTTGAAGATTTCAGTTTGGGGATTTTCGTATAGTACCATCCGGCAAATACGTTGACAGCAACGCATACGAACGTTGATGCCGACTGGTTGACGGATTCTATGGGTCACCGCCACGCCGCGCGCGCCGTCGCGTCATTTTGAACCTCTCTTCACAATCATCTCATTGAGTTTAATGAAAAACAAATTAAAAATAAATCGACATATTCTGAAGGAAATTTGCACAATATTTTAATAAAAAAAAAAAAATGATTTGCCAATTTATTCTGAGTTTTTACTTCTAAGAAACAAACTTAAACATTTTTTTTTTAGAACAAATTCTACCTACCTACCGGCAGCCGCTATAGAACTTAACCGTTTCTACGTACTAGCACCGCGATACCGCTACTGAATGATTTCTTAGCAATTCAAATAATAAATTCACAAAAAAAAACCTAATTGAAAACTTAACTATTATCTACCTGTATAAGAGGCATGCGATGCGAAGTTTATTTTAGAAGAAAAATTATACTTAAGTTTTGTATGTTATTAAAATGTGATGTAATATGAACTGTCAGACCAATTACGTTACCTCAATCTGGCTTTTGACGTAAACTTTGTGTTAATATAATATCCAACCACAATTTTCTTCCGGATTGTATTTTCTTAAGCTTTGTTGTTATAATATTTAAAATCTAAAAAGCTGTCCGTATGAAATTTTACTTAAATGTGTTCATATTTTATTGTGTGAAAAAAGTAATGTTTGCCATGACTAAAATGACCTTAGGTCAAATGATCAAAAGAGGTCACATCGCACGAGATATTGCATTAATGCCACATAAAATTTTTTTTTTGCCGGATTTAAATCAGAGACTGATCTGCCCACTGTACAAAGCTGACAATGCAATCTAATGCCTAAAATTATAATAAATTCAACACTCACTTGAATATAAAATCAACTTGTCAATTGAAACACTCAGTTTTAAGTATAACTGCACTTATACTCGATCGGGTGATCGTAAGGTAAGTACTATTAACTTCACTATTCTTATATGCATCAGTTCTAATGCAAGTGGTAAGAGACATTCATATACACTTAGCTACGCAATGAATGCTATTGCACTATAGTGTAATTTTGAGGCCCTAAGGCTTCAGTTTCACTTTGATTGCTTATTGCGTTGTTCCATCGAATCAATGTCAATGCTAAATTGTTTGTGTCGTGACAGTAAGCATTCCCGTTGAAATACCACGTGGGTTCTATAGCCTTGGTTATTTTTCTATGTCAAACTATTGCATTTTTTGTTTTCATTTTCAATATTCTTGGTTAGTGTTGAGGTAAAGTGTAACAAGAAAATTAGCAAACTTAGTGCGAAATAAATAGAAAGGACTGTGTGAGAGATGAATTAGTTGACACTTTTCAACTGGTAAATTGACAACCCTGAACTACATAGACCAGCATCTCTGCAATCTTATATTAGAAGTATGTATGTGTTTTTCGTTTTTGATATTGAAACATGCAAAGTTAGATATTTATCTATTACTAGCTGAACCGCCAAACTTCGCACTGCCCCAAACATAAGACCTTTCTTTTGTACCCCGCTAAACAACCACTACTCGCTACCGCATTATCCCACTACCCCCTATCCTGGTTGTCTTTCCCCGCTACCCAGCTGTCCGCAATTTCTTCCCGCTACCCGTTACCCTATTACCCGCTATCCCGTTACCAGCTATAACGTTACCAGTCTACCTGGTACCCTTTGCCCGCTACCCATTTCCGCTATCTGCTACCGCACTGCTCTATGCTAGACACCCCTTAAGCATTCCCGGCTTCCCTGGCAAATTTCCATGACAGCTTCGTCGATCTTGTAAAAAATACTTAAAATCCATCTACAGCACTATCAACATTCTCTTAAAATTATGTACATAGGCGTCTGTGGTAGGAGGATACAAAATTTAGCAGTAAATGTATTTTTAAATTCCAAACCATAAAATACGCAAAAACATACAAACAAAAAAAATTTAGGATGAACCACCCTTAAACCTTTAGAGTGTGTAAAAATTTAGATATGTACTGTTCTCATTATCTACTGAATTACACATAGTAATTTCTTCATTATCGGTCAAGCAGTTTTAAGAAGAGCATGAACAACTTAAAACTGTGACATTAAGATAAATACTACTAATTACCATCTTAATGATTAAATGACATTTAAATTGATAGGTTTGGAACATTTGATATCTGGCAGCATTTACACTTTTACAGTTCTTTAAACCATAGAGTGGCACGACAGCTCTTGAAGAGTCAAGGCCTAAGTGGCTTACTCTCGTCAACAATTCTCTGGGTGCGTGAGAAGAACTGAGGGGACCTACAATTTATCGCCGATTCCGAACGGCAAAGTTGAGAAGCAGTTTTTCATGACAGATTGATACTTTTGGAAGTTTTGTCAGTTCTTAACAAGAGGCAGTACCCGTGAAAGATGAATTAAAAACTCATCCCACTCTTTAAATGCCTCATTTTACGAATTTTAGAGCAGAGAGTACGCGAACGGACCTATAAATTAAAGCTCAATTCAAATCAAACCGGAAAATCAAAGCAGATAAGCAAAAACATGAATTTAGCTATATTTCAGCACAGAACATCACAGCTTCATGAGAAATGTCAGAACAGTTTGAACAAATTAGAACACTCAACTTTTTGACAGATGACATTTTTCTATTTTGGTCTATTCTGTTCTATCTTAAAAGGTGGCACAGGGAATCATTTTCTAAACTGATCTAAACTGTTCTAGACAGACTCAATAGGCGTTTTTCCTTTTTAATTCTGGGCAGAGTCTGAACAGCCGAACTCAAAATTGTGTTTCTTTTTTAGTTCAGCGTGTTCAGAGCATCCAAATGGTGTTACTTTTTTCATTCAGTGCACTAATTCTGTGTGTTCAGAACTTGACCAATGCGCTCGAAAGAAAGAGACCGAGCATTATTAGCAAATGCCTGAACAAATAAATGTCAAGCATGTGAGATAGGGAAAATGACAAGCGATATGTTGAAAATAATTAAAATGAAAAAAGCAAGTTGGTATGGCAGAAAATATTAATGTTGTGTTTAAAATAGTCTAGTATTTTATCATATATATAAAATTCTCCTGTCACGGGGTGCGTTATTGAACTCCTCCGAAACGGCTCGACCGATGTTCGTGAATCTTTGCGGGGATATCGGCTAGGGTGGAGAATCGGACAACAAGGGTGGTCCACCCTTTTTCTTTGTTTTTATTTTTGTACTAGCTGTACCCTACCACACTTCGTAGTGGCTTATGGTTTGCCGACTCGGGAACACGCAACATAAAGTTGTCCACGTGAAAAGCATTCCGCATCTAAATCTAACCCCCACAATTCTAAAGACTCACCTTGAGCTTTATTGATTGTGATTGCAAATGTAATAAATAAAAGACCTAAACTGATATCCGCTACCCGCTACCCAGGTTCCTCGTTACTCGCTATCCTACCCACACGCTAACTGCTACCCCGTTACCCTCTACATACTCCCGCTTCCTGTCACCCCGCTACCCGCTACTCCACTACCCTGCTCATATGTCATTAACGACTTGGTCGATTTTGTACAAAATACATAAAACCGTTACGCCACTACCCGAACATTCCCTCAAAATTCGGTGCAGAACACTCCACTGGTACAAAAGTAGTGAGTCGAACTCAATACCACAAAAACAATCAAAAATACATGTGCATCACATACATATGAAATGATCTTAAATATTCAGTATTATTTGACAAATGTCATAAAGACTATGGCTGTCCCGCTCTCTCTTATTGTCGTGAAGAAAAGTTTCTTTCACAGCTACTGATAATTGTGAACGAAACTCGAGTGCGATTTGTTTATTTTTTTTCCACCTTGTGTTAGATTATTCAAGTTTTAGTAAGGATCCTTAATATTGAAAATGAAACATAGCCTATGTCACTTGGGAATAGTGTAGCTTGCCAACGATGAAAGAATTTTTTAAATCGGTCCAGTACTTTCAAACAAACAAACAAAAAATCAAACCTTTCCTCTTTATAATATTAGTATAGATGACTTAGGCCTCGGCCACGCAGTAAGCGTCTGAGCGGCTGAGCGGAAAAAAAATATAAAACATATGAAATCACATAGAAGCGGCCACGCAATGAGCGAGCGGCGCGGCGAAACAAAATTCTGAGCGGCTAAGCGGCGCCGCTCAGCAACCAAACCTGTTGGCAAGAAGCAAAGATGATCAAAGGACGCACTTTTTCAAGCAGCAAATCGATAGACATATGTAGATATTGCCAGAATCTATCTAGAAATTTTTGTAGATTCAAAAATAAATGATTAAATTTTCCAAACTCCGATCTTAATTTTTTATCGGATCGGTCTTCTTTTTTTGTAAACGTTTAAGTAATTTGTACACATACAAACGATTTTCCGACAGTAAAATACGGCGAACTGTTCTTGACAACGGTATTTTAACTACTAATCGCTCAAAAGCAGCCGCCCAATGTCTGGCCATACGTCGCTTAGAACTGCCGCTCAGCCGCTAGCCGCTCAGCCGCTAGCCACTCAGCCGCTTACTGCGTGGCCGAGGCCTTAGAAGCGTAGTAGGCGGTAGCGGGTAGCGTTTAGAAGTATTGGGTAACGGGAAGCGGGGTAGCGGGTAACAGGGTAGCTGGGTATAAGGGGATAGCGAGTAGAGGTGGTGTGTAGGTATTGGGTAGCGGGGAGCGGGGTAGCGGGTAACAGGTTAATTGGGTATAACGGGGTAGCGGGTAGACGGTAGTGGAGAAGCGCGGAGATGATAGCGGGTGGTATGGTAGCGGGCTACAAAAGTCTAGGTTTTTTTTACGTCGATTGAGGCAGTACGAAGTCTGTCGGGGCAGCTAGTTTATTAACACAAATACACAAATAAAATAAAATTCCTGAATATTAAGTGCTCAATTGTAATTCAAAACTAAATCAGAATGTTCAGGAAATGTTCAGAGCTAGATTTGTTCAGAGCGTTTTCAGCATTCTCAGAGACTCAGAAGTTGAGAGTTTTGCAGTAAAAAAGAAAAACGCCTATAATGAACACCAAAAAACTATTTCTTTCTATTCCAAATCGTTCTAAATTGTTCCAAACTGTGCAGAAAAGTGCCACATAACATACCTATCAATATGAATACGTACTATAAAAGTAATGTATGTATGTCATTGAGTAGAATGATTATAACGTTTTTTTTCAATGATTATTAATTGTATTTAATTATATCAATATTATATTCGAGAAGGTTTTTGTTTTGCGCAGTTTCAAGTTGCTTATTGCATGCAACAAATGAACCAAGATTTTTGTATGACGACAAAATCAAAATTAAAACAAATAAATAGATTATTTAAAATTTAACCAAAATTCGCTTGCAATTATTATCATCAGCAAAAAGGAGTTATCTTGATCTGTAAATCAATGAGGGGTCTTTACACAAAAGGAATACCATTGACGCAATAAAAATAACACTTCGTTTTAACTTTTAAGTATCGAACTTGAGATAAAATTTTGTTCTTTTTTATTTTGATTTTGAATAATTGATACTTTATGGTAAAATATTCAAAGATTTGTTTTATTTTAATGTATTTATTAGAGTCAATAGAGAAAGGCAACAATTGTATTAAAACGCAAAGTGCACTCGGGCGTATGAGTGTTTTTTTTTTTTGTCTGTAGGTATTTCGAAATTTTGGAAAATAATGGAAAAATAAATTAATTTACTGAAAATTAAAATTAAATTAAATTTTCAATACATTTTGATGTTCATGGTGCAAATTTGTTCAGGCAGTTATTTTTGAAAGTATTGACATTAACTTGACAGTGCTTTGCACAATAACGTAATGAACTACTAATATTTGATTTGCACCATAACAGCACTGGTGACTGAGGCTATCGGCTTGGTTAATAGATGAATATCAACACATTGCCGTTAAAAATTAACATTCAGTTTCCAACATTAGCATTTGCAACACATTTCGCACTATGCACAGTCAAAATTGTTACTTTCCAAAAAATGGTTTAACGCAATATGATATTTTAAAATAAGCTTTTTAAACATCAGAATGTTTGCCGATAGAAGATGACAACAATTGTATAATTTGTTTATTTACTCCGAACATCAAACATCACTCTGTATTCAATCAGTAACACAAATGTACAAACATTCACTCTGTTTTCAAATATTTACTAACTAATTGCACAGTTTAATTGAGTCTTTATAGAAATCAAAACCACATGGTCTTTTGGTTATATTAAGAATAAAAATGTGTCAAAACGCTTCCAACCAAATTTAGTACAACCTGCAACTTACATCAACTCGGTAAAAATGATTTTCTCAATTCCTTTCGACACAACATGCGTGTTTATTTTAATTTATTGCCGTCTAAATGTATTTTATTTATAAATGGAATGGACCCGAACTTTTTTTTCTGTTTTCCTTAAAAAATCAGACAATTTTATCCTTTAACGACAGAACTCTGGAAACTCACTAAAACCTGTACGATTCACACTACACGTGCTATGCCGACTAAACAATTTCCAATATTTTATTTTGCACCAACAACGATTCTGATGCGAACTACCTCGTGAGAAATGTTTTTTTTTTCCTCTTTATTTCCCTTCATGACGTCATAGACCACATTAATTGGACAAAATTTCGAGTGCCGTCTGTTTCTCCGTCTTTGTTTATTTTTTTTTTCTTGCGATCGGTGGGCAATACTTCTAATGACTTCTCATTCGTTCTTTTAAGGGTAAGTTATTGGCTTAGTTAGTAAACTTCTGTACCGATTTTGATTATTTATTTTTGAGTGGTTAAGTGGATTTGAAAATGTTTTAACTTCACAAATTCTATTACTTGAGGACTAGAGGTGTTGTTCTTTACAAAAGTTTGAAGTTCATTAGTTTAAATACTTAATCTGTGAATTGTTGCCATTCTTGGTTTTGATCCTAAATAAAAGTTACTTGCCACATAATAGGTCCGTTCGCGTACCATCTCATAAAACAGTCCAATTTACGAAAAATTACGAAATTTAACGAAATGCTGTTCGCGTACTCAAAATTTTGGTAATTTTTCGTAGAAGAGAGCGCTCACGAGAGAGTAAAATATTTCCCCAAGCTACGAATTTTAAGTCTGTTTGATGAATCTGCTCCGCACAGAAAAGTACAGAAAAGATCCAAAAAGTACACGTTTGTGTGTTCCATGAGTAAAAACCTTGCCCTTTTCTACAATCTGTCATTTTGTGGTCCATGAAGTTGTCCAGCTCAGTTTAGTACACATTTTTCTGCCCCTACTTTTTTGCTGGTGCAGCTTTGTGAAAACTATCAAATGTCAAAATTACAAATGCCAAATTATTTTTATTTTATTCCAATCAAACAATTTTTTGACATTATCTCGATTAACGAGTTGTCTGTGGAAGTAAAAACATTACTACTATACTCCCAAGTAAAAATTCCTCGAAAAAATCTGAAAAGCTATCAGAAATCTTGTGTCCAACAAATGAACATTTTATTAAATTTGATTTGACTTGGAATATTCAATTTGACAGCTGATTTTATTCTGTCAAAAAGATTAAATAGGGAGCTGATCTTTTCTGTTCTTACTTGCTCTGACAGTTTTCATTTACTTGTGCTGGTCTGTGCTGCTCTGATCTAGTTTTTCTTCATTAAACAGTCCTTTTAGCCCAAGAAATTTCTTTGAGTTGATTTGTGAAAAGTGTCAAACTTGATTGAAAATAGCAAATAACTAATTAAATTCAAATTCAAAACTCAATTTTTCATACAAAAAAATTGACAATTAAAATGTGGGCAAAATTTGTTGATTTCCCGTTCGCTTACTTTCTTGTAGTTTTGTTTTTCTGTGAGAGAATTTTAGTCTCGTTTTACGAATTTTAGTGCAGAAATTACGCGAACGGACCTATTATCAATTGCAAAATTTTGAAAATTTACAGAAAATCACAAATGTCAATTTTAAAGCAATGGTGTGCGACCTAGTCGAGATCTTAACGTTTTAATTCTTATTGCTTTCGTAATGGTGAAATTGATTTCACTTACACACAAACATCGAGTAGTTTTCTGTATACTGCGCGATCGCCTGATCGTGCAATGCCGCAAGGTATAGGTTAGTGAATATTATTCCATTAGAATATGTGTTCATAGTGAAGGAGGTTGCTTCTAGTTGTTACTTTGACATTGACCGTCACTCCACCATGTAGTCGTGTAGATCATTATTTATCATGATTTTGAATGTTAAGTGTTAAATTCATCAACAATTCTGTAAATTAATCGATTCGCGCAAGCAAAACAATTATTGTAAATATGACTGTGCAAAAATTCTATCGTTAAGTCAATACTACAGGTGGTTGTGAAATCTCATAAATGCTCTTCATGATCAGTCAGATAAAGTAATGACAGAAGAAGGTTAAATGTCTTTGAAGACCGAAATTAATTTCTTTTATCGTTTTCAAGAGAGCTGATATGAATTTTGTTGACATTTTAAACTTACCATTTTTACTTGCCAAATCCATGATTAATTTTGAATTTTATTAATAAAATTATAAACCGCAAAATGGAAAAAAAACAAAGATAGATCTTCGTCGCAACACAAATCACAATTTTTTATGTCAAAATGAAACCGGATAACTGGTTTTTTTTTCAGAATTTTCGACTTTCACACTAATTAATTATAAATAAGTTATTATGCAGAAGGTTAAGAATAAATGCAAAAACAGTGATGTCAGAGATTTGGTCGTTATGATTAAGTTGAGACTTGAGATGGATCGATCGGCTTCGAGTTATCGACGACTACAGACAAAGCTCAATTCGAACATATGCCGCACATAAGAACCGAAATGATACTAAAATCCATGTCGTCTCATGTGAATGATTAAAGCCTCGGATCCAAAGTTACCATACCATTATATTATACCACCAACCATAACGAAAACGTCTGTTTGGTTCATCGTAATCGTATCAGCTGATGAAAAAGTACCTATACCTATACATACTTATGTTTTTTCTCAGTTTTTGTCTCCACTACTCAATGGAACATTGACTGATTGTGTGACTTGTTGTTTCAAAACAAAATGAATCATCAGCGAAGAGAGAAAATAATAGCAGCATAATGTATTTTTATTTATAAATTTGAACCATGTATTTTGAAGCAATGCAATAATAATTGCTCTCATAATCCGCAATGGTAAGAGTTAGAGGCAATTTGGTGTTGCAAAGTCGAAAGAGTTTATATTCATGTCGAAATTATTTAAGTGCTTCTGTTTAGAGCTTTTTGGGATTAATTTAGAAGCTTTTTGTCATTTGCTTGTATAGAATGGGATTTTTTGGTGCTCTTCTACGGCTCTATCCTCTACTCTACGACTCTACCTCTAATACCTACTATGAAGAGTAAATGAAAGCAAAATTAAGAGTAAAAATGAAAGTGAAGTTAAGCTAATTATCAAAAAGTAAAAAAAGATTTGTCAGAAATAAATCAATTTGAACACAAGATTGCCAGTACATGCAACTTAGAGCGTTATTTTTGTTTTTATTTCGTAAATAAGGATAAGACCACATTAGACTTTTTCTAAAAGCATTTTACCGACCATGTCTGTACGCTCTGTAAAAGATTTTTTTCGGATTGCCTCTTAAATAAAGGGTGAATGGTTACACTTATCTAATGTCTGATTTTGATTTTGATGGCGATCGTTATCGGGCCATGTTGAACGAATTTTTGTTCACAAAAATTGAAGAGGCGGATATTGGTAACATTTGGTTTCAACAGGAAGGCGCGCGCTACGTGCCACACAGACGAAGCTACACTCGATGTTTTGCGCCCTGTTTTTAAAGAACTCACGCTGCTCCATCAAGGTTGGCAACGAGCTTACGGAATCTTTCGACGTCAAAAAAGGATTCAGACAAGGCGATGCACATGCTATTTCTTTGACATCGTTCTTGAGAAGATAGTGCAGAACTCCAACGTCAACACCAGAGGCACAATCTTCCAAAAATCTGTTCAACTTCTCGCGTACGCCGATGATATTGATATAATGGGAAGAACACAGCGTGATGTCAATGGCGCCTTTGTGAGAATTGAGACAGAAGCGGCAAAAATGGGTTTAGCGGTAAATGAGGGAAAATCGAAGTATATGCTGTCTTCGAGGAAGGACATCCAACACCGACGGCTCGGGCAGAACGTCACAATAGACGCATACAACGTAGTACAGGAGTTTGTCTACCTAGGCTCCGCTATAAACACGGGCAATAACACCAGCGCCGAGATCAGACGACGGTAAAATTGTACAACACACTCATCATCCCAAGCATGGACCTTGACAAAATCGGATGAAAGTGCCTTAGGCTGTTTCGAGAGGAAAGTTCTTCGGGTCATCTTTGGCCCCGTGTGCATTGAAGGAGAATGGCGAAGAAGATATAACAGCGAACTTTACGGGTTGTACAACGACATGGACCTAGCCAGAAAAGTCAAGGTCCAGAGACTCAGATGGCTCAGTCATTTAGAGCGGATGGACACCAATGCTCCGGCCCGGAAAGCCTTCGACACTATTCCCGAGGGACGTAGGAGGAGAGGAAGACCGCGACTCAGGTGGCGCACTCAAGTGGAAGTGGACCTCAATCAACTTTGATTGCAAAACTGGAGCCGACTAGCTAAGGACCGAGCTAGCTGGCGGAGACTGTTGATTGAGGCCCAAGTCCACAACGGACTGTAGCGCCACCTTAAGTAAGTAAGTAAGTAAGTAAGTAAGTCCGTAGCTCAATGGTTAGCTGCGTTGGCTGCTAAGCAGAACGTCATGGGTTCGAGTCCTACTCGTGCCCATAGTTTTTATTTCATCTTTCCCGGGCACTGCCTCTTGCGATGAGATGAGATGAGTGTTACGCCGCGCGCCGACAGGCCAGAGACAATTGACGCTTTAAAGGACAATATTCGTGAAGCCATTGGTGAAATACCTACAGCTGCGCAGAATCGATAATGTGCTTAAAAATTGGACCGTTCGTGTAGGCTACTGAATGAATGAAATTATTTTTACAAACCGGAAATAAAATAAAAAAGTAAAAAAAGAAATCTTTTATATAAAATTCTCGTGTCACAATGTTCGTTCCCGTACTCCTCCGAAACGGCTTGACCGATTGTCATGAAATTTTGTGAGCATATTGAGTAGGTCATCATCTATTTTTCAGCCCCCTTAATGACAAAATATTTTGTTTTTTTATTTTTTTATGATACATTATACTAAAATACATACAACCCTAAATATTTACCCCTCTACGATCAAACCTTATTTTTTTATTTATTAATTAAAAGCTTGATTTTTTTGTCGGCAAGATTTTTATTTTTATTTTGTCATGTTGGTTAGTCGGCAGCGGGTAGTGGGTAGTGGGTAGCAATTACTGGTGTAGCGGGTAGCGTTCAGATGTATTGAGTAACGGGAAGTGGGGTAGCGGGTAACAGGTAGCTGTGTATAACGGGAAAGCGTGTAGAGGGTAGTGGGGTAGCGGGTAGTAAAAAGCGATTACTGGTTAAGCGGGTAGCGTTTGTTAGTGGGTTGTGGTTAGTGAGAAGAGGGGTAGCGGGTAGTGGGGTAGCGGGTAACATGATAGCTGGGTATAACGGGATAGCGGGTAGACGGTAGTGGAGAAGCAGGGAGAGAGTAGGGGGTGGTATTGAAGCGAGCTACAAAAGTCTGGGTCTTTTTTATGTCAATTGAGTTAGTACGAAGTCTGTCGGGTCAGCTAGTTAGTTTGATATAATATTCAAAGTTATTTGATGGACCCTTTATTATTGTTTATTAATGAAAATTAATGTTCTTGTTGTAAGACTTATCAATGTAAATGTGACACTATAATGTAAAATAATGTAAAACGACTGTAAGCCTTCTCACGAAATAAGGATCTTTCCATCTATCTATGAAGAGTTCCTTGGTTTGTGGTACAACTTAAATCAGTTTTTTTTTTCCAAATTTAAAACAAGATTACCCCATAATGTGGACACTTCGGCACCTGGATCTGCAGCGTCCGACAACCCATCGTCGTCGTTGGAACCAGTGGAACGATGCATCTTTTTCTTTTTTATTAGATTGCTTGGACTTCAAATTCAAAAAGTATTTGGTAAAATTGTGTTTTTTTTTTATTGAAGAACAGAAAGTTTTTTTTTATGTTACGTTACTTCGACACTTTTATTTGTTGCTCTAAGGAAAAAAAAAGAACTTTATTTCGAAAAGCAAACACTTCTTTTTTAATTTAAGTTACTATTTCCTTTACTTTCAAATTGTTTTATTTTTCGACTTTAGTCGCGGTGGCTACTTGGACTTTAGAAGAGCGGGTGATGCGAGGTCTTCGAGTTAATTCCCAAAGGGCGGAATCGATTTGATGGTTTTTAAATCGGAGAAGATAGTCTATACACCTACAAGAAAATAACATAATTATTGCGTAATTTTATTCTGTACTGCGATGCATTTATGGCTTACCGGTGTTGTGTTTTACAAATTTACCTGAAAAGAAACTAGATTTAATTAAATCCATACGATACAATCTAATGAACATTCACTTGAATAAAAATATGTAAGTAAGTATTTAGTTGACTAAAATTGTAGGGATATAATATTTTGCTGAAATAGAACAATGCCTCGTTGCTCGTTGTTTGGCTGGACCACAGATCAGAACAAATATAACAGCGAAATATTCAGTTATGCATTTATTTAGTTGAATTTTAAAGACCAATTTTCATTACTTACATTTATTTTAAAATTTCACCGTCTTGAAAAAAAAACATCGATTTCGATTGTAAACAAGCGTAACCTTGACTCCACTTGGTAGAATGAAAAAATCAATATTTTATTTCCAGTACAAACTGCGATTACATATTTGGTTAAGAGAAAGGTAACACTCTTCATCAAAACACATCATCAAATAAAACTCATTTTAAATAATGTTTTTTATGTTGATTTTGTTTAAAAATTTACAGGTGGTAATTAAAACCAATTTGATCTTCGGCTGAACCACTGCTGACCACCGAAATCGGTGGATATGTTCAAAGTCCTGTACAACAGTGAGATCCAATTCACAGCCATGGTTCAGCCTCGTATAAAGCACTAAACTCGGTTCAGTTGTACAATTGAGGTTCAGAATTTGATCCACTGCTGAACCACTTGTGTGACATTGGTTAATTTTCAATTTTAAAAAATATGAGTGCGACCCATGCACTATGCAGTCCACACGACTAACTTCCCAGAGTATAAAAATAAGTAAGAACTTTAGTTGCATATAGTTGACAATGTACACGCACGTTGGTTTTCAAAGTCAAATTCCATAAAACTGATGATTTGAGGACATACATTAAGTTCATTGAATAATAGTGGCACCATCTGTCAAAAGTTGGTCATAAGTTGGTCATACCAACTCTTGGACACATGTACTACTTTGTACAGTAAAATACGGCCTTTAACTTCTGAATATTGTAGTTTTCTTTTTTCTATTAGTGAAAGAATTCTTCAAAATCGGATTATATTTCCGAAGTTTAACATTAATATGGCAAAACAGCGTTTGTTGGGTCAGCTAGTAATCAAATATAGTCTATGATACTCCTAAATATTGTTTTTTTTTCACACTAACTATAAGATTTTTGCATTATTGTTGAAATTATTGCAAAAATTATCATAATTTTCATTATATGAGGGTTGTCTTAGATTTTTGATTGCCATTAAAAACCGCTTAGCCGATTTCGCTCAAAACCTAATCAGCTCTTAACAACACAATGCCGCGTCGAATGAGACTAATTTTATGACAATACAATGAGTGGTTCGCGAGATAATTGAGCTAAAAAAACGTAACGCATGTCCGCACATACGCACATACGAACACACATACACACACACAGACATCATCATAAAAAGGGTTGATTTGGATTCTAGTGACCTCAAAACATCGAGAAATGCGAAAATTGGAGATTCACAAAATCGGAGCCATTACATGGCACGACAGCTCTAGTAGATCCAAGGCTTAAGTGGCTTTCACTCGTCAACTATTCTCTGATGTCTTGTGAAGAATTGAGGGGACCTACAATTTAACGCCGATTACAAACGGTAAATTTAGAGAAGCACTTTTTTCATGACAGATTGATGCTCTTGGAAGTTTTGTCCACTGATCAGTTATAACAAGATGGGAAAGCTTGCTGTCAAAATGACATTTGCCTACAAGCTAAGGAAGCAGGTTAGCTGTAAGAGGATGCGTTTTATTGAAATAATGATACAACATAAAAAAAAGCAAGTTTGCTGCAAGAGCATGTGTGTATGAAAAAAATAAGTTTTGAGGTATTTGGAGGGTAAAACGTAGCTGTAGGTAGGTTTCCAATCTTGTTATAACTGATCAGTGGTTTTGTAAGTTCTTCGCAAGAGGTAGTGCCCGTGAAAGATGAAATAAAAACTATGGGCATGAATAGGACTCGAACCCACGATGTTCTGCTTAGCAGCCAACGAACCTTACCACTAAGCAACGGACACTACAGAGATCTTTTAAAGTGGAAAAGAAATCTCAGCTGAAACCTGAGCTTTTTTTCTGAGATCTCTGAGATGAAATTATTTTGGATTCGATTTCTCACTCAGCTATTTTGACGTGGCTGACATACACTACCGGTCAAAAGTTAGAGACCACCTCTGAAATTTGCGAATTATCAAGTTTTAACCCCCCAAACTGTAGTTTTAGGAAAAAAGTTAATACGTGAAAAAGTGAAGGGCATGTCTTGTTTTAAACGATAGAAAAATATAAACTTGTTTTTTTACTAAACATGAATTATTTACATATTTAAAAAAACCAATTAAAGTCTTAAATTGAGTTTTCATCAAAAAACCCTCCCTTAAATTCAATAATTTTTATTAACAATTCTGGGCAATCTTCTCACAAGTTTTTGGTTTTTTTCTTGTGGGATATTATTCCATAAATTTTGTAGGGTTTCCCAAAGAGCAAATTCCGATGTTAGGTGGTGATTCCGGACATTTCTGTCAAGCCCTTCCCATAAGAGCTCAATGGGGTTAATATCTGAAGACTGCGGTAGCCATACCATTACTTTTAAAGTTTCCTCGCCTTCGTTTTATTTCAGGTATTCCCGGCGAGGTTTTGAAGTGTATTTCGGGTCATTTTCTTGCTGGAATACCACCACCGATTAATCGAAGTCCAGATACCAAAACGTGGTCCGTCCATTCTTCCTATCACTAGTATCAGATCTCCCATTCCATCGAAGCAGAAACATCCCCAAACCATTACTGAACCGCCTCCATGCTTTACAGTTGGGACCATACAGTCTGGTAGCATTTTATGTTCAGCGCTGCGCCTGACGTACACTCTGCGATTTGAGCCAAACACCTCAAACTTGGCCTCATCGCTCCACAAGACTCTGTTGAAGTCTTCATCTGTCCAATCCTGATGGGTTTGGCCCATTCCAACCGTTTGATCTTGTTTTGGGGTCGTACAAGGTGTTTCCGCACTGCAACGCGTCCAAAAAGTCCAGCATGCCTTAACCTTCGTTGTATCGTTGATACAGATAGTGGTTCTTACCGCATTTCATTGATTTCGGCGCGTATTTCTGGTTCTGTTTTCTTACTAGAACGCTTGCTTATGGTGATGATATGCAGATCTTCGGTTTTCGTCGTAACTCGAGGTCGTCCTGATCTCGGTTTATCCTTAAAACCGCCGGTACTAGAGTACCGCTGTATGGTCCTGTGAACTGCTCATTTGGATATCTTCCGTTTTGTGGCGATTTCTCTTTGCGAATAGCCTTCTTCAATAGAGGGTCATAACCGCAGATCGAGTTTCAGTAGTTAATTCCTTTACTTTCTCAATATTGCGCACTTTGTTTACTGGAGAAGATCACGGTCTCAAATAAGTTTAAAATGGATTCAAACCGAGCATTATATACAAAATCCTGAATATGCAGGTATTCAGATTTACTCAAGTCATAAAAAAATTGCAAATTGAATGTAAAAAGTCATAAAAATTAAAAACTACGGGAAAAATCCAAACAGAAGTCAAAAATCAAAATTGTTTTTTTGTTTACCTTTTTTCAAAAAAAAAAATCCTTATAACTTACAGAAAAGGGTTAAGCGGAAAACACAAAGCTGCTTTTCTGTTAGCGCTGACTCCGTTACGCGTCAATACTTTTGGATTGAACTTTGACTGCTATCTGTCATTTTACAAAATTTTATTTTATTTATTCAAATATTTTTTCTCAAAAAAATATTTATTTTTGTTTTTTGGGCCGTTGTGTGCGAATTGGATGAACTGTTGTTAAAAATGGATGAATTTTTAACACTGCTGTCATATTTTAACCTGCTCCGCAGCTAGTCTAATTTGTAACACATTTTATTTAATGCAAAGTGTCAAAATTTAACCAAAACGTCAAGTTTTAACCTCTTTTTAAACCCAATTCGCACACCTTGGCCTTTGAAAACAAAACTGACAACGGAAGCGAAAAAGAAGTAAAATTGAAATAAAATTCTCATACATACAAACAAGAAAACGTGTCGGTGAGCAAATACATATCAAAAAGTAGAAAACATTTCTACTTTAGCTACAGCTTTTGCTACGTTTACGTTTATGCTACGGGGTTCTCAGAGTATGTCAAATTAAAAGGTCGAGCAACAAAGCTGTTTTGTGATAAGTTGTTAGCAATTCCTATGCTTGAACTTTATATGTCACTCAACGCTAACAGCAAAGCAGCTTTGTGTTTTCCGCTTTAATATCTGGGGTTTTTTCACCTTTTATGAATGGTATAAGTTATGAATGCAGGTAAGAAAATCCTATTTTCATTCTTAAACCCAAGCGCCAGGTACAAATAAAGCAACCCTTTGAAGGTGGTCTCAAACTTTTGACCGGTAGTGTATGTGCAACAACAATTTGTAAGGTAACCATTGCATCTCAATGAAAACTGAGAATTATGTTCCACCAAATGATTTTGCCTCAGTCAAAGTGATATTGAGATCTCAGTGAGATGTTGTTTGGTGGAACTGGCCTAGTGTTCGAATTATATCGTTTTCCATTGATCTTTCTTTGACGTTTCTTCTTTTACCTTGAATGGAACGGGTTCATTGAATAAGAAATACAGGAAGCGGTGTTAGCTACGTGTACAGTGTACGTGAGTGAAGCAACAAAAAATTTCTAATGATGTCCATTTCTAGGGTATGTGCTGTCAATTTTTAGGGTAAGTGCTGTCAAACTTTGACTGTGTTGTCAGTCGAGTTCAGGGATGTATTATTTCTGTTCCTGATGGTAAGGCGCTGCAATTCGTTGAGTTCCCGTAGTGTGCACGGTTGTTTTGAATAGTTCTTCCATCGTGTTTCGAAACGTTTTTATTTGTTGGTTTTATTACAATAAAAAAAAAATTGAAGCAAAATCGATGAAATCTTGATTTAATCAAATTTCGCTTGGCGCCCCTGAGATTAACTATTCAACTGCAGACCAGCTTTGTTGTAATGCGTTTGTGTTTGTGAAACTCACACTACTTAGAAAAATGCTTCAATTCTTGTTCATAAGACCCCTTCCTGTACTTCTTATTCAATGAACGGGTTGTGATGAAAGTGTCATTCTTCGAGCGGTTCTGTTTTCAAAACGGAAGAGTTCTGCTCTTCTCAGAAGCATTCCGTCCAATGGAATGGTTTCAGAAGGCTTCTGGACTCTTCCGAATGCTTCTGGACTGCCAATGCAAAACGGCATTAGAGTGGAATTAGTAAACTTGTACAGACAATTTAAAGACCCGAACGACCTGGAGATTAGGACACTGAAGTCGTCGATTAAGAACGTCAACACCCTGATCAAGGAAAAAACTTCATGTTGTCTATTTATTTGTACTGGGACAAAGAAAATTTCGGGCCGTTATTTCTAGCGACCCGAGTATGTTTCTGTGAAGGGATATCACACTAACATCTTAAGCCATCAACCATATTCGGCCATATAATATCCCCCATAGCTGAAATAGGTGAGGAAGGCGACCCACAGTACTTAGGTCCACATTACAGTTCCCTCAAATTAATAAGATATTTAGGTCCAAGAATCAGAACGACCTTCCGTGTCTTAAGCTCCAGAGGACAGCAGGGAACAGAGACGTTCTTCTGAGGAAGCCGTCTTGGACGATGACTTCTTTGTGATTGAAGATCTGCAGGAGAAAGTGGAGACAGTTGGTGCTGCTTTCCAGCAAGTGTATAAGGTGAATGCTTGCACTCACCCAAACCACGACCTGAAAAAACAGAGCTTTGCTTCATCACTTCTACCTGAGGAATGATAATACGCATTTGATGACGACTTCTTAGCAAACGCTATAATTGCCGATCGAATGGGACCAAGTCCCTTGCTCATCACGAAGGTAGAACTCCAGCTCATCTTCATTAAAGAATAAGAAGTCAGCAGGTGTCGATGGTTTATCCAACATTGTACTAAGACACTTACCGATTGAGCCAATAGACATATACACCACTCTATTCAACAACGCGCTGAATAATGCATATTATCCAGTGCGTTGGAAGACAGCTGTGCTTCATCCTCTCCCGAAAAAGGGAAAGGACAACTCCAATCCGTCAAATTTTCGGTCAATAAGTCTTCTCCCAAGTATCAGTCCCGTATTTGAAAAGATCATCAATAGAGCTCTAATTAAGTGGTCTACGGACAATACAATAATTACGGATAATCAGTTCGGGTTCAAAGTAGGACATGACACTATTCATGCCTCGTCTAAGCTCATTTTTGACGTCCAGTGGAACAAGTCCAAGAAACAATGCACGGGTGCTGTTCTGGTGGATTTAGAGAAGGCCTTCGACAACGTATGGTTAGAAGGGTTGTACCTAAAACTCACCAGACTAGGCATCAGTAAACCATTATTGTATATGCTTAATGATATGCTCAATGGTAGAAAGTTTGTTGTCAAGAATGGCAATGTAACTTCTACCCACCTTTGAAATTAAAAACGGTCTTCAACAGCTAGCGGTTAATTCGCCGATCCTCTTCAGCATTTACACCAGCGATCTGATAGGTAGCCTTTTCCAGGCAATTGCGTATGCCAACGACCTGATTGCGTACAGAACTGCTCCAAAGGTCGAGGTCATTAGAACTCTGTTGCAACATGACTTCGAGAAGATTCAGCGATATTGCGATGACTGGAAACTGAAAATAAATGTCCAGAAATGCAAAACAATTCTGTTCCAGACTCCGTTGTCTAGGGTCTCTCGGGGGATACGCGCAAGAATTTGCGCAAGATGGTCATCGTTGGGCCTCACGGACAAGAATTAACGAGCAAAAGTGAAGTGAAGTACCTCGGTATCTAGCTGGATCAGTACTTATAAGTGCTGCTCTAATCAGGGCCAGAAGAGCTTTCGCTATGACAAAACGGCTGTTTTCACACTTTATTGAGGCCTCATAAAATTCCAATTACAGAACAAATATTAAAAGAAAGGTTAATGTTTCATAATAAATTAATAAAACTAAAAGTCGAGATAGGTAAAAATAAGAACAAAGATTTTCTTAGAAAAAAGTGATCCTGTTTTTTTTTTATTTCTCAAACACGAAAAGACATTTTTGCATCCGGTTTTCTGTTTTCGACTAAAAATTAACAATGGCATTGAATTTTTAAAACAAAATTAGTACTTAATTACATAAAATTTTGAAAAAACTTGGTTCAAAAATGATTTTTTTGTTTTGTTTTTGAAAATTTTGAGTTTGAGAATTAATATTTGTTAAACTATTCGTTAAAACAATTTAATTTAAAAACAAATTGAAAGAAAATATTTCTGGCTTTTCAAAAACGTACAACACGGTGTTGTAAACGAAGCCTCCGCTTGACGGTTTAATATTTTTTTTATAAAATAAGTCAATTTTTCAGAAAATTGCCCCTCCTGGCTAAACGGGGGGAATATACCCCCCCTCCCTATATGATTTTTTTCTTGTCTCAACTCAACCTACACGCTATAGCTTTTTACACAACGCTCGTGAATCACCCTGTATAATACCTAGAGTCGCGACCTTTTCCTCCCTTGCCGAAAACACCCTCAACATTTTTCTGAGGTGAACTCTCACAATCCTCTCTTTTTTTCGTGTCCTTGAATCTGTGTAAGAGGTGACAAAAGAGTGAGTAGGTACTCAGCCGTGAGTAAAATGTTGTTCCTGTTGCCCAAAGCAGTGTTACCACATGGCCTCTATAGAATCAAAAAGGACTCGTTATTTTCTTCCTTGACACCGGGACTCGTTTTTATCACGTTTGACTCTTTTTGTTTGCAGACACAAATAGATACAATTACTAAGAATTTTATATTTTGTAAAAAATAATCACATGTTTAAATCGGCTATTTATTGTCCTGAACGCTTGTATTTTGAACATTAAAACCATACAATGAATTTTTCGTATGTTCAAAATTTAAACAAAAAGATTTCTGAAAGAAGTTAAGTTTTTTTTAGCGTGGACTTGCTTTTTTTTTGTAAATGACTTGTTTTTCAAGCTTCTGGGACTCGAAAATATTTTCACTGCGGTAACACTGGCCCAAAGCGGCAGACTTCCACCACAGCACGATTGTATGCGTACTATTTCGATTTTCTCTTGTGTTTTTTTTATAGATTTATTAAGATTTTGATACAAATATTGGTAAATTACTGTGCAATTATATGTTAAAAGTGCAAAGAAACAATATAACGTATTCATGTTTTATATTACATGCATTTTTTTTTTGAAAATTTTGAGCTCAACGGCATCTTATTTTCGAAATCTGAGCCCATGAAACCCACATCGACTCAAACATAGAGAATCTATTTACCTAGAGTCGCAACTCGCTCTCTTTTTTAAAAAAATCACTGTCCAAAAAATTTTGTGGTGAGTCTCTCAATTTACTCTTATTTTGCGTGTCCGTGAATCACTGAAAGAGGTGAAAAAAATTCAATAAGGACATGACCGCACTGTTTTAAGGGTGAAATAAACTCTGCCAACGTGTTTAAATGTGTTTTTTTAATTATTTATTCGTAAATCATAGTTGAATTCCATTTAAAAAGCAAAAAACACTATGCACTTCGCCTTGTACTGTTATTTAAATACTTTAAACATGAATTTCATACAATTATTTTTTATTTTTTAAGTTTTTGAATTTAACTGACTTATTTTTGAATTTTGAGCGCAGGCTTTTAAAATTCAGCCTAGGCTTTTCACCTTATTGAGCCCAGCACACAGCCTACCCATTGCAAATGTATTTGTTCGTCCTCCCATTTGAAATGCATTGAAAAGCCTATACATTTACATTGGGTAGTATATTTTATCAAATTTAATTTTTTTAGTCGAAAGAGAGTAAAATGCCTTGAGTTGCGACTCTGGGTATACCTCCTCTGTGGACTCAAACCTGAGCATTGTATCTAACTCAATGCGAATGTGTTGGTGCAGTCTCTCATTTAAAAAGCATTGGAAAACTAACACATTCTCACTGGGTTAGTACAAAAACGACCAAATTGCAGCTTGTAGGCAAAAAGAGAGCGAACACCCGAAGTCGCGACTCTAGGTATTATATATTCTCTATGTTGATTTGTGTGAAAAAAAATTGAGGTGAGTATAATTTTTTTTCTTCGATTTTTGTTAACAGCTCGGTATCACAGTGGTGAAATGATAATATTTTTTTTTTGGCAAAAATCTCTCCCATTATACAAAAAAAAAAAAAAAAATGAGTTTAATTTTTTTTCGTTTACATTTTATAGGGTATAACAAGCAATGTTAGGCAATATAAGTTTTGTTTTGGTGTGTTTTGTAATAGGAAATAATTATGATTAAATTAATAATGTTAAATAGGATAATATAATCCGAAACACCTTAATATTATCTTTACTGCCTCTAAATCACTCTTCCTAAGTAGAATTTTAGGAAATACAAGATGCGAACTGTATTAAGTCACTGGTTGCCCTCTTTTACCATTTAAACCCTTCACCTTCATTCAATAAAAACACAATATTTGTTTAATTTTATCTCCGTTTAATTCGAATACTGCTTTTCCGAAAAAAAAAACATAACCATGTGAATGAGAACAAATAAAAACTGTTATATTTCGGTTTTAACTATGCATATTGCATGCGTTTGTTATTTAAATACAACACTCATTTGTGACTTTTGATTAAGCTGATAACTTACTTTTATACATTACATAGATACAAAACTACATTGTTTTATAGAAAAATATAGAATAATTAAGTTGTTGAAACAATTATTTAAATATTATCATTATTATAACTCAAGCTTTAATGTATTCATCACACTTATAACATATGTTTATGTGTACGTCAGTAAAATAGGACCGTGTGCAGTACCGATCGGCCACGTCTAGTTTCAAATTCTTGCAGTAGTTCGTCTATTTCATTATCAAGGTCTGTTGACTTGGTCATCTAAAATTAGTTTTGAAAAAAAAAAAAAATCGACTTTTTATTTATTTGTCTATGAAAATAAAAATTTATGATATCAATTTACTGTGTCTCAAAAGGGCTCACAATTTCAAGAAGGGAAACTACACACAGGAAATGAATATTAACGATTCTCGTTATAACCCTGACAAGTGAAATGGAATATAGATTTATGTTTGCTACAAACAAGTGAGAAAAGATGTGAAGGTAAGCTTTAACTTGACTTTTTTTTAAACCAAAATTAATTGAACCGAAAAATGATAGAAGTCACTGAAAATAAAGACTTCCGGTTGTGTTTGGTGGGCTTTCACTTACGAAGCTAGTGTATCCAATTTAACAGCGCAATGAATTTCTAAAGAAAGTTACCTGTTGTAGCTTTTAGTTGAAAAAACTCGAGTCCTAGACATCTACAACCATTTCTGGTTAAAAAAAAAAAGATGCAAGGCAAAATCAAGAACATCTTGAAATTTCTGTATAAGCAAACCCATTGAGTTATTTTATTTTGACAAAAAACTCTACATACTACTAGCCTCAATACGCATAGGAGTATGTAACAACTAACATTTACCATATTTATCATATCAGCGATAAGAAAAGCCCCCAACAATGCCTCTTCATGGTTATCCTCTATGTCAATGTTGAGAGTGTGAACGGGTTTATTCATTGTGTCTCGTGTCGCCATATATTCGAGTACCTGTTGCAAATTGAATGTAAAATATTATTATCGTGATAACGTGTGAATCGGCTAACCTGATCGTAAACACGTTCTTCGACCGTAACAATTATATCAAATTCATCCTTGCAGTCTTGAAATCTTTCGGGACACTTCTTAATTCGTCTATTCCGATCTAGCATGTGCAGTAGGCCATTATTTGTATAGCTATTGTGTGTATTAAGGAAAACAAACAAAAAAATACAAGCCTAAGAAAACCTAAAAGCAAGTAAGATTCTTATATTTAGTTTGAAAAAGGATACTATTGTTTGTCTTTGGCAATTAAATCATTGTAAATTGTATCGTAAGGTGTTCCAAAATCATAAACATTTGGTCTATCAATTGCAGTTCCGGGCAGTTTAACTCTCTCGCCAGTGCCAAACGATCGAACTTTATATCCTTTTTTCGCAAGAAATCCATGAGCTTCCATGGAGCGGTTCATATTCGAGGAACATATGACCGCAATAGATAAGTCAGACGGGCTCGCCATCTATGATTATAGTTAAGAAATAATTTAATATATTTGTATTTAACTATTTCTAATTACTAAAATTACTTTATTTATTTATTTATGAATTATTTAACTAAACGAGAAAATAAAATTTGCAAAAAAACTGTCTATGTGCTCTGAATTGAAAATGGCATTGGTAATTGGTAGACAAAAAGTGACACCTGCGAATTCTGTCATGCGTTTGAAGTTTCATGACAATGACAAATGACAAGAAATATATAGTGAAATGAAATGGAATAGGAATTACAGGGTGAATGTATATTTTCTTATGAGGCCGTGTGCGAATTGGGTTTAAGAAGTGGTTAAAACTTGAGGTTTTGTTAAATTTTAACACTGATATCTTCATTAATCCAATTGGCCCAAATTTTTTTCTTCTACTAATCTTCAAATTCAGAATATACGTGTTTTCATACGTAAATAAATTGAAAGAAGACGAAATGCTTACATAAACTAATTTAATAACTTGATTCCACTGACGCTAACCACGAGATTTAGCGAAGTAGATTAAGAACAAATCTCGTATTTTCTGGGATTTAGGGTACATATTAGTAGATCAGAACGTAGAATAACAGTATATTTAGTATAATTCTACGTTTTCATTGACTCTAAATAATAGAAAAGTCTAGATTTATTCTTAATCTACTTCACTTAATCACGTGATTAGCGTCAGTGGAAACAGCTTATAAAATGAATATGGCCATTATATTTGGTTTACTCCGTTTGTAAATTTAAAATAAAAACATAACTTACACTTGTAAGCCCAGAATAATACTACCTGCGAACCAATATGATAACGAAACAAACCCAAAAATGTCCAAAACCTAGCAAAAAGCCATTTGACATTTGGGTTTGTAAGTTACAGTAGATTAATATAATTGTGAACAAGCAAATAACAAAAATAAAATTCTTGATTTTCACTTGAATTAAAGTTTTATATTTTCACCAATTCAAAATGACAAATGAAAATGAACTCGAAGTTATTTGTAGGACGTGTTTAAATGAAACCACTTCATTTAAATGCATATACAAAGTTGGAATGCTATGTGGCGAGATAACAACTTTGTCCGCAATGCTCAACGACATCGCATCCATTGAGGTAAATATTTTCTTTTTTTCTGATAAACCAATCGCGAACATTCACTATGCAATACAGAGAGGATTCCTGTGAATTATCACAATGAATAAAATGATGCAAAAAAGATCCCAAAACAATTCAAAAGTAACGATTATCGAGTTCTAAGATCACAATTCACAAAAATGTACACTTTATTGCATATCCGGTGCTTTTTAAAAGTCGACCAATACAAAAATGGGCGAAGACAGTAATCAGACCAAAAAGATAGCATTCCGAATTAAATTCCGTTAGGTTAAAGTTTAACTTATTTCTTCCTTGTTGGTTTCAGTTTAACGAAGCTGAAGACTTGCCCAGATTCATATGTAACAAATGCGTCCGTCAACTAACGAAATGCTATCTCTATCGTCAAAGTGTTATCAAAGCAAATGAAACACTTCGAGAACAACAAAATAGTATGAAAAATGAAGAGGGAGTCCTCAACACACTGTACTACTACGAACAAGCGCCTCAGTGTGACGATGAGCCAATGGACCATGTTCCGGAAGTTGATGCTGCTGAAATTGAAGTAGATCAAGTCGCTGAGGAAGACGAAGAATTGCATGAAATTTTAGAAGAAGAGGAAGAAGATGAAGAAGCTGGCGCCAGCAATCAAAATATTCAAAGTCTCCAACTCCACAGTAATTCGATTAAAATCGAACTCAATTCAAACGAAACAAGCCACTACGAGTACGCGATATTGGAAAATGATCAAATGATGATCGAACGTAATGAAGAAGTAATCGACGAATCAAGTTCATTTAAGGAAGAAAAAGAACGAACTATAGTCAATGATGATGGCGCTAGAGGTCTTAAATCACAGAACAATGTCCGGATGCGAAGGAAAAAACTGACCATACCTGGGCCACCGTTTCGATGTGAAATCTGTGGCAAGAATTTGAGCAATCATAGTTCGTACAGGTACCACATGCAATTGCATTCGGATGCGACTCCGTTCCTCTGCAGTCACTGTGGTGAGAAATTCAAAACGAGAAATGCTTACGACGGACACATGACAACCCATAACGCTAAGAACCCGAATGTCTGCAATCTCTGTGGCAAAAAATACCGTCAAGCAAGTTCATTGCGAATGCATATTCTGACGCATACTGGAGAAAAACCATATCTATGTGGTATTTGCGGCAAGGGCTTGACGCAGAAGTCGGGATTTAAGGTAAGATGCTTATTCTATTAGTTTTCTTCAAGACTTTAGTCTCTAATTTTGGCTAAAGAAACACATGCTCGTGCATACTGGTGAGAAGCCGTTTAGCTGCGACATTTGCGGCAAGGAATTCCGATACTCCAGCAATCTGATAACTCACAAGCGATGTCACTCCGGAGAAAAGCCATACGACTGTCAGGTGAGATGCCTTTCAATTTCTGAGAAATCATCAAATTACATTAAATTTTGTTTGAACAGCAATGCGACAAGAAGTTCGCAAGTGGCGAACAATTGAGGCGACATGTTCTCATTCACACCGGAGAGAGACCTTATTCTTGCGACACGTGCCACAAGGCATTCAATCGTCGAAGCACCCTCATGGTGCACAAGCAAGTCCACAAAGAAAAGACCATCCCTGCAAACATAAAGGAAGAGAAACAATAAAGTTATTCTTTCATAAACAATTTGTTTTTCATCTCCAATAATCTGTTCCTAATGCTGGTCCAAGTGACTAAATTTCCTTCTTAGCTTCTCACGCTTTTCTCTCTTAGGTTTTCTCCAAGGTTTGTTGGGCACACCGGTTGATTGCCCATCAACGTCTCCTTGATTGCTGTTTCCAATGTGGGGGAAACTCGCACGACCCTTTGCATGAGGAAGAGCACTACTGGCCTTGAAGAACTGATCATTTATTTCGTTGGCTGAAGTGTTTTTGTTTATCTAAAACATGAAAGAATATGCTGAGGGCATCTCCAAAAGAATAGATCTCTATATCTTACCCTCATAGCCCTCTGCTGTCTCATGGGAAGAGACTCCTCTTCAACAACTTTCTTAGTGCGGATTGGAAATGTGTGAAACGATTCTTGGTCAACCCCTGTTGGAGCATGACAATAAAGGAGTTTGCCATTGACATAATCCTTCAAGACATATCGTGCCGATCTGGACTGATCGGGTTGACCGTTTGCAGTCATAAATCCTCGGTTATCTTGAAATTGACAAATGGTCATTCTAAAGATACTAAAGGTTGTATTGAAAACTCACAGCCATAAGCTAATAATTATTACTCCGTATTTGTCTTCAAGTACATGACGGGGAATGCGTGCGCACAGCAGATTAACGGGTGGGACATAATCACTCATCTAGAATTCCAACGAAAACGTTAAAAAAATGTATTTTCACATAAAACATCAATCAAACCTGATCTATCGGTAAAATTCCATTCAATATCATATCAGCTTTAGTGAGCACAAAACTTGGCATAACCAATCCAGGACAATCACACAGCATTACGTCCTTTTCGAGGAACAGTGTCTGGAAATGCTTTGTCTTTCCTGGAGTCGCCGAAACAGATACCTTTTTCTCAGCCATCAGAGCATTGATTGTACTGCTCTTGCCGACATTTGGATAACCGACAAGACCGATGGTCACAATATTGTCAGCGCGAGTCTTCTCCGGGTAGACATTTCGAAACAGTTCGGTGAGTTCAGTACGATTAAGCAGTTTCGGATTGTTTGCGTTTTCCTGTGATTTTGGAGAAATTCCAATTCGTTTTTCGATTTCCCTTAAGTGTTCTTCGGTTTTGTCAAGTCCCTTGATTATAGCATCAGTGGCTTTTCTCAATTCCTCGACAGCCAGAGCTTTTCCATCGTCATCGTTACTTTCGTCTTCGCTGTCCTTTTCTTCGTGTTCCTTTTGTTTGGCAGCTTTGGTTTCTTCTTCTGCCAAGACAGCCGAAAAGAATGCCACTTTGATATTTTCCCTATCGAAATATTGAGCCCAGATAACTCTTTGCTCCAGAGTGAGCAAATCGGATTTGTTAATAAGAATCATATTCATTTTCTTATCGTCAACCTCTTTAACATAATTCTCGAGATCTTTGCTCCGAAACAGTAACGGATTTCTAGCGTCGACAATCTGCACAATGACATCACTCTTCTCAACCACACGCCATAATTGTCTCCAGAATTCCAAGTTCTTCTCGTAGGGTGTCAGCAGAATCTGATCGTCCTCCTGCAACAATGCTATGTTGCGGCGCCATTCGAGAAATGATTCACTTTCGGCTCGTTGCAGGTCTTCGGCAGTTGTAGATTGATCCCATTTGGGACGACGTGGAATTTTCAGCAGATCCTTTTTATCAAAGTGTTTCTTTTCCAACATTTTTTCTTCGGTTTTCGACAAGAGTCCGATGTTGCTTTTCGGATTGACAAAGGCAATATTGAGTTTTTCGGCTTGAAATTCGGTGCCGGCCAATTCGGCTGTTCGAAGGAATTCTTGAAAGGACGACTCTTCCGTTACTGATTGAAGATTCAGACGGCCCCAGTCGTAGCCGTCTTGCACTTCGGTGGTGTGTAGCTGTGGAAAACGAAAAGTTTTGTTAGTTTGGTTTGGGGCATGGATGCTCTTTTTTCATACCATTGAATCATTGTTGACTTTTTTCCTGGTATTGGCGTGACCAAAACGATCTTTAATTAGGGCTCTACCTAAACCCGATTTATTTTTCTTGCTCATATTCCTTTAAAATAATGCGAAATATTTTTGTTTGAATGTTTTTTGCTTAGCACATGTCGAGTTTTGACACCTACGCTGCAGTTTATATTTTGACGTTTGCTTACGTGACAGCTGTGCACTTTTCTGCAAAATATTTGACAGTTGTTTGCGTAAATTCTAAGGCCTTGGGCACACTTTTCTCAAAGTAAAAATGTAGCTGATGTGGCTAAATGCATTTTTTCTTTCAAAGAAATTGAATTTATTTCTCGAAGGATTGATTTCTCCCGAATCTCTTTTTGGAGACGAATTTACACATACTTCTACACTGTTGTTGTTTAAAGTCTAACTTCGTTCAACCATACGCAGTCAGCTGCAGCTTATCAGCGGAAAGGAATTCCAATTTCCAATACGATTTGTGGTATCCTGTTGCGTGGCAGATAAGGGGAGCCTTCGGAATTCGGAGAGGAATGAAGCTTGGAATTGGGATGCTAGGGTAGGATAGGGAAAAATTGCTAAATTCTGCGGACACGGCCTGCCTGCGTCGGACGAGGGAATCTTGCCCCCGAAACTTAACCTCACCTGCAAATAAAAACACAGATCAGGCCCTAACACAAAAGGAAAAGGGAAATACTAGACACCAAAGGACGGTCAGGGGTCAGGCAGTCCGACACGACAGAAGCACCATCTACCATCTTGGGGGAATCTAAAAATTCCCGAAGAATTCTCTGGAAGGGTGCAGTACCCATAACGAAAAATAGAATGAAAATCGAAATATCGGAAATATTTGTACCAATCATATTATATTTATTTTTAAGATTAAAATTGAATAAAGTTATTGATTATGTTATTGCTTTAAATTTAAGATACCTAACAATTATTTGGTATTATTACTATAAGAATTTTTGTTTAACAGTTACTGGCTTCTGCAGCTTATCTAGCTTTCATTTGCCAGCTTCGTTCTCAGTTTCAATCTTGAGTCGTTTTTTGGCTTGTATATCAGCCATTGTCTGTTCTATTGATCGCAGATCCTTTTTATTTTTACTAGGGACTGAAATTAATGAAATCAAAGTAATCGATAAATATTGCTTTTGTTTTTTATATCAAGAACCTACCGAACCCATAGGATTCATTAGTCTCAGTTTTCCTTGCTGCTTCCAATGCAGCATCTTGTCCGATCAAGTGTGCATATTTGTCCTTGTAGTTTGTTGTGGGTTTAATCCTCTCAGGAGACTGTCTTCTTTCAACTTCAATCTGCTTTTGTTCGAGTCTCTGTCATAAAATTTATGTAACGCATATGCACATATCAAATTTTGCAACCATTTGTACCATTTTAGCGTATTCCTTGGCCGTTTTCTCATTCCAGTGAGCACCGTTTCGTCTGGCCTTAACTTCATCTTCTGACGGTGTGTATTCTCTTTTGTAAACAACCGAGTACCGATCTAGACCTTCGATTCCGAAACTTATTGCAACCAGACCTCCCACTTCGGCAACTTCATGTCTAAACAGGAGCAAAACAAATCAAGGTTAAAGTTCTATACAAATTGTTTGTTAAATAAATTGTAATACATGATGCCCCTGTAAACTTTGTCCATTGGTTCAAATTCTATGTAGCGCCTTTCGTCCTTGGAAAATCGATCAATCCTATCCTGAGCATATTTGCGAAAACGATTGATTTCCTCCTTTTCTCTGATCTTCATTTTTTCGAGGTGCTCCTTTTGTTCTGTACAAAAATAAAATATACAAAGAATGAAAAATGATGGTGTCAGGAGTGTGGTGCATTTGGAAAACTATTTACTTTTGATGAGTTCTCTGTCTTTTTCATTGACTGGTGGCGGTTTATCCATTGAATTTAAAATAGAGTTCAATAAATCCATTTTGTAGGTTTTATTTTGTTTTTTTATTAATTTATTCTGTTTACTTTTTTGGAAGACGAAAAGTTTTTGAATAAAATATTCTGCTTCTCTGTTTAGAAAACTGAAAAAAGGGTAAACGTCAAATTTCATCTGGCTGCAAGAACAGGGATGTGTGAGAGGTTTGTAGCTTGATTTTTCTTATATGTCTCATGACTAGGGGCCGTGTCTCATCATACCCTATTTTGTAAAATAAAATACAAATGCAAATAGGACAATTCATCAAGAGGTTATCTAATACCATTTCATGTTGGAATTTGTTCTGAATAAAGAGAATGGTTTGTACCAAAGAGAAAACTGAGCTTTTAGAACCAAACAAGTGTAATAGTGAATGATTTATTTGTATTGTTTTTAAATCCCTTTTCCAATTTATGTAATAATTCTACTGACGCTAATCACGTGATTAAGCGAATTAGATTAGGTACAAATCTTGACTTTTCTGGGATTTAGGATACATATTAGTAGATCAAAACTATTGAAACTATGAAATACTGAACGCACTCTATATTTAGTTCAAGTTTTAACCTTATGATGGCGCTCATGAAATGTAAGAGCAACGCTATTAGTTCGTTCCTTTTTGTTCTTCAATAAATTCCTTTTATAATAATATACTGGTTGTGTCTTTTTTATTTAATAATAACAACAAAAACGCATATTAATAGTACTTTTAGTATAGTAATACGTTTTCATCTACCCTAAATCCGGGAAAAGTCGAGATTTGTACTTAATCTGCTTCGCTAAATCTAGTGGTTAGCTCCAGTGGAAACAGCATATAACTTGCATTGACATATTATGGGATTTTACATTTAACCACCACAAATCGCTACTAAAATTGATTTCTTTTTGGGTTCAACGTAGTTTTTAAAGTCAAAAGTAGCAATCTCTTTTTTGAATGTGTGTGTGAAAGCTATCAAAACAAATTTGTCATTAAAGGTTCTTCAATTTAAAATGTGGATTATCTATTATTTAAACACAATTCGTAAATTTATTTAAGCCTTAGGCCGTGTCCGAATTGGATGAATATGGTTAAAAATGGATGAATTTTAAACCACTACTGTCATATTTTAACCTTACTCCGCAGCTAGTGCTAATTTTAACACAATTCTATTCAATGCGAAATGTCAAAATTTAAAAATTCATCCATTTTTAACCACAATTCATCGAATTCGGACAAGGCCTTAATGATTTTTTAAATAAATTTTGAAAGACGTCTGAATCTATCGTGTGTAAACAGGGTGATGCATGATGTAACTTTTGAAACAAACAGAACTTTGAATTTGACATGACTGCCATGAGATTTGTTTTGAAATTTAAAAACATTTGCAAAAGCTTATAACAATTTTATATTTTACAGTTTTTATAATCTTTTTCATAATAATTTAACTTAAAATGTCTAGTCAGTCAAGCTGCCCAGAGGTAACCCTTTCTTTTCAGTGATAAAAAAATTCAAACTAAACCCTTCCATAGCACTTACAAGCTCAAATGATAATCATAATTCATCCCGGTTCCTTGAATCTTCGGATTGGACGAGCATCCGACTTTAATCCTATAAGAATTTTGCACGCTATCGGGCGGAAAGTACGCCAAAATGGACATCTTTATCGTGATCGAATTCTCCCTCAAGTGGTAAGTTTGTTTTTTGTTTGGTAGAAACAAAAATTTAACTATTGAAATCCAGGCTAAGGAATCCCTGGCTGAGTTTGAAGAACATCGTTTACAAGTGTCCCACGCTATTCAATCATGTTCCCAATCTGACGGCCGTCGTAGATATGCCACACCTCCACAGCAAATAGCTGCCTTCAATAGAAGATCGACACCAGAATTAATGGGTAAAGCAGAGGCTAGCACTTTGCGAAGTGAGACAATCTTCGGCGATGAGGTACAACAAAGTTTGAATGTTAGTCCTTGGTATACTCTCTTTTATTTTAAAGATAATCAATATAAGCCCAAATGATGCATACAATATACACTTTCCAATCAAACGAGGAGAACTGAATCTCCACAGCGAGCTCGGTGGTTCTATTACTTCTGTTTTGACTGATTTGCAAGACATTTGGGAGCATGTCCTGAAAATAAAAATGGGAATAGACTTAAGGTAGTTTTCAAACCTTGTAATAAAACTCAACTGATCGTTTGTCCTTTTAGTAACCTCAATCAATATAAAGCGGTTCTAGTTGTTTCGGATATTTACAACCGAAATCACTTGAAAGAGCTGACGTCCTTACTCCTCAATCGAATGGGTTTCGGAAGTTGCTTTTTGGTTCAAGTATGTTAAATTTTCGAGTCATTGTTGTTTTTCTAACAGGTTTTCTTAGGATCATGTTTCAGCAACATTTGGTGCTGGCTTGGGCCATGCATGTGTCGTCGATGTTGGCGATCAAAAAACGTCGATTTCTTGCGTTGAAGATGGCATTTCTCAGCCAAATACCAGAGTAAGGCTGGAATATGGCGGATCTGATGTGACACAAGTGCTGCACTGCCTTCTTGAGAAATGCTCATTTCCTTACAAAGAATGCAATGACAACAACTTGAAGGATGTCTTTCTGCTTAAACAACTCAAGGAAAAACACTGTCATGTTAATTTAGTAAATACTTTTTACTTGTATTGAAAGAAATCAATTCCAATATGTATCTTTAACTACAAGGATATTTGCGGGTCTCAAGAAAAAACATTTGAAGTTTGTCACGCAGAAAACAAACTCAAGTACACAATTCAAATGGGCGATGAGTGCATAATTGCTCCTCTCAGTTTATTTCACACCGAACTCTTGACCATTACCGGAAAGAGCAAAGCGGCCAAAGTACAAATTTCAGCTTCCCACCAACCGGATTCGGAAGATTGTTTTGATGCGGAATACATAAGGGAAACAAGTGTAAGCAAACAGCTTCAGACATCTAGTTTACATTAATTTTAATTCATTTCCTTGAAGAGAAGAAACGCCCGTGAACAACTTGACCAAATTCAAGGTGATGGGGTTAATGTGACCCAAGATAACCAAGAAGAAGAACTTGTTGTGGATTCTTTTGAAAATGAAAGAGACTCCAAAAACGACAAGGACTTCGTTTTGCCAAATGGTCAAATAATTGGCATTGATCAAGCGATCTTGTTAAGCATAGACCGATGTCGTAAGTTCATATTGAATCTTAGATTGACACAAATCCATAAAAAAACATTCGATTTTTGTTTAAAGCGAACGAAGAAATGAAAAAGAAAATGTTCGGCTGTGTACTTGTCGTTGGAGCTGGAATGAAATTCGCTGGAATCGGCAAATGGCTGCAGAACAAAATGGCATTGAATGTTGCGCACTCTCATCGTTCGGGTGAGTTAAATTAGTAATTTGCAAATGTATCAACAAATGCATAGGCTTTTCTTTGGTTCCAGAACACATTGACATTGTAACAAGTACTAAAGACATGGACCCTGCAATGACGGCTTGGAAAGGAGCTGCAATTATGTCGTGTTTGGAGAGTGCTCCTGAACTTTGGATAAACCAAAGTGAATGGCAAAAATACGGACTGCGAATTTTAAGGGAAAAGGCGCCTTTTATTTGGTAAAAAGGGTAAAAAGTGTTGTTTTGTGTATATATTGAAAGATAACAACGTTTTCATTTTCTGATACATCTTACTAAAGAAAAAAATAAAGTAAATAAATTATTACCAATAATTAAATTAATTCAATCATCTACGATTGAAGAACGGCAAAAATGGTTTTGTTACTTCAACGATTTTCACATTTCGAGCAAATTCAAATCAAATCAAACATTTAAAGTGTAAACATGGCGGATAGTGACAATCTGACAATATTCCGACTTACACACCAAAGTGCAATCGCAAAACTAAGACAAAAATGGTAAGTTGGATATTTTACAAATTTACTACTTTACTGTTTAAGGAACTGTACTCCATAAGCTGACATCTCGACGGGGAAGAAAAAAAGTATAAGGTTTGCTGAGGTGCAGGGACGTGCAGGAGGTAAAACAAGTAAGTAGAGCCAAGGGCAATTGGTTTGAAAATGCAAGGCTGCCGGTTGAACAAGTGATCTTCCTCGTCTATTGCTTTGCCAGAAAAGCTCCCTACGAAGACGCCCAGCGGCGAGGACTTTGCGACGTCCGGCACCATCCTGTCGAAGAGATCCATTGCCGATTGGTGCAATCACTGTCGCGAGGTAATTGTCGCCAGTTTTATACAGTTTCAGGAAGTCACCGAGAAAATTGGTGGTATCGAGCACGTTGTACAATTCAACGAGTCCAAATTTTGAAGCCGAAAGTACCACAGAGATATTGTATAAACTTTTAGTTCTTTAATTACACAACACTGATTTTGCCACAACTACTTTGACCGCCAATTCTGTTTTATCAACCTACCCTCATTATTAATCACAGTTTTCAGGTGTCAATTGGCCTCAGAAGTCTTGTAATACCGTTAAATATGTTTGTTTTCAGAGCTGCACTCTTGGGGTCAATCCGTGAAGTTTGCTATTATTTTTATTAATCAAACCAACATGTGTGCATCTACAGAGACGAACTGTATAAAGCTATGTCTAGTTTTGGCATCCCTGCCAAGCTCGTTCGCTTGTACAAAATGAGGATGGAGAACTCACGCTACTCCATCAAGGTTGGCAACGAGCTTAAGGAATCTTTCAACCTCAAAAAAGGATTCAGACAATGCGATGCACTGTCGTGCGATTTCTTTAACATCGTTCTTGAGAAAATAGTGCAGAGATCCACCGTCAACACCAGAGGTACTATCTTCCAATAATCTGTTCAACTTCTCGCGTACGCCGATGATATTGATATAATGGGAAGAACACAGCATGATTTCAATGGTGCCTTTGATAGAATTGATAAAATAAATAAATAAAAATAGAGTGGCGCGACAGCTCTTGAAGAGCCAAGGCCTAAGTGGCTTACTATCATCAACAATTCTCTGGATGCGTGCGAAGAATTGAGGGGACCTACAATTTAACGCCGATTCCGAACGGCAAAGTTGAGAAGCACTTTTTCATGACAGATGATACTCTTGGAAGTTTTGTCAAATCTTCGCAAGAGGCAGTGTCCGTGAAAGATGAAATAAAAAGTTTGGGCACGAGTAGGACTCTAACCCACGATGTTCTGCTTAGCAGCCAACGCACCTTACCACTAAGCTACGGACAATACTTGATAGAATTGATACAGAATCGAAACACCATTCTTGATAATACCAGCTGATTCCTGTGACTATCAACTTACGTAGACAAAATTTGTGATTTGTGACTATCACCGATCACAAATCACCATTCCACCCCAGTTTGTTTCCTCCTTTTTATACCGAAAGGCAGATTAGTTTTCGACATTTTCCTCAGCGCAGTTCAAAAACAATATTGTAACATTTCGAAATGGTTTAATTTTTGTCATAAGTTTGATTTATTTATGTATAAATTTAATGATATTACATTGTCCATATTTAATAAAAATATTATTTTTTTTGTTCAATTATTTTCTTATTACATCTCTTAACACATTGTTAATTTCGATAGTTCGAAATCTCATTCCAATGCTGGTTTAATAACTTTCCTTAAATGAATTAAATATTTCCGACAAAATATGAAAATATGTTTTATGAAAAATATAAAATTAAAATGACTGCAAATAAAATTTTGTTTATATATAGAACTATGAGCAAAATAAAAATATATGTAAATAAAACAAATTTGTAATAAAAATATTTTTTTTTAAATTAAAAAAAAAAAAACTTGCACATTATATTTTCAATTGTATATATTTTTTTTACATCTATTAAATACTTAAAATTTATACTTTTTTTTTTTGTTATAATTTTACTTGATGTGTTTATGGATAGTTGATGAAACTACGGAATACATAGTAAGTGTATAATATAGATTTTTATATTAGTATCTATTAAGCTTTAATTTTTGTATTTTTACTTGATCTAAATCTAATGTCTCATTATAAGCACAATCAAGAGAGAGCCTACTGTGAAATATTTAAAATTTATTAAGCCAATTATTTTTCTATACAATAGTTTAATGTTTATATACTTTATATCAGAGGGGGAAGGAACATAAAACAAAAGTGCTGTGTGAGTTGGAGAGATAAAATTTTGGTGACAAGTGGAAGGGCGAAGGGGAGCTGGTTCCATGGGATGGGGAAGGTGGCATTATTGTTTCACAATATAATAAAATACATTTACATGCTACATTCGCTGGAGGCTTCATTTATTTAAATATTTACGTCAAAATATGAAACATACAATATTATCTCGTATTCTATTTTGTTCTACATAATATATTCGTTTAATTTAAACAAACATTTGCATATTTTTGTGTTTTTTTTTTCAGCTAATAGCAATTACATACCTAATGACTAAATTCTAACCTAAAAAAAAACTATTTACAACATTTCACATTCTGGTCTGAATCTATTGCTAAAACTTAAATATTCAATAATATTTCATTCCATGCTGGACTCTTCTTAATGCTATTCAGTTTTTTCTTGTTTGTTTTTTTACAAATTTAAAATTTTATTGCGGTTGTTGATTCTGTTGCTGTAAAAAATAAATGTTATGTCGACTGTTTTATTGTCACAATTGGATTAATGAAAGAAAAAAAAAAGATCAAATTGACATACTAAATTTTAGATTGCACAAAACTGATTAGCAGTGTCATCCGAGAAGGTCTAGCTTTTCTTTTTGGAGCTTGTCTCCTTAACACCACAATCATCGACTTTCTTATTGCCTTTGGCTATTGCAAGAAGTGTCACTAGCTTCTTATGCGAATCACCCACAATCCAACCGTGCTGCTGATAGTTTTCACCCTCGTCAATGTGATGTTCATCATCATGAGGCGACTCAATCCGACCGAATTCTTCATCACTTGACGACGACCAATAGTATAGCATTTCAGATGCAATACGCTTACGTCTGGCTTGTGGTCGACTTTGTGAACTACTATCAGTCAGCGCCGATTGCGATTGCGGTTGTGATTGCGATTGCGATGTTTTGGTTTTGTTTGTCGATGAATTTCGGGCGTCAGTTTTTGATTTACCAGAAACCTTCTTAGCACTATTGCTCGATGACGAACCAGCATCATTTTCTAATTTGCCCGAAATTGTTTTGCGACGATTTCGTATTTGCGCTGCGGTTTTCGTGCGCCGATTGAGTTCGGCTTCGAAATCGCTTTCCGAGTCATCGGCGGCGGCAAGTTTAGAAATAATATTCCTTTGGGTGGGTTTTTTGAATGGCGAATTGTTGGTTTTTGTAGGTTCAGTGGATTTTGTTGTTTTTGTTTCTTTTTGTGCTCTGGCAGTTACTTTCGGCACAGGGGCGGCAGCTAACGGCGGCGTCTCTGTGGCCTTTTTGTTCGATTTGGGTGTTTTGGAATTTTTCGCTGCATTCACTGTTTTTGCTGCCTTTGGAGGAGCTTCAGGGGTGCTATTTTTGAGTTTCTTTTGAGGCGATGTAGGCGCACTCTCCGACTTCTCGTCCTCCGATTGGGTAACTGAATGCTCGTCAGCATCTTTTTTGTTGGCCTTATTGTTTGAACTCGACGAAAGATAGTGTTTTCTTGCTGGAGTCGATGTGGTTTTGCGTTTCTTTTTGGTTTTTTGTTCTTTCTCTTCAATCAGAGCAATGATGTCCTTGGTCGAGAGGAATTCTTCAAACTCATCCGAACTCCAAATTTCGACCAGTTTTTTGGGTCGATTGACGGCACATCTTCTTTGTGACTTCCTTTGGCCATCGCCAATTAGTTCGGCTATTTCTGCCGGAGACATGCCGAGCTCCGCATGAAGTTGAGACATTTCTTTGGACGTTTGCAGCTGTTCGCTTTTCTTGGCCACTCGCTTATTTGTTGGTTTTTCCTTGTCCGCTGCCTTGCTTGCGGGAGTTGGTGGTTTACTTTTTGCTGCGGCTTTTTTCTTTGTTGTCGATTGATTTTGTTTCTTTCTTGAAGTGGCGACATTAGCGGTGTTTTCTTGTCTAATCTCGTCTTTTACAGACTGACGATTTTCGTTGACACCTCGCAGTGTGTCAAACAGCCTATCGAGTTCCTGTTTTGGAATCTGTTTCGGCGGCTCTGGAGGCGGTGGCACGGGCTTTTCGATTGGAATTTTCGGTTTCGTTTTAGCATTTTTGAAAATTCGTCCCATAATCAGTGATTTGTTTTCAAATGTTTTCGCCGTGAAAGCACTCGAATTGCTACTCTCATCGGACTCGATTTGTGGTTCCTTGTTGCAGTCGTTATCATCGTTGTCGTTTTCATTGTCATCGTCTCCACCACTCATTGATCCATACACAAAGTCATCACGATCCGAATAGCTGACAGTGGAGGATGTGTTCTCATCGTTGATGGCCGGTGTTTCGGGTTTTTGGAATTTGATCGCTTCTTTCTCCTCCATGCCGATATTCTTGAATGGCCGTTCGGGTATAATGATGGGCTTCTTCGGACCTGTTTCATTGCCATCGGCTATTTTGAAAGGCGATTGTATGGCCTTTGAAATTGGTGTATTCTCAGAATCATCAAAGTCGTAAATATCTTTGGGAATAATACTTTCCGGTTTCTTGGGAGAGCTCAGTGCAATTGGCATGCAACTTTCGGTGTCGTGGACCGATATAACTAGCGAGGCTTCCTTGATTGGCGGCGATGGTTCTCGCTTCTTGCTTGGCGATATGAATTGGTTTTCTTTTGGTTGAGTGCTCTGGAGGATGGTGGGTAAATGTTCGGCGACATCATTGTTTATGGGTGGTTTCTGTTTGGGTTTGGATTTTTGTTCGTTGTGCACTGGCAGAGATGGTGTGAATGTTGTGTGCGGAGGTTCATTGCCGAGGGCAATGTCAGCCAAGGTGGTAAGCTTGCAGCCTGGCCGGGGACTTCGTTCCAGAGCATGTTCCATGTCCAAGCCAATTGTGGGTATGGACACTTTCAAATTATCGTAGCCTTTCATGGCGGCTTTGGTTTTGAGCCGGCTTGTTGTCGTGGTGATTGTTGAGCTCTGAGATGAAGCCGAATGGAGGGGCGAGATGAAATTTCTGTTGAAAAAAAGTTTTTAGAACGGTTGTACAGTTACAGAAGGAATCAAATCAGAGAAAATATAAAATTTCTAAAAATCGTACTCACTGTTTTTGACCGAGCACAGCCGAACTGTCCATCGCATGCAGATGCGTTCCAATCTGAGACGGCTGATTTACAAATGTCCTTGCCGTCAGAGGTGCCGGTGTTATTATGGATGCCATCTGTAAAATTGAACTCTCACGTGGCAAATTAACGCGCTGTCCGTGATTGGTGGCAAACGGCTGATCCTTAGCTCCAGACAGAACATGCATCTGGGCATAGTTGACGGGCAAGACCGGAGGCGGCTGAGCACAGGCTGGATTTGAATCCGACGAAATATCACTGAATTGATTGACATCCAACCTTGGATAGCCAGTAGATTCTCGTTTGCCATTTGTGTCGGCAGCCGATGACTGTTTCATGTAGGAGAATCGTTCGTTTGGTGATTTCGGTGTAACCGGTTTGACTTGCAAGTCATAGGCGTACGTTGTAGGTGGGACAATGGGATATGTTCTCTCGACGAGAGGGGTTTCGGAACCTTTTAAAATGTTACAGCATTCGTAGAAGAGGCGCTCATCGGGATTAAGTGTAAGTCTGGATGAGGTTTTCGTTGAATAGCGTTCGTAGTTTTGTTCAGGCGATGAAATAGGCTCGATTCCAGACTGGTTGAGTATGCTATTGGGAGGAATAAAGGGGACTTTTTGTGCACTGGGCTTGTGTACAGCCGGTGTTTTCTCGTGAATATCGTTTGTTGTTTTCAGTGGTGGACAGGAATTCTGGCCTTCAAGACGAATGCTTTGAATGGCGTTGAAATATTGTTTCGGACTAGCGGTTGCTGTTGGATTTACTTTAGTTGGGGGAATTACTTCTTTGGGGGGCAGAGATGGTGGCTGTTGTTGTTGCTGCTCTTGTTTTTTCTTGAGCTCCGCCTCTTCCATTTCTTCGGCTTGTTTCCTCTGTGCATTCAAATATTCCTGCGCTGACACTTTTGACACATGTGCAATAGTCAATTGATGTTTATTGAGTGCCACAGCCTTGGCAAATTTCTTATTACACAAAAGACAATCAAACGTTTCCAACGAGTCCAGCGTATTAACATTGGTCTTCTTAGGCTTGCGTGTTAGAAGAATACTCCTTCGACGTCGTCGTCTTCGACCACTCTTGCTGCGAGTAGTATCTTGGGAGAATGTCGTATATACACTCATATCATCGTCCACATCCATATCAATGATGTCGGTGTTGGTTGCATCCATTGTGTCCATATTCGAGCGGTCCTCACTGAAATTTGGAGCACTTCGAACGCTCATCGACGTCGATGGCCGTTCATATGGATCATCCTGATTGATGAATGAATTCGCAAGTTCGAATCCGTCGTTGGCAAGATTGAAATCCTTATCCTCGGCTGACATTATTTTGTCATTGACACGTTTTGCAATTGCCGTAAGATAGTTATCATCCTCGTCATCGTCGAACGCCAACGAATTGCGACGGCTATTGGAGGAGGACGTAGGACGTTTAGCCGATGTCGAACGAGAATTCGCTCGACTAGTGTAAGTCGGTGGAGTTGCATCGGCAAATGATTTTCTTCTGGTTCGAAGTGTTGCTAAACGGGAAGTCGTTTCCGGTGGAACAGTCACTTGTTCGCCATCTTCGGTGTGGATATTTTTATTCAACCGCGGATCGCGGCTGATCCGGGCACTTATTTGTGGGTTCTCTTTTGTGGGGGCAATGTCCATTGACGCAGCCAAAATGCTCGGCCGTAAAATTGATGTTGCGTCGGATTTAACATTACCAAAAGCTGCAAATGCCGATGGTTCTTTGTCGCTAACTGGAGCTCCTTGAATGGGCGAAAACAAACTAGATATCGATGAATATGGCGGTTCGGCAGATCGATTAGCCAGATTGTCACTGGCATTGTCAACAACATCTTTGCTTAGAGTAAACGACTCTAAGCCCGTTCGCAGTTGATTGATATTATCGATTTCGATTTTCTTGTCACGTTTCTTCGTTTGTTTCTTCTTGTTCTTTTTGTCTTTGAAACCAGCCAAAGGCATTGTGTCACTTGTGGGTGATTTATCATCGTTCATTGGTGACTCTGGCTCTCCGGTGTTAGTCAGTTTGGAGCCACGATGCGACCAACTGTCCATTGAATTGGATCGATAGCTCTTGAAATCAATTGGCGGTGGTTTTGGCCTGGGGTCTTCTTTTGGTGCGGCCCTAGAGGCGGCAGCAGGTTCGACTTGATTGAATGGAGTTATTTCGAGCTTTTGGGTAGCATCTTTCTTTGGTTGGTCTGAATTTTCCTTTTCTTTTTCTGGTTTGAGTTTGGGTCCCGAATCGTCTTTTTGTACAGTCGTTAGTTTTTCCTTTGTCGCATCGGTTTTTTGTTTTTTGGTTTCCTTAACTGAATTAACGACTTTGGCATCGACATCGGCACTCAGATCTTTTTTATTTTCTAGTACATTTTTGCGTTTGGTTGTAGGCATTAGACGCATACCCGTTAGCAGTAGATCTTCACTTTTCTCATAAGCCAATTCTTCCAGACGCTTAAGATCGTCTATTCGAGATTTGTCTGTTTCCTTGAAACTCTCCATCAATTGGTCGGCAACGATTGAAGCCAGTTCGTTCTTTCGTCGTCTTCGGGGCTTTTTGCCAGAATCCTGTTTTGCTGCTTGTTGTTCAACTTCTGTTATATTACTGGACGGGTTGAGATTATTCGTCTCTGAAAAGGCGACGGTGTCGGTTGGTGGAATTGATTCCGTTTCCTTTGAAACGATGACTTCGTTGTTAGTTTTTGGCTCTTCCGCTTGCTGGGGTTCTTTTGATTTTTCGACTGGTTCCGCAAGAATTTCGGGAATTGTGGGCTTCTTTGCAGGAGATTCATTCTCCTGTTCGTCGTCGTCGCTTACGAAACTGGCCGCTATCGCTTCGACTTCCTTGATGGCAGATTTTGGTGTATCCGGGACAATTGAATTGCTCGGAACGGCTTGCTTAGTCTCACTAGGCTCTGTGGTTACTTTGTTCCTTCTACTTCGTCGAGTTGGAACTGGCTTCTGACATTCAGGGGATGATGCATTTTTATTATTTTCTGTTTTCTCTAAGGGCTCTGCAGGGATTTTGCTGACTTGTTGACTGTCAGTGGGCGTTGAGCTCGATGGCGGTGAAACCTTCTTTGGTGTGGTTGATGGCACAGATTTTTTAGCAGCCTTGGTGGATTTTTTGGTTTCCTTAGAATCGACGATGTTCGATTTTGTTTTCTCAATTTCTGGCTTGTTGATTTCCGGAGTTAATATTGAAGCCGAGATTAATGCCGGTAATTGGTTCTGAATGGCTAAGTCCGAGGGATTTGATGGAGGCGCATTGTTTGGCATTTCATCTAGAGAAATGGCGTTAGCTTGTTTGACTGGATTTTGAGGAATTGTAATCGCCTTGGATTCGACTGGTTTTGGTTTGTCTGGAACTGTCGTTTTGATAGGCGTATCGACAACAACAGGCATTGGTTGAATTGGTTTCTGTATCAAGTTTGAATTGTCAACCACTGGCAACAGACTGATATGGGGATTTAATTTCTCCTCCGCCAACGATGGCACAGCTGCTTTTTTTGAAACTTTCTTCGGTGGGACAGTTTCAATCGGCAAATTCGTCAACTGAGAAGGAACATCGCTTAAAACGTGATCTAGCTTCTTATTGTTTGTTGTTCGTTTTCTGGGCGTGCTCGTTGGCGGTTTGGTGACGATTTCCTTGGGAAAAGCCGCCAATGGTGGGCTTTGTAATTGAATTTGTGGTGGTAAATTTGGCAACAATGATTCACACAATATCGGGAAAATTTGGGTTTGCGGTAGCAGCGGCAGTTGATAGGGAACTGGTGGCATTAGAACAGCATTTGGTTTGACTGAAATTTGAGGGAAGTGAACAGGTGGCGGCGGCGGAGGTTGTTGAGGTGTAGGTTGAGGCTGCTGCTGCTGTGTTTGCGATGGAGGTGGTGTGACTTTTTCGATACTAGTAGGTTTTGCCTTTGGCGAGGCACGTTTGGGCTTCTTTGACAAATCTAATGGCACTTCAAGTTCGAATGGCACATTATTGTACGCATTTGCACAACGCAGTGAATTCATTTCGTAAAGAAAATCGTTCGGAGCACATGCTATTGTTTGTCGACGTTTTGCGATCAATCCTCTGGGTGTGGGAGGTGCTTGTTGTGTCTGCTGTTGTGGCTGTTGTACAGGCATAAATTGTGGCACCGACAATTGTTGTGCGGTTTGTGGCGGCTTGACATATGGTACTCTTATAGTTTCAGCATTGATGAGGCTCTTTTGCTGTTGTTGAAATGGAGACTGCGACTGATGGGTTAGTTTTTTAGGAACAATATCATTTAACAGAACTGGTGCTGGGGTGACAATTTCAATTGTAACTGGTGGTGGAGGAACTCGATTTGGGACAACAGGATTGTTAAAATTTGGTTCAAAGGTAGGAAATGGTGATGGGATTTCTTGCGTCTGTCTTGGGTCAGCATTGAAAGAAGCCGCCAATAGTTGCTGCGGTGCGTTGGAATATAAAAGATCAGTTGAAGTCGTATTTCTGCGAATAACCGAAGGGTCTTTCTTCGGCACTTGATGGGTCGATTTTGAAGGTAATTCTTCACAGCGTGGCTTGAATGGTTGCTCTGCGATAAGATTGCTTATTTGTAGATCTTTTGGTAAATTCTTTAATGGAGTCTTCTTCAACAGCGTTTCCATGAGATAAGCATCTTTATTGTTTGGTGGGGGAGGATCTTTTGCCCGAATCTTCGTCAAATTGATTTCTTTGGGTTTCGGGTCCACTAAAGTAGCTGGAACTTCTAATGGCTTTTCTGGCAAGAGCTTAAGGGCTTCCTTTAAGACAATGGAAGTCTCTGGTATGGCTTTTGTCGGGCTTTTCTTAGGTGTCACAGGCTTCTCTGGCAAAATATTTGACGGCACCTTGGAGTTTCCGGGTTTTGTTAATTTTTTATCTGGCAAAGGGGATTCCTTTTCTAGAGACTCTTTTGGTTGCTCCTTTTCTAAAAGTAGAAGCTGCTTTGTAGAAGACTTTTTTGCAATAACTTGAGGTGCTGAGTCGATGACCTTAACGGATAGCACCGGAACTTCAGGTTCTTTGATAGAAGCTTTCTCAGATGCCTGAGGTACAACTTGAATATTCCCATCGACTGATTGATCACATTTGACAATTTTACGCGTCGGCGCTTTCCGTTTGGTTGGTTTTGTTTCTTTGATCTCCGGAGATGGAAGAACTTGCTGCTTTGCTTCTGCAACATTTGAAGCCTTCCCACCACTCGCAGCAGCACCTTGAGTTTCTTTGCATTCCAAGAATGGTTTGCCCAATTTTTCTTGAATTTTTCCCGTCAACATTGCAATGCAATCGTTGATTTTCTTGCTTCTTCGTTTTGTAGTTGGACTGACTTGATTATGCAAGTAGTTTGGATTAAGACGGTTCAAATCCTCTGTGCTCACAGAGAAGTCACTTTGCTGTTCATTGAGGTTTTCCGTTGATCCTTCTGATCGCAGACTTAGGCTCAGGTCCTCATTTGCATTGGTATCCTCAAGTTTTTTAGTCTCAAAACTGTTCTCAATTGTGATGGTTGGGATATCGTCGTTTTTGGAACTTATCGGCGCTGACTCTGGCTTTTCATTGTTCTTACTTGCGGTAGACTCATCTTTTTCATTGCCAACAACTTTCTCGCCTGCTTGGTCTTGGTTTGAATTGTCTTGCTCCTTATCGAAAGTTAGCTTTCGAACTGCTGATAGCTTTCCCGAAGACTTCTTATCCTCATCGGAGGGCTTTGCTTTGCCATCCGGCGATTTGTCACCACCTAGTAGACGCTTTTTGATTTGCTTCACAAAACGTTTAGTGGTCGCACCGATTTTTCTAACAAGTCGATTCCTTCCCGTTTCAGTCTTTTGATTTGCCTTATTATTTTGGGAATGGATATTTTTACCAGTACCAGCGACAACACGATTTCTTACGCGTGCCGATTTTCGCCTAGCCTTGTACATTTGCTTCTTTCGCGTGATTTTGTCTTTTTCGGAAATTGCACGAAATTTATGATTGCGTAGAATTTTCTTTGAGATTGCTGTGAGGGTTGTATTTGACGGTTTGCACTTGTTAGTTGGGTTTTGAATTTTCCTGCCATTACCGGTTGTTTTGAATTTTCTCGAACGGGGTTTGGTGGCATTTGGTATGATTTCTCGGCAAACACGCTTCGGAGGAAGATTCTCGAGCATTTTTCTAATGGAGTCGGCTGTAATAAAGAGACGGGAAAATGTTAATAGAACAAAAGGAATAAAACACTAAACTCACCATCACTAGCCCTGGGTCGAGGTGTCGATGGCGACATGTACTTCTTCTTAGGGGTCTCATCAGATTCGTTCTCATCCTTGGACATCTTCACCTTGCGCCGATGCAAATGCAAGGCAGAAATATTCTGCCGGTTAATCTGGCGTCGTTTGCGACTTCCATAATAACGGTATTTCTTCTTTTTAGCCAATATCCAAGCATAGTCACCCGAACAATCCAACATATGCCGATAGAGTTCCAACATTCCATGACAATTTCTATTGCACTTTGTGCAATCCATCGAAGACAAGCCGCTTCCCCCAACCGCTACAGCCTCCTCAGCCGCTGCCTTTGCCAAAATTGGCGACAATGTCTCACTGACTTCGGCAAACGATGAAACATTCTCGATGGCAGTTTTCGTATCCGTATCACAATCATCACTCAGTTTACTACTGCTGAGCGTAGTAAAACTAGCCGTCACCGAATGCAAACTATCCAGAGACTCCTCTTCGTTGCCCGAATTGCTAGATGATTTCGAAACACTGAAGTCAGTCTTTTTATTTACAAGTATACGTTGCGCGTATTCCCTATGGCGACTAAGGGCTTTCAATGGTATGAAGAAGTGCTTGTAGAGATTGCCTTCGATCAATTCGCGGCCGACAATTTCATAATGAGTTGAATAGACATGCGGATGACGGAACATTTTGTGCTCTTCGAGCGCTTTGCGTTTGTCAAATCTGGCTCCACAACCGAAACAAACGTAGCAACGTGGTCTAGCCCATTCGCCACTCAGCACCACTGACTGACGCAAGGACTCGCCCAGCGAACGACTAGGAATTAGATTTAAATTTGCCGGAATAATGCGATCCATTGTTGACCCAGCTGCTGACAGTCCATTACTTGTGCTTGGACCATCATCATAGAACTGTTGTGCTGGCGGACTCAGAGAAGACTGAGTTACTTCGCCAGCCAAATAACGAAATCCCTCGTCGGTGATTTCGATTTTAATGATAGTCTGTTCGTTTTGCTCCAAAATAATTTGCGGCAATCGACGACTATCCAGAATAGTATTCAACTGATCGACTTGCCGTTGTTTCTCTTCGCGACTACTGTCTGTGTATTCAGTAAGACATTGGCTGTTTGTCGGGTCAGATTGTTTTCTTACCACTTCGTGCTTTTGGCGCATTGTCAGCTGCGTCCACATATCCAATTTGGATAAATCCCTCAAACCAAGCATAGGTTGCTTAATTTTCTTCACAATTTTGCCGCCCTCATTGACGTATTTGTATTTTTTAACACTATCCCATTTCCATTTCCACGAGTGCCGGGTTATAGGTCGTTTGATTTTGGCCGTGCCGAAGTCACAGCCATATTGTTCGGCTGTGAGTAGGGTGGGGAAGGCTGTTAAAGCTGCCAAACTGGTAGCCGTATGAACTTCACTCTCGGCTACTTGGGAACTCTTAACGACTGTACTACGTATGGCAGGCAGTAGAGGGGGTGGGCTTTGGGGACGATTGATGTCAGTGTCGCTGCTGCCAATTTTACCATCTAAGTGGCAACTCAGATTTGTTCGAACATTGGTGAATACCTTTTCGTAGAAATCTTCATCGAAGGTGCACGATAAAGGTTCGATGCGAGTATTGGTTGGTGTACGAAATACAGTTTCGATAGGCTCATTGGAAGTAGAGAACCTGCCGAGTTTGCTTCGTGTTTTCACAGTTATGAGGCTGGCGTCGGGCTTGACAGTGTCTACGTTGGTTTGGCGACGACTACGGATGCCCTTGCGACCGCGTGGCAATCGATTTTGGGTCAGTCCGAGGCGTGACAAGATGGGTTCTTCGTTTGAGAACATAGATCCATTTCGATTGATGTTCGATGAAGTTGATGCCGATGATGGAGCTGCCAATTGCGGAACTATCGAGGTGGTAGTCACTGTTGTCGGTGAGGGGACTTCTGTTCCAGCTGTCACTTGCTTGATTTGACGTCGTGTCTTCGTCGGCGTAGACTTGCCAATTTCTTCTTCAGTCGATTCGGGGAGCGTTTTAATATCATCCGTGACCGAATTCGAGTTTGTTGAAACTGAATGCATGCGCTGGACATGGTCGTTTAGTTTAGCGGCAGTCTGAAACCTAATTGCACAAGCCTTACAGCCAAAGTACTTATCCGAATGGAAGTCGACTAAATGGAAAAAGAGAGCATTGAGATCGTTTTCTAGAGCAACCGCTTGTAGTTTCGCTGATTTCGAACAATACGAACAGCCACTGAAATACAAGCTGGTTGTAGATGATGATGACATGGGTGTTGTTGATGGAACTGATGCTGACGCTGGGCATGTTGGTGTTACCTCTTTTGAGTCCTGAGATGATGACGAGGGGATGGGATTCCGTGAACTTGATCTTCGTTCTTTGGATATCGTGTGAAAACGTTCGATGTGTCTAGCTCGAACTTTCACCGTTGACATGCGCTTATCACAATACAGACATAATGTTTTGCATTGACTTGAATTCTTGTCTAGCGTATTTGACTTGTCTTCGGAGCATGTGTCCTCGTCTATGCCGAGCGGACATTTCGTTTTATCGGATTTAAGTTTTTCGAGTATTCCGGAAAGTCTGTTCAAGGGTAGGCTGCAAATGAATGAGAGTGGCAGTTGTTTGGATAGCTTTTGTTTTTGTGCGTTTTTTACTTCTTTTTCAAGTTCGTCGCTTTTGGGTGTTGGTTGTTTTAACGGACACTCGGCGGAAACGGTAGTTGATTTAGCTTTCTTGGTGTTAATTTTTTTCTTTTTGGCTTTGGCATTATTATTGTTGCTGGTCGTACTTGCATGGCTTTCCAAACTGCTGCTTCGTAAGCCAACACGCACCGGTGATGGTCGCTTTGATTTATTATTGCCACTGGGAGTGTCAGCGGCGGCTGTTGTTGTGGCGTTTTTGGAATTCGAAGTATTCTTTGCTTTGATCAATCGCGATCTTTCGAGACGAACAACAGTCTGGGTAATGGAATGATCGGATAGTGGCAGTGTTGTGCTTTTGTTGTTGTTTGAGGTCTTTTTAGCCGATTTTTTCAATTGCTTGGCTTTGGGTGCGGATTGTTCGATTTTATTGTTGGATAAATCGTCGTGATCAGCGGTTTTGGCATTTTCTGCAATGCACGAGTTGAAATCGTCCTTTTTGTTCTTTTCAGTACTGGATTCTAAACCGCCGCGGTGAACCATTTTAATCTGCAACAAAAAAACATAAAATATAAAAACAGGAACTGTATTCACATTTTTTTTAAAGAAAAAAAGAACTTCTTGTAGGAGAAAGCAGGATCCCGCTTTACACTGTTCATTGTTCAACTACCCTCTCTTTTCGCATGAAAAATCGTTTACATTTCTCAGAACTTTCACTTTCAATACTTGAAACAAATTTTTGAGGCTCAATTGAAACGTAACAATTCTTAACAAAAGTGGAACCTTCCATCTTGGGTAACGATTCAGAAAATGGGTATGAGAGCGTTATTTTGATTGACTTTTTCAAATACGTAGTGTCCGTGGGTTAGTGGTTAGGTGCTTAGGCTGCTAAGTAGAACGTTCGAGTCCTACTCGTGCCTCTGCGAAAAACTTCCAAGAGTATCATCTGTCATGAAAAAGTGCTTCTCAACTTTGCCGTTCAGAATCGGCGTTAAATTGTAGGTCCCCTCAATTCTTCACACGAACTCAGAGAATTCTTAATGAGAGTAAGCCACTTAGGCCTTGGCTCTTCAAGAGCTGTCGCGCCACTCTATTTATTTTATTTGAAATATGTCGTCTAGGAGTACTCATAGAAGTAGCAAAAGAAAGCACAGCCTCCATGAAGTTAAAACGTATAACGGCTCCAGACTAATCTGCAGCTCGTAATACGGTGATAAGTAGCGCTAAGTTTTCAAGACGGAAAATGTACACAGTAGCTTGGCGATCTCCAGATGGTCGAACCACAAACCAGATCTATCATGTGCGAACGGCGCAATACAAGCATCTGATCCCTTTCTGTTAGAGGCAAAGAATGGAGCTCGACTATTAAACGACAAGAAAACACGTGCTGAAAGAAGTTCAACATCGGTCGCGTTAGCACGACGGAAAATGCAAGAGACTACAGTTAACGCCTGAATTAGAGGCTCTCCACAGACAGGTGTTGACACCTTGTGGAACCAATATCGCGAAATAATTATAAATCTAGCCGAGACCACCATGGGTGAGAGAGATGGAAAATGCGCGATTGTAGATGGTGCAACGGAAAAGAAGAACAGCAAGAGAAGAGTACCGATCTAGTACAGCGAAGTAGATGTTTTCAAGCAGCACTTCCAACAGCTGCTGAATAAACATAATTTCGAGCATACCAATGACGAAAGAGAAGCGAGACCAATCAATAAGGATCCAGTCCGGGCCCCAGGAAAGAAGAGGTAAATAGCCAACCAAAAGTCTGCCAGGTCGGATGCCATACCTGCGGAACTTTGATGAACCGCATGCACCAGGTCATCAACAACTGATCTATAAGCTCCATATACCCCCATCAATAAAAAAGGCGATCCTATGTCATGCAAAAACTACCGCGGCACATCCCTGCATAATGTTGCATACGAAATCCTATACAACGTACTGGGAGCATCTTAAGCCGTTCTGCAAAAAACCGGCACGATAGACCAAATATTCACACCGAGACAAATCCTGGAAAAGAGAAACGAATTTCAAGTCAAGTCGAAACTCACAAACTTTTCATCGACCTCAAATCATAAGCAATGATAGCATCTACCGCCAAGAGCTTCACGATTGGAGAACAGGCGAAGCTCGTTGGTATGGAAGTGAATGAGGACAACACAATGTACATGCTAGCAATCAACAAACAAAAGAACATCTATCCAGGAGTTCACCTACCTTGGAACAAATATCAAACCCCCAAAGTTAGTGGAGATCGGACGAAGAATCACCCAACTACTAGGATACGCAGACGACATTGACATAATTGGAAGAACACAGCGTGATGTCAGTGGAGCGTTTGTGAACCTTGAGACGGAGGCCAGGAAGATGGGTCTAGCGGTTAACGAGGGCAAGACCAAGTTAATGCTGTCGACAAGAAAGGTCTACCAACATCGATGTCTTGGAGCAAACGTCAACATAGACAGATTTAACTTCGAGGTAGTTAAGGACTTTGTCTACCTGGGATCCGCTATCAACTCAGACAACAACACCAGCGCTGAAATCAAACGAAGAATCACTCAAATCAAATTTGCAAATCGCTGCTTCTTTGGACTTAGAAGGCAATTGAGTAGTAAAGTCTCTCCCGAGCAAGTGACACTCTTCAAAACCCTCATCATCCCGGTCCTCATGTGCAGAGACATGGATTTTGGGCTGCTTTGAGAGAAAAATTCTTCGAGTGATTTTTGGTCCTGTCTGCATTAATGGAGAATGAAGACGGAGATTCAACCAAGAACTGTACGAGCTGTACAGCGACACTGACCTAGCCAGAAAAGTAAAGGTCTAACGACTTAGATGGTTGGGTCATGTTGAGCGAATGGAAAATAATGCTCCGGCTCGTAGAGTCTTCGAATCCAACACGGAAGGACGTCGCAGAAGAAGAAGACCGCGACTCAGGTGGAGCACACAGGTGGTAGAGGACCTAAACCAACTTGGAGAAGTTTGTTGGAGCCCTGGTCCGACCTGGACTGTAGCGCCACCATAAGTAAGTTAGTCGGGGAATTGCCGAAAAAATGTTTGAAAAGCTTCAAAAACCACATGTCATAATTCGTGCTGAATTTTTATCTTAATCCTTCAAAAAAGGAACTCGTTCCAGCAGTGGACATCAACATTTATTTTAATTAGTTCAGGTATTTTTGGTCTTGTGAAATTATTTTGGCGCCATCGCCAAGTTCACGATACAATAGACCGTTAAAAAAAGTAGTAGCAGTAGTTGGGGGATGTCGGATCGTCGGATGTCGTTCAGGTGAAGAAAGGTTAAACCTATCATTAATAACCAGAATCCACTTAGTCTCAGTTTTTTTTAAGTTGTAAGAAAAGTACAGAATGAATAAGAAAAAAAAATATAAAACCAAAAATAAATGTTGGGCCGTGGTCTATCATAAACCGAAGCTTGCAATTCTTCAAACTAATAAGCAATATGCACCCGCATCAAAATAACATAGAGTCCGGCTTGACTATCTTATACGGGCTCCTGAATTTGGTCACGAAATTGGTCTCAATCGATAGATACTAGTTATTTAAGCACAAATAAACTTTTTTAGGAAATAAATATTTCTACTTTTAATTTATTAAATAAAATTGCACTTTTTGCACAGAATTCACGATTTAATGTCATTTTTAGTACCAGCAGACTACGTATATTTATGGGATTTTTTTTTAAATATATCCCTTTGAGGACATTTTGAGTTTTGAATATATACCCAGTCGTTGTCGAGCCGCTTGCGCCGAGCGCGTAGCCAGAGTCGTGCACTCCACATCGAGGGTTAAAATCCCTTTAGCGGGGAAGCCGCCGCATATACTTTCTGTTTGCTACAAAAAACTGCATTGGGAAAATATTACTCATCTGCCAACACTAACATACTTCAACCTGAAATTAGCTTTGTTCAGCGAGAAAAAAGACAGCACAGTACAGCACAGCTTCATGAAAAATGTCAGAACAGTTTAGAACACAAAATGTGTTCTACCTAAAAAGATGGAACAGAATATCCTGTCCAAAACTGTTCCAAACTGTTCTAGACAGACTCAATAAACACCAAATCAGAACAGTTTGGAACAGCCAATGTGTCAATGAACACCAAAAAGCTGTACTTTTTTGTTCCAAAGAGTGCAGAACAGTGTCGCTGAACAAAAAAAAAAAAAAAATTCTGACCTCAATGACCCCGTATAGGAAACTTGTCCCTAGAGTCCTAGACTTACTTACTTACTTAAGGTGGCGCTACAGTCCGTTGTGGACTTGGGCCTCAATCAACAGCTAGCTAGCTCGGTCCTTAGCTAGTTGTCTCCAGTTTTGCACTCCAAGTTGATTGAGGTCCTCTTCCACTTGAGTGCGCCACCTGAGTCGCGGTCTTCCTCTCCTCCTGCGTCCCTCGGGAATAGTGTCGAAGGCTTTCCGGGCCGGAGCATTGGTGTCCATCCGCTCTAAATGACCGAGCCGTCGGAGTCTCTGGACCTTGACCCTTCGGCTAGGTCCATGTCGTTGTACAACCCGTAAAGTTCGCACACGGGGCCAAAGATGACGCGAAGAACTTTCCTCTCGAAACAGCATAAGGCACTTTCATCCGTTTTACCTTAGTTGCTCGAGAGAGGGCTTTTCCACTCAATTGCCTTCATAGCCCAAAGAAACAGCGATTAGAAAGAGTTATTCTTCGTCTGATCTCGGCGCTGGTGTTATTTCCCGTGTTTATAGCGGAGCCTAGGTAGACAAACTCCTCTACTACCTCGAAGTTGCACGCGTCTATTGTGACGTTCTGTCCGAGCCGACGGTGTTGGGTGTCCTTCCTCGAAGACAGCATATACTTCGTTTTTCCCTCATTTACCGCTAAACCCATTTTTGCCTCTTTTGTCTCAATTCTCACAAAGAAGCCATTGACATCACGCTGTAGTCTTCGGCAGCACGCGGTGTATTAAGGGACCTAACATTCCACGTGCATATTCGAAATTCATTGTCCTTTATACATTTGGTTGGGTCGTCATTAGTGTATCCGTCCGTTTTCAAGGCCTGTTGTTGCTTCGCAACTAGATTCTTGTCTACGTGATCGGGAAGTCACCCCGACGCACAACCCCCAACCTGGGGTACCAGGCTCTTGATGTGACTCCAAGTGCAAGAGCCGGAAAAACCGCTCCTTTTACGGCCTGCGCTTTGTGGCTGCAAAAGAAGAGAAACAAATTTTAGTATGGGTCATAACGAAGTAGATTTATTTATGGGTTGAAAGAGGTTATCCTTTTTGCGTTGTGTTAGGAAACGGACACAATAAACATTGAGGTCGGTGGTCTGCGGCCTTCCGTTGTCGCGGGTCAAAATGGGTTGGGATTCTGGTGAGTTTCGATGGCTTCAAACGCTGGTGGGGTCCATCGACTGAAAAGAAAGAAAAAGGAAAGAAATTTGGGCGATCGAGACAAAACCAAAGTTAAATTAGGAATCATGCTTATCTTGAGGTGGTCTGGCTGAGTTGGTGGTATTCCTGGGCGAGTAAACAGCAACAGGCTATAATTTGAGGTAAATCCCTGGAAAAAAGGGAAAAAAGTGAAAAATTGTTCTGCGCGCGGTGGAAATATTTTTGTTTTGATTAATTCAGTTGTCAGTTGTCAGTTTTCTGTCACATATACGAGTAGCCGATGACAGCGCCGACGGGCTCAACTGGTTTCATTCGTAGACCGCCATGTTTGTTCTTAGCTTAGCAAGGACATCATCCTAAAAATAGAACTTTTTAAGGAAGTCACCCATTTACTTAACTAATGGTTCAAAGACCTCCGAATTAACTGTCCGCAATGGTCTGATGTTGATGAGGAGATTTCTTGTTATATACCGAATTACCGATAAGTGATGAGGTGATTCAACTATTTGTACAGCAGATCGTACAGTAGTTACAGGTATTGTCGGCATATAGGTTCAAGCTAGAAGAGGCATAGTTTAGTTGAATCAGAGCAGTCAAGTGTTATAATTCTACGGGTCGGAGTTAGAGTTGAAAACAAAAACGATTGAAAGACGAAGTTAATAAGAACGAAAGTAAAACCGATAGTGCTTTTAAAGAAATCAAAAGAGTTGAATAGAAAGTTTTGAAAGAAAAAAAAACTCTTAAGTGATTAAAAACAAAAAAAAGGTTACATACCTCGGGTTTTCGACTGTGTTTTTTTTGAATCCGAGATTTTTTGTTTTCCTCCTAACGAATCAGCGTAAGGTGAGAGTGTGGTTTTGACCGATTGGTGAAATAATAAGCCGATTTTCATTCCAAATGTAGGGTGGATTGGGCGTGGGCCCGAAACTGAGTACCTTGAGACTCGGCTGATGGTGATGATCATTGGCGTTGCAGAGAAACCGAAACTCCATTGGCCCAGTTGGTGCGATACAATAGCCCGTGCAGCACCCGGGCTCCCAAGTAACATTTGTAGAAGTACTGTTCTAAAAGAAAATTTAAACGAGATTAGTTTTGCGAAGAAAGTAATACTCACCCATACAAAAATCCACCCGCGCTGATTTTCTTTAACAAAAGAAAGCAACTCAATGAACTGAGGCACATGAGTTCCCCGGCCCAGTGTAAGAAGATGACCATAAGCCGTTGAGCGAGAGAAATAAGCGCCCCAAGGACATCTCTTTTTTTGCACATCATACTTTTTTTGGCTTAGTTATTGTTTGCATGTTTCGTTCTTTAAACATATTCTTTTTTTACTATTTATTTATTTATTTATTTTAAGGTTTAAAATAATATATAATAATCTTTGCATAGTAAATTTAAGATTTTGTTTGGATAGTTATCCGATTAGTTAAATTTGATATTTTTTTAAAGGGCAAGTTCGATATTTTGGGGCAAGGTAAAGGTCATATTGTTCGCGCGATAAACGGTCGTCGTCTCTGGTGCGAGGAAGGGTTCCTCGGTCGCCCCGCGGTCACGACTTTCGTCTCACCCTTTGTATCCACCCACACAGAGCTCTCTGTAGGCAGGGAATAGGGGTCGCTTTACGAATTTTCATCTGGGGGGCATTTTTATTGACCTCCAAGGTTTTCAGGCGTCTCAGAGGAGCCAAGACTGGCATCATATACTTCGGCTTAGCCGTATAAAGTTAAATTGGCACCTGGAGAGTGCGTGGGTCTATTTACCGTGTCCCAATCGATGTCTCGCTTTAGCCATTGTTTTTTTCTTTATTTAACGTTAAGTGTTAATTAATTATTATTGTTTAATTGATCAGAATTTATGTAATTCAGTTTTCATTAGGGAAAGGAAATAAAACTTTTCATATGGGATGCCATTCATGTAAATTCGATGTTTGTTTTTGAGGTGAATTTCATTCCAATGGAAGAGTAAGGAAGATACAGGGGGTGCAGAAAGGTAAGCTGGCTTCGAGAATGGGTAATTAGGACTCTACAGCGAAGGTTTCAGCGCTTTTGGGGAATCTGAACACCAGGCCGCCCGGATTCCAGGTAGGGTGGGAATAGGCCATGCCGCAAGGACACCAGCGGTCCCAAAGAAGAGCGAACGAGTGGTGGTGATGCAAGTACAATCTACATCCAAATTCCCGGCATGATACATGTTTTTGAGAAGAGGTGAGGTCGGGTTGCGGTAGCAAGACCCCCCCCCCCCAACCGACGAGCTGAACCGAGCATCACAAGCATGCCGCAGCTGCCGTAACCGACGTTCTGTCCCGTTTGTCTTTGTTTTTTTTGGTTCCCAGATAAACTGGAAATGGTTTTCTGAGACAATTTGTGAATTCCAACTTGCCCCTCGTCTAACTATTCCTCTCCCATTGCCTCTTATCAGCTTCAAATAAGTTGAAGTAGCCCGTAAAGGTGTTCACCAAGTAGTTCGGCCTAACTGGAACTGGAGACGCCATCGTTGATTCCAAAGAAGAAATTCATTCGCTGCCGTCCCTCGGTGGGTGTGCCTTGGTGGGAACACTCCTTCGTTGTGGGGTAATTAGTAGTAACAGCCTACTCCGCTTCGACCTGTCGACCATGGGAGGCCCTTCTGCGAAAATAAGTTTCGCGATCGCATAGCTCTAAGCTTCATAGTAGTAGTTACCGTAAGCCGCTCCGCCACATCAAGGCTTACCCCATGGAGTCTAGAGTCCTAGACAGAAATTCTAAACTAGTGCTTTACTGTCTATAATGTTCTTACCCAAAAAGCCCCGAAGGCAATGTCGCTTACTTTATTGTTAAGATCGGTTAAATTTTAGACGCAACAAAACCAAATCCCTCCAAAATATTACAAACACTCCACACAAAATACTTAAATCATAATTGTTTTGTATGTGACTTACGACATATCTCATTCTTCCAATTACAAATAAAAATAAACCAAAAAGCAAATCCGAAAATGAATAAACAATGAGCCGAATAAAAAAAAACAAGATATTGAACCAAATCGCACCTCCACCGCAAATGGCGGTTGATCTTACTACTCCCGTCTCAACTCCCGCGAATGCCACACTTAACAACCAGAGCATTATGCTTGAGAGACATGTAACATCCAAAGTTTCTATCGCGCAGGGGTTGCATTTTGTCGATATCCCTAAAGAAGCATTACAAAACTCGTAAGGAGTCCAGATCCAACAGTGAGTGTTTATTACATTTTTTGTTTTTCGCTTGTTAATTTTTGTAGTGATATAAACTATCCGTAAAATATATTTTTTTTGTCAGAACAAAACATAATGAACACACTCCACCTCCACCTCCACACTCCGACGGTGGCGGTGATAATGCGAACATTGGTCCCTTTATCACACAAGATTTTGTCAATATTTCGATCTTTGAGTGTAAACAGTCTCAATAGAATTAATGAATTTACAAGAACCATAACATACCTATCCATTTAAATATTACACAGGTGAGAAACAGTCTCGAAAACCTCTTCCTCCTCCTGCTCCTCGTCAACACTTAGCGCAACTCCTATCCACTGCTTTTCTTTGCAGGATTCGTTTTTTTCTTCTTTTTCTCGTTTTCGTTTTCTTTTTAAGCTAGGAACAAAATTGCACATACAAAAGAAGGAAAAAAAATCTTTGTACGCGTTTTTTTTTTTTTTGCTTTTTCTATTTGGGAAAAAATCACATTTTATTTGGTTTTTGAAATTATATTTTCACATGGCACACCACTTTGGGCAATTACACTATCGAAAAAAGGACATCTTATTAGAAAATATATTTTTATTGTTGGAAAACTATGTGTATATTTGAAGGAAACACAAAGAAAGCAGCAGCAGCAGCAGAAGCGATTATTCCAAAAAGAAAAAAAAAAACTTTTCAAGAGATATCCACCCTAAAACTAAAACACTACACACATCGAACTTAGGTATCCATGATGGGAGATTTTTCACACAATTTGTGCCTTGCACAGCGTATTGTATGCTTTAAAAACTTATTGAATTGCTTATTCATGCATTATTTAATATTATTATTATGGTTTTCACTGGTTTTTAATTGGGTTTTTAATGAGAAATTTAATGTTTGTCCTCTGACGAGAGAATTTTCCCGAGTTTACCCAAAATGTCGGTAAAACGAGCGAGCTCTTTTTTTTAGTACCATCCCGATTAGTGGTTAATTCACAATGATGGCGCAGTTGTTGTATGATTGTTGGAATTGTGAATAGACAGGGATGTTTGTATGGTCGGTAGTGTAGTGTGGTGGTAACCAAAATGAAAAATTAATGAAAAACCACTTCACTTTCAATTATGTTTAAAAGTCCCGTCGCACCCTGAGAATTATTGATGAGAGTAAGCCACTTAGGCCTTGGCTCTTCAAGAGCTGTCGCGCCACTCTATTTATTTTAAAAATTCCGTATTATGGTTCAGCCTTAAAGAGCTGAACAGCATACAGTCACCAGTCGCCCAGCGACGAAATTACAGCTGTAAGAAATTCGCTTCTCGAAACGCTGAGAAATTTGTGAACACAATGCCCATCAAATCAAAACAAAATATTATCAAACATATTTTCTTAATGTTGTTAATAATTTACAGCCAAATTAATAAACACAGACTACCGAAGAACTAACGCTTAGTCTGTGGACTAATGAAAAATGCTATTAATAAAATAAAATTTCTCTTAAGTGACGTTTACTAACTTAGTCCAGCTTGAGAGGTGGATTAGCAAAGGACTAAGTAAGAAATATGTCAATCGTGAAAGAAAAAAAAAAAATAAACGTCTGTATGAAAATAAATTATTGATATTTTTTTTTTTTTTTTAAATACATAAATGGCTTATCCACTCTTAATCCACAGTCTAACTGTGATTGTTAGTGGAGAACTTGCCGCCTCATCGATGGGTTGGCTCAGTATTTTCTATTTTTCGGCGGAGCTAGATTGATATGGGCCGTCAAGATGCCCTTCGATAAATCGGCTCACCCAAGACCAACGCGACAAACTACTCAAAAATTTAAGCGGCCCCGCCGGCGAAACACGACTGCCAAGGGCGTCCGTCCCCCCCCCCACCCTCCCCGAACGCACCCACCCCCTAACCCTCACCTACTATTAAAGTAAAATATTCTCTCAATGCATGTTTTGGCATTTTATCTTTAAGTTGCTTCAACTCAAGCAAAACAGACAAAATTTGCTGTTTGAATTCAATTTAATTTTCAAATTGGTTATGTCAATATCAACAGAAACAAAAGAAACCCCAAAGGGAGGAATTATTTGGTAAACGGTCAAACCCTACTATACTGTGATCAATTTATAAAATAAAAACCAGCCCCAAAACGTCCCAGGCCAACCGCAAAGTGAGCACAGTGCCACTAACGCCAATTCAACCGCTGATGCCACGTTCTAAAAAAAACCAACCACCGTCAGAACACAACACCGCATCCTGCCTCACGACTTCATAAATGGAACACAGCCCATCCAAATGTCTGAACACTTCACACAAACAACACAAATGAAAAAAACAACCAACAACCCAGCCCCCAACATACAAAAACTAAACCCCCCCCACCCCCAACCACACCTTCCCCCAACCAAGCGAAACCCACCCCCCCACCACAAAAGACCCCACCCCCCCCAGTCAAACTCCACCCCCCCCATTCCCCCACTACGCCCGGTCTCCACCATAATCCTCCCCGAAACCCAAAAGCTCGCCACTATCGGGCGCCGCTCCTCCCGCCGCCAAGAGAACCACAAGGGCGACATCCCTACAAATATTCCCCATATTATGCGCCCTGCTCCGCAATCAGAAACCCTCATCAAGATTGCCCCTGGCCCTCCCGGGCGCCAACCCCAAAGTGAACCTAACACCCCACAACACCACCCGAAGCGCAACCACGCATGCTACCACCCACATGACCAACGTGACGCCCCACCAACTGTCCCCATACGTCCAAAAATCTGCCCCAACCAACCATGATGATGCACCCCATGCACCCAACCAGGTCGGACCAAAGGCCACTAAAGATAAACAATAATATAACTCTTTTATATATTAATACTACCAACACGCAATTAGGTAATGGCTTCCCGATAGATCGATAAACTTCGTACCGCCAGGGCGGGCGCCCAACCCAGACCAAAAAAATTAAACAAAACAAAAGAATTAAGCCGAGTGCCCCCTCCACGCCCACATGGCTCGTTGGCCATCAATGCTTGATCATGTGAACACAAACACAACTGCTGGACCAACATGTTGGATGGATTTCAAAATTTTTTGATAACTTGGGTGGCTCGTCCAACCAACCAATTTGTGCGAACAGATGCTCGACAACTTCGGTGTTAATTTTCATTTCGTAAATGTCTCGGTCGCCGTCGCGTTCATATCATGCGGGTATAATGGAAATAATTGCAAAAAACCTTAGCCCCATATCTATTTCTTTATTCTCAATTATTTTTCTTTTTTTCTTTCTTTCGTTTCCCTTTCTTCCTATTCTTCTTCGAGAATTTCATTTATGATTTAATGAGCCCAATTTTATATCGGCATATAGCATATTGCGTCTGCTTGCTATAAAAATTTTAAAATAACGATGTTCGACATCAGTATTCATGTGAACGCAAAGTCGGATGTTGGGTTCGTTTTGACACCGAGCCAATGTTGTCGAGCATGTTCGTCCATGTGAACCCCCTATTGAATTGACTGCTCGTCGAATCCCTTTATCAACGGATGAACGGATAATCTGTGACGGTCACGCTAGTTGCTTAAAGGCTGAATCACAAAGACGCTTCAGCTTCGGCTTCGTCTGCGTTAAATGCACCCGCCTTTGTATATATATTTGGGGAGTAGTCTCAAGATGGAAAACGATGGTGGTGTCATCTTGAGAAGCAGAAGCAGCTTTTTTACATAAGTTTGTATTGTGTGTTCTTGGTAGTACTTGCTATTCTATATACAAAAGAACCCGCTTCAAGTTTGCTTTGAATGACAGTTCTCCCTCCATCACATCATCTTCATTATATAGCTTTGCCACTATACTGTTTTTGAAATAGATCTACTTCGGAAAAACTTTGAAAATTTACTACCTACTTCGCACCATAAAAAATTTAGTAAGAACTACTTCACTAAGAAAAACTTAATTCGATTTTACTTGATATTTCCAAAATCTGGTTCGATAAACTAATTAAGTACCTACCTAATTTTTACCTAGAGGTTATAGTGAAAAAAGGAATTACTTCATTATTTCAGGAGAATAGATAAGCGATATCTGCAATAAAGTTTCTATCCTTACACACGAACAATAAGCGGACCTGCGGACACAGTTTACAACACTAAATGTCAACCAATACAAATACGCAAAGTATGAGTTACGTCCTTGTATTGGATTGTTTAATATTTTAGGCCGTGTGTGACTTACGTTAAAATGTTGGTTGCTAGTTAATATTTAACACATTTTATCCACCATATAGTGTCAAAATAAGATAGAACATTTTAACACAATTCGGACTCGGCCCAAATTGTAGATCTGTCTATTCCTCTTTGCGCCAATGTATCCATGGTCAGTATAATATACACTATTTTGAAATCTACTTCAATTTTTCTCAATCTACTTCGCTTTATTCCCAAGTCTACTTCCTTTTTCCTGCTCGCTGCTCCAAAAACAAATGAGTTTTCTGTGTGTACTTTTTTTTAAACAGGTGTTGAGCTGTCAGACAAAGCAAAAGTTCGGCATATTTGAACTAGAGCTTCCGTTTGGAGCCACGTTACGTACGAAATGTGAGGTCAAAGCTTCATTGTGATAGCAAGCCCATCACGAAGCCGAAGCTGAAGCGTCATTGTGATTCAGCCTTAAGGGACGCGTTCCATAAAAAACATGTGTATTTTATTGAGATGTCAATTGCAAACGTCAACGCCGACGGGTTGCGGGATTTAGTGGGTTGCCGCCTTTATTTTTTTCTCTTTTATTGGACAACTTAACAAAAAGGGGATTCATGCAAAAGGAAAATGTTCCGCTTTATAGAAAGATATAATTTTCCGCTAGACGTTTGCATGAGCAACCCATAAAAATTTTTGCATGAATGTGAGAAATAATCAGCTGAACGTCAAAAATTACTTCTCGAAACTTTACTTACTTACTTATACCTACGGCTCACAATCCATGAAGGATCTCAGCCTGAGATACTGCGGCCTTCCATCGTGAACGGTCAATCGCATGCCCTCTACAGTTACCGAAACCAAGCGCTCTAGCATCCGCAGTCACTTGGTCCTTGTACCGTAGGTTCGGTCTTCCTTGTCGTCTCGAACCTGCGGGCTGGGATGAGAAGACTTTCTTGGCTGGAGCGTTTTCGTCCGTTTTCGCTCGATGTGGCCGAGCCAATGTAGTCGTCTTTTCTTGGCCTTTTGGACTACATCCACATCTTGGTACAGCTCATAGAGTTATCGGTTGAACCTTCTTCTCCATTCGTCATCGTCGCATACGGGACCGAAAATCCGTCGAAGAATTTTTCTCTCGAAAGTGCCCAGTATCAATTCCCTTTTTTTACTTATCGTCCAGCACTCGGCGGCGCCGTAGAGTAGGACTGGTAAAATCAAAGTTTTGTATAGCAGACACTTTGTCTTTCGAGTGAGGAGTTTTGAACCCAGTTGTTTTGGCAAACCGAAGCAGCAGCGGTTCGCTAGGGTAATTCTTCTTCGGATCTCCACTAAGGTATCGTTTGTGGGGATTGATGTTTGTTCCAAGGTAGGTGAACTCCTTAACTACCTCGAAATTGCTTCTACCAACAGTGACGTTTTGTCCTATGCGGTGGACAGATGTTGATTTGTTTGTTGATAGCATGTACTTTGTTTTGTCCTCATTCACTTCAAGACCAGCGAGTTTTGCCTGTTCTTCAATCGCTGTGAAGGCCTCAAACACAGCTCTCTTGGATCGACCGATGATGTCTATGTCGCCCGCATAGGCTAGGAGCTGGGTGGACTTGTTGAAGATAGTGTATTCCGTGCTCACACTTGCTTTGCGCACTATCTGCTCCAGGACTATATGTTGAAGAAGTCACATAACAACGCATCTGTTTGTCTAAACCCTGAGCATGTTTGGAATAACTCAGATGAGCTGTTACCCAATTGCGCACTGCACTGTGAAACTTTATGAAGTTTATTTCTTCTCTTTCTACATCAAATCCACATCCACAAGGCACAGACTTTTTTTTAACACAAACTTTATTCCCATATATATGTTTACAATGTATTTAATCTTTTTAACAATTACCATTTAACATTTATAACACTTGAGAATATACATAAGTGTATCTGGACTTCTTTAAATCATCATTTATCAGTAAATATATGAGACGCAACAGGACTCCTCATGTATAAAATTTTATATATTTTTTTTTTTGTTAATTTTAAATAACATACAAAACGTTCACAATTTTTTTCATTTTTTTTTAGTTTATATTACATTTACATTAAGATTTTTTGTTACACATACTTAAGGAGGGAGGGGAATATTTTGTTTTAATAAAATTTGATTCACAAAACCCATTTTAAAAAGACTTATCAACATCAAGCATGGGCTATCGCTATAATATTAGTTAATATAATTAGAACAAAAAATATATATTTTCCTGTATAATTTTCGGGCCCTATGTGACCAACTGCTTGTGGCTAGATCGATGCGATTGTTTCAGCATATCACTGAAATGTGATTTAAATAGGAAAACAATCCCTAAAAACACAATCGGTGTTCCAAGTAGGGAACAGATAAGCTCTCCTGACACTGAAGGTGACCAGATAATTGCTGCATCTGAAAAATAAAGAATTCAAAAATAGTGAAATAGCAAATAGAATAGAATTTCGAACATACTAAGGCCATTTCGGGTATCCAGTTTGAAAAAGGACCAAAAGAGTCCTGTAAAGGGGAGAGTCCCAGTTGCCATTGCTACAGTGAACACTGCAGATTGTGAGAGACTCAAAATGTTGAATAGGCACGCTACAAAGCCCACATAGGTACAGATTAATATGATAGCATAAAACCCACTATTATGGCTACAGTCTACTATAATGTTTTTGGGTCCAACAGTTTTAAGATTGCCAGACTTTGAAGGCAGGTGATGATTCGAGGTCGTGTTTTTGTACTTAAGAAAGGCATTCTGTAAAAATAAAACACACGCAACTAAGATAAACACTTCCATGAAAAATGGCGCCCAATGCTGCTTACCAAGTGTGAAATTTTATGCTGATGCTTGTCTGCATCGATCGCTGTGGATCGTGATGTTCTATTTGGATGAATACTGATACCTTTATGGACTAATGAAATGTCAATGTTTTGATGCTGCGACTTTGAAATGGTGTTCATTATTGTCGTTTGCTTGGAGTTATTCACTTTTAAATCGAAATTGACAGTGTTGGGCGAAGTTATGTTGAGATGGCACTGAAACGTGTGTTTTGATTCCATCCAATGTTCACTGAATGTTTTTATCTTCATAAAAAAGGACACATTGAATTTGTATTTTTATTTGAAAAGCAAAACTTACATGAGATCCGGTAATGGGAAACACATCAACAATGCCAAAAGCTATGGCGAAGATTGTTCCAAATATATGTACCCACATTGCAACATGCATGGGATGCATATTTTTCCCACTTGTCGAAGCATCCTCATGATCTGCTCTCTTCGATGGAGTGTCGTTTAAAATTTTCTGTTGATCATCATGACTGGATACAAATTTGGATATTGTCTTAAGGAAAGTTGTTTTCTTCGAAAGTGTTTTATTCTATTCAATTGAAAAAAAAAAATCATTAAAATGAAATTCCTTTTTGGTTGACACCCACGTATTCAACTCACACTATCAACGAAACACCCCTCAAGTAAAGTTATATGCAAAGACCAGAATGATATTCCAATTGTATAGATGAGTGCCCAAAATGCGCGTCCTTGCCAACCAGTGTGAGACATCTTCTCCTTGAATGAAATCACATTGCCATGGCAGTGGAATTCATCGCACAGCCCATAGTCCACCGATATAAATAGACCAATTACACTTGTTGTAGCTGAGAAGATTTTTTGCAGACCCATTACTATGAAAAATGTTTGGTTATGTTGAAACGAAAATAACAATTTGAAAAGAATTGAATATCTTACATCGTTTGCAAAAAAAGAAATAAAATAGCAACGAAAAGGCGAGTGCTGTTCCTTTGAGGGGGTCCTGCAGGTGACAAGCAACCCTCTTGTAAGATCCAACTATAACTAAAGTTGAAGCCAGTCCAAAGCACAAGGATATAAAAAATAATCTGAAATGATAAATTTAAAGAAACAGTTAATAACTCCATTATTAAATTTTTTAATGTAAATTTCGTGAAAGAATGAATTTTTCGAGATAAATGTAAATTTGTGTGCGTATCTCGAAAATAGTTCTCATGCGATTTCAATATTCAATTTAACATCAAATGTATCTTGACTCTTTATCGTGGATTTTTTTTGGAAACTGTATACAGTGTATACGTAATGCATTCGCTCGAATTTACGATGATAGAGAAGTCGAAAAAAGTAGGTCGTCTGGCGATTCCATCAGGCTGCCTGTCTGTAAACGCACCTACAACCTTAACCACTATTTCGGTTGACTCAGTGATGCCAGATAAGATTTAGAAAGTCCCACCAGTTTAACAAAACAAAACCACTATATTTCCACTAGACTATATTAATTTGTACTAAATAAAAGTATCTTTTGAACAACTTGCAAAAATAAACGGTATTTAGTCACACGAGCACATAAATTCGCACCACTTCACTTTCAATAATTGGCTCAATTCAGTTGCGTGCTACAAAACAGAAATCCTTAATGAAATAATAGGCGTTTTCAAATATTCGTTCAGAGCGAGCAGAGCAAAGCGCGGGCTCTGTACGTGTTCTGAGATTTCTGATCGAAAAAATAAACACAATTTATATCATATGAATGAGTTTTTATATCCCTTTACATTTCACCATTGCACGGCGAGTATTTGTACCTCTTGTAATAATGAAGTGCAAAAGAGTATAAGGCAATGAAGGCTGATGGCCAGTCGAATTGGCTGGGATGTTTTCTTCATTACTCAGTAGCCAGCGCAGTGTTTGCCCGATCCTGAAGAAAGGAGACCCTCTAAACAGCACCAACTACAGAGGCATCAGCCTCCTAAACATCGCTTATAAGATCTTTTTGCAGTACTATCAACAAGCTGATAGGTCCATATCAGTGTGGCTTTAGGCCAGGAAAGTCCACCATCGATGATCAAAAATTCACATTATGGCAGATCCTGGAAAAAACTCAAAACTTTATCGATTTTAAGGCCGCGTATGACAGCATCTATAGAGAAGAACTGTATAAAGCCATGTCCAGTTTTGACATCCCTACAAAACTCATTGGTCTGAGCACGATAACAATGGAGAACTCGCGCTGCTCCATTAAAATCGGTAACGACCTCACCGACGTTTTCGATGTCAAAAAAGACAAGGTGATGCACTCTCATGCGACTTAACATAATATTGGAACGCATAGTACAGAAATCCTGCGTCAACACTAGAGGCACTATCTTCCAGAAGTCTGCGCAACTGTTCGCGTACGCTGATGACATTGATATCATTGGGAGAACGCAACGTGATGTCAACAGTACTTTTGCGAGTATACAGACAGAGGCTGATAAAATGGGTTTAGCGGTCAATGAGGGCAAAACAAAAGCTGTCATCGAGAAAGGACACCCAACACGGACGTCTTGGACAAAACGTCACGATAGACGCATATAATTTCGAGGTAGTTAGGGACTTTGTATACTTTGGCTCCGCTATCAACACGGACAACGACATCAGCGGCAGACGAAGAATAACTCTCGCTAATCGCTGTTTCTTCGGGCTAAGAAAGCAATTGAGTAGTAAAGCCCTCTCCCGAACAACTGAGGTGACGGCGCGCGTGACGCTCTATAAGACCTTCATCATCTCCGTCCTGCTGTATGGTGCAGAAGCATAGACCCTGTCAAAAACGGATGAGAGCGCCCTAGGCTGGCTCGAGAGAAAAGTTCTACGGAGGATCTATGGTCCTGTCTGCATAAATGGTGAATGGAGGAGAAGATTTAACGATGAACTGTACGGGCTGTACAGCGCCACTGACCTAGCTAAATGAGTGAAAGTCCAAGGACTCAGATGGCTTGGTCACATGGAGAGGATGGACACAAATACTTCGGCCCGTAAAGTCTTCGAATCCACCTCAGAGGGAAGCGCAGTTAACAGACCAAGGCTCAGGTGGCGCGCGCAAGTTGAAGACAACCTCAACCAACTCGGCCTGCGAAACTGGAGACAGCTAGCTAGGACCGAGCTGGCTGGAGAAGTTTGTTGGTTGAGGCCCAAGTCCACCCGGACTGTAGCGCCTCCTTAAGTAAGTAAGTAAGTAGCCAGCAAAATAATCAAGTGCGAATAAATTGCTCCCACTCACTTTATCTGTCAAATTCAATTTGTAGATTTTTTTTTTTCACAAACTGAAATACATTTTTGATCCTCACTCACATTGTTCAACAGAAACTCACAATAAAATAGATTTTTCACAATTTTTTTGGTTGTGATTTACAATTACAAAGCTATTTTCGTGCAATCGAAAATCATATTTCTTAACACTTTTATATTTAGTGAATCTCAATCACAATTTTGTAGACTACCGAATTTTCCAAAACACAAAACTTGATTCTTTTTACAAATTTGTGGTAGGGCACTAAACAGAAATTTTTAATTTGTTTTAATTTATTCAATTTCGTTAAATACTAACGTGAAACATGCGTATAAATAAATAAGTACTTTTAAATACTAACTTAAATCTAAATATAATTTAAACTGTTATAAGACAATGTTTTATATTTAAGGCTTTTTAAATTGTCATTTGGTGAGTCAATACGAAAATTATATAAATCAATTAGTTGATTTAGAGGGCTATGCGCACCATAGTTCGATCTGCTAAAAATTTAGTTGATAGGTCTTTGTAGTCGTATGCTTTTAAATTCGACTGAAACTGAATTTAAAATGAAGAAAAACCGATGGCGATGATACAGCTCCATTTATTATTTCAACGATAAAACAAAAATTGTAGGTATTTGCTAAGGTTTGACAAAGAAGGCAGGTTAAAGAAAGAAAGTCTTTAAGATTACGGGGGTAGAGTAATTCCACGAAACCGAGGAAGAGGACGAAGACAAAAACGAAAGAATTTTCTCTGAATTGCTTCAATTCTAACTATATGTACACAATAATAAGGTGCCCTGCCCAGGCCCACACTACACAGGCGTATTCGAGAGTTAGTCTCACTATAGAAATAAAAAGTAATTTTGGTACGTAAGGATCACGGAAATCACGACCCAACCTCTTAATGAACCCAAGGACTCTATTTGCTTTTTTATATGTTCAATTAATGTAAGTTTGGAATCTAAAACTACTCCCAAGTCAGAAAAAATAGATACTGTTCTTGATGGACAAGAATCAAACATAAAATCAATAATTGCATTTTCCTTTGGTGTAAAACTCAGGGTTTTACATCTGTCAACATTTAAAACAAGACGATTTTTATTGAACCATTCCCTTAATAATATTAAATCTTCCTGCAGAAGTCCACAGTCAGGTGTAGAATTTATACTTTTGAAAAGTTTAATGTCATCAGTATATTAGGACAGACACGTTTTTTATGATCGCAACAAGGTCATTTATAAATAAAATCCGGCCTAAGTGACTGCCCTGGGGGACACCAGAATTTACAACAAATGGATTCGAACACTCATTACGAAGTATTAAGGGCTAACTAATGAACGGAACAGAGCGGATGGAGCCGTCCGTAACTGAGCGAATACAAGGAATTCGTTATTGTGCCCTAATAGCGATTGCTCCGTTCGTCAATTTCGTTCAGTTTTGCTTACGGACGAAACTGCGCTTCTCTTCGCTTTTTACGACGAAAATTTGACAGCTGACTGGTTTGTTGATTTTTCTGCATAGGAATTCGATTTGTTGTTGATTCAGGTAATTAGCCCTTAGGGCTAACTGTAATGAGCGGAAGCAAACGGAAGTTAGTGTCAGAATCGAACGAAACGCTCCCTTCCGACTTGCCATGTAAACACTATACCCATAATGAACGTATGTGTACGGAAGTATTATTCAAAAACAAATGTATGTATTTTGTTTTCAATAATTTGTGAATTTCGGTTGCCATGCAACAAACAAACAATTTCAAGAAATTAATTACCTGAAATCAACAACTAATCGAATTCCTTTTCCTATTCAGAAAAATCAACAAAACCAGTCAGCTGTCAAATTTTCGTCCGTAAAAAGCGAAGAGAAACGCAGTTTACGTCCGTAAGCCAAACTGAACGAAAATTGACGAAACGGAGCAATCCGCTATTTAGGGCACAATATGCGAATTCCTTGTATTCGCTCAGTTACGGACGGCTCCATCCGCTCTGTTCCGTTCATTATAGTTAGCCCTTTACACTATATTGTCTATTTTCTAAATACGATGAAATCCAATTTGAGAATTTGTCGTTAAAACCTTGTTGGGATAGTTTAAGAATAAGTGTTTTATGACACAACTTGTCGAACGCTTTACTACGCTTTTCATAAACATCTAAGCAAAAGTTAAACAAATTAGTAGCAGTAGACTTTTTCTTGACAAAACCATACTGGTTATCACAGATAATTGAACTACAATGAAAGGAAAGGCCACTACATACGAAAGATTCAAACAGTTTAGGTATCACAGATAGTTTAGCAATAGGTTGGTAGTTCATAATTTCATTTTTAAGGACCTTTCTTGTGTACTAGAGTAATAAATGAGCTTTTCCAGATAGATGGAAAAGTTGAATTTCTCAAAGACATGTTGAAGAGAACACATTACGGGTATAATAAATAATGAACACATTTTTTTTAAGATAGAGGATGGTACACCTTTAGGGCCTGGACTAAAGCTTTCGTCTAGTTTTAATATGTAATATGAAACGGTATGTTCACTTATATTAAAATTAATGTCATTTAAATGTGGATAGTTCAATACTGAAGAAGAAGAATAAGAGAAGTGTTCAGTAATAGGTTCATGAAACGCTTCTTTAAAATGGCTTACAAACATATGTTAGGGTACCCACAAGTTGACAAAACTCCAGAAATTATCTGGATTAGATTTAAGATTACATTCAATTTTATCGATGTTTTCAATGGTGAAACAGAAACTTACAAATTTGCAGCATTTCTACAAGTTTGTAACTTTGTAGATAACAAATTGTTTTTTATTTTGGTAAAATAGAAAAAGGAAATTTTCATACAAATTTCCCTTTGTAAAATAAATCTATATATATAAAAATGTAAATGTTGGTTTGTGTACGCTCGAAAAACTCAACAACCGTTTGACCGATTTTCTTAATTTTTGTTTTAAACCAAAGAGGAATAAGGAAGAAGGTTGTTTACAAACAAAATGTTAACTTTTCAATCACAAACGGTGCAGATGTTAAAAAGTAATGCTTTTCTCACTTCAGCAAAATATATCAATATAGCTACGAATATTCGATTTCGTCAAATATTTTTATTTTCAGATTTCAGTCAAAAAAAAAAAAAAAAAAATAATAAATAAAATATCAAAAATCAAAAAAACTATACACTTCACATTTTTAGTTGTCCATTTTTTTTTTTTTTTTTAAATTTGTTGCTGAGTTCGACTCACTACTTTTGTACCAGTGGAGCGTTTGTCATCGTATTTTGAGGGAACGTTTTGAGTAGTGGCGTAAATGAGTTTTAAGTATTTTATATAAAATCGACCAAGCCGTTTATGAGGTATATCCAGGAAAGCTGGTAGTGGAGTAGCGAGGTAGTGGGGTGACGGGTAGTGGGTAGCAGGTAGTGGGGTGACGGGTAGCGTTTAGAAGTAGCGGCTAGCGGGTAACGTATAAATAGGTTAACGGGGTTAGCGGGGGAGCAGATAGCGGGTAGCGGATAACAGGTAGAGGGTAGAAGGGCCCTGGATAGAGTTTAGCGGATAGTGTTATAGCGGGGTGCAAAAGTTAAGGTCTTAAAGCTGGTAGTGGAGTAGTAAGGTAGTGGGGTGGCGAGTAGCGTGTAGAAGTAGCGGGTAGCGTGTAACGTATAGTAGGTTAACGGGGTACCCGAGTGGTAGGAAGCAGGTAGCGGATAAACGGGTTAGAGGGTAGTAGGGCTGTGAATAGAGTTTAGTGGGTAGTTCGATAGCGGGTGCAAAAGTTAATGTCTTATTTTTATCAAACGAGGAAGTACGAAGGCTACTAGGTCTAATTTCTTAGATTCTTTGATTTGTTGAACTCCTTGCAGAAAATTCTTATTTTTGTTAAGAAAATGACTGAAACTGTTAAATTTCAATGAACAACCTGTATTTGGTTTGATACATGTCAGTAAATTATAATCATACTGAATATTCAATATCATTTCATATCGTGTGTCATGAAAATTTCAATTGTTGGTTCTGTAGAATTTATTTCAAATTTTTACCGGATTATTTGATGCACATTTATTTTTGATTGTTTCTGTGGTATTTAGCCCGACTCACTTATTTTGTGCCAGTGGAGTGTTTTGCACCGATTTTTGACAGAATGTTCTGGTAGTGGCGTGATGGGTTTTTAAGAATTTTGTGAAAAATCGACCAAGTCGTTATTGACATATGAGCAGGGTAGTGGAGGTAGCGGAGTGACAGGAAACAGGAGTATGTATAGAGGGCATAGGGGTAGCAGTTAGCGTGAAGGGTAGGATAGCGAGTAATGAGGTACCGGGTTGCGGGAAACGGATAGCAGTTTAGGTCTTTATAAATTTGCAATCAAAATCAATAAAGCTCAAGGTCAATTTTTATAATTGTGTGGCTAAGATTTAGATGCGACGGATAGTCTTTATATCTACGCAGACAGAAAAACAAAAAATATTGAAAAATTAAATTTGTTTGAAATTTAATATTTGTTTTGTTCCTCATTTCTCAACCATCCAATCACATGTGCCACTGCGAAGTGTGGCAGGGTACAGCTAGTTAATAAATAAATAGAGTGGCGCGACAGCTCTTGAAGAGCCAAGACCTGAGTGGCTTACTCTCATCAACAATTCTCTAGTTGCGTGTGAAGAATTGAGGGGACCTACAATTTAACGCCAATTCCAAACGGCAAAGTTGTGAAGCATTTTTTCATGCCCGTGAAAGATGAAATAAAAACTATGGGCACGAGTAGGACTCGTATCCACGACGTTCTGCTAAACAGCCAATGCACCTTACCACTAAGCTGCGGACCTTTGTAAAATACAAGTACAATTTCGTAATCAACAAAGTTTGGTGAAACAGAATTTATTCAAAAAATCACAAACTTTGTTAAAAAACGCTTTTAATTACAAATTTGTAGGTTGGTGAAACAGGACAGAGCCTGTTAAGCTTAATATTTTTTGGGTTGTTTATAGAATGCTTACAATTTAGTTCGTAGCATTCCTAAAGGCTGTAATATTATAAAGTTTGTTGCTCTCTATTTATCAATTTCATATTGCTTCAAGAACAATTCTTCAATGAATAACAAGAATAACAAAGACATCACATTAAACTGCCCCAAAATTATTTCAAGAGAATATTAAATTATTAGTTGGTCCTCCCGTTTTGCTTAAGATTCCAAAAAAAAACAAAATAAAATCGTTGAACAAATTTAACGCTTTCGTGACTCCTAATTTCTTTCAAGGATAATGAATACAAACTACTTTTGTATTAAACAAGTTGAAGAATACACAAATGAGTGTTCGTGAAGATGGGTTCAAGAATTAGTTGCCCTTACCGTATCCTCTCAAGAAATATCTACTATGCCACTTTGCTACTTATTCAATTAAACATTTAAATGCCTTTTAAATTGAAAGTGCATTCAATTTCACTGTGATTTATTTCATAAGGCTTACATCTTCTCAAGTTTCTCATGAAAAGATTTCGCTTAGCTACCTATAACTTGGCAATGAAAGGAAGTTGTGTTCGCATATATCTATCTTTATATTATTTCTCAAATTCAACCCACACAATTTTTATATTTGAAAATGTTTATTCCATCTTTTATATCCTAACAGAATATGAAACAAGAAACCAGAAAACTCTTACCGAAAAACAACATCGTAAAATGCCAAGAAGAAAGCGAACCAACCATCAGCAACCAACAAACAGCCTCAGAGCTACGAGTATTCAATGTTCGTTATAAGTTGAAAGAACAAGAAATATACCCAATCTCCTCCAAAAACAGCCCACCTCCATGCTCAATCACTTAATAGAGGCTCCTTTATAGGTAGCCCTAAACGAGTGTAGCTTTATTTAAACTCGTACATCTATATATGTACATAAGTCCTTTAGAATTGCCTTTGCGGCTTTACATCATTTATTTCCATTGAAATTCAAAACTCAAGAAAATTTAAACTAAGCCTTTTCAAATAATAAATGTGTGTCTTCACAAATAATACAAACACGAAAAAAAAACTGTTTCAAGGGTGAATTTCTTTTTGAACAGGATAAATGGCCAAAAACCTTTACAAATGCATTCATTTAAAAATGAAAAAAACAAATCAGTTTTATTTGAAAACTTCCATTCAACGAAATGATATGCAAATGGAAATTTTTTTTTATTTAGGTTTTTAATTGTTTCTTATATTTTCTTTAGAAAATAATTCATTACTTAACTAAATAAAATTCAAACAAAAATTAGAGAACGTTCTTTTTGTCTTCTTTTCGGCCGCGCCCGTTATCTTGTTATTTTTGGAACGAATTTGAATTGTTAATTAGACAAATAAACTTGAAATGAAATGGAATTCTAATTACTAGACCGGATGTTTTAAACAAGCGAATTAATTTTTAATTCCTTCTGAAGGAATATAAGCCTTATTTTTGGGAGAGCTATCTGCATAAATGTGAAACGTATAATCTTTGTTTCAACTGTAACATTTTTGCTAGTCCTCGTGGGTGGACAGGACATGGACATTTGCCAGAAGTTCTGTTCACAGGAAATTTAAGAAGTTGAGGTTTGTATAATTAAGATAGTTTCTGATGTTCTGGAATTAAATAAAGGAGAATGGGCAAATTGGTCCACCTAGCGTCCACGAATGAGATATACATCGTTGGAAAGCTTAGTTTTAGTACATCATTTTATTATATGGGCACAAATCTGTAAACCATGGGGTTCCAGCAGTACATGGCAACGAAGATTGCAATTAATGAAAAAATTAATTTAAATATTTTTCCGTTAAAATTATCAAACGGATTACTTTTGGTGACTTTTATGCAGTCCGATATTAAGGAGCTTTTATACTTATGTTCGTCAACAGGAATATCATGATTCTTGATGATACTATCACCAAACAGTACCAAAATTATGGTTGGAATCGGATAAGGCTATAGTCGATAATTAATAATCAAAATCGACGATTTATAGAGCGAAAATGTCGTTTTTTACTTTCAACATCGACTTTCGCATTTTTTTCGCAGATTTTCCACAATTACAAGAAGAAGATCTTGTTTTGATCGCTCTGGGAACTTACCATATTAAACTTGCCCGCTCATACTGTGCTGAGCATTTTAATAATGGAATTTTTACCACCGATTTGTACACAGATCACAATCTTGGAGATTTAAATCGATACAATATAGACCCAGGACAACGAACATTTTTACTGAGAGCAAATATACAGTCCCGGCATAGTAGATCTAAGCAGTACTATACATATATTCTTGTTTATCCGGAAGCGGAAGGAAGAAATGCTTTCAAACATTATTATTGCACTTGTTTAACAGGGCGTCGCACTATTGGTACTTGTGCACATGTAATATCGATTTTATGGTATCTATCTTGGGCCCGACATCAAGGCGTGTTCATACCACCAGCTTTCAATATGAATAACGTTATTCTTGATGATACTATCATGTAATATAATAAAATTCTACTTTGTTTATTCGATTTCGCAAGTGTTTTTCATATTTTTTGGTCGCTTATTTTACCCATCTCCCATTGTTCTCGACAAAAAAAATATTCAAATGTTGATATACTCCATAGTATTAAGTTGTTATCATAGGTGGGGTTTCTGTTCACTAGGTGGACCAGCTCCCATATATTTTTGCCCATTCTCCTTTGAGATAATGTTGACAGGGGAGATGGAGTATATTGTATTATCCGGCTCACAATCCATAAAGGACCTCAGCCTGACATACTGCAGCCTTCCCTCGCGTGCACTCTCCAGTCACCGAAACCAAGCGCTCTAGCATCCGCAGTCACTTGGTCCTTGTACCGTACGTAGGTTCGGTCTTCCTTGTCGTCTCGAACCTGCGGGGGTGATGAGAAGACTTTCTTGGCTGGAGCGTTGTCCTCCATTCGCTCGATGTGGCCAATGTAGTCGTCTTTTCTTGGCCTTCTGGGCTACATCCACATCTTGGTTGAGCTCGTACAGTTCTCGGTTGAACCTTCTTCTCCATTCGTCATCGTCGCATACGAGACCGAAAATCCTTCGAAGAATTTTTCTATTGAAAGTGCCCAGTATCAATTCTCCCGTCCAGCACTCGGCGCCGTAGAGTGAGACTGGTTATATCAAAGTTTTGTATAGCAGACACTTTGTATTTCGAATGAGGAGTTTTGAACCCAGTTGTTTTGCAAACCCGAAGCAGCAGCGGTTCGCTAGGGTAATTCTTCTTCAAATCTCCACTAAGTTGTCGTTTGTGGGATTGATGTTTTTTCCAAGGTAGGTAACTGCTCAAAAAAATAAATAGAGTGGCGTGACAGCTGTTGGAGAGCCAAGGCCTAGTGGCTTACTCTCATCAACAATTCTCTGGGTGCGTGTCAAAAATTGAGGGGACCTAAAATATAACGCCGATTCCAAAGGGCAAAGTTGAGAAGCATTTTTTCATGACAGCTTGATACTCTTGGAAGTTTTGTCAGTTCTTCGCAAGACACAGTGCCCGTGAAGGATGAAATAAAAACTTTATGGACACCCACGACGTTCTGCTTAGCAGCCAACGCACCTAACCACGAAGCTACGGACACTACAACTCCTTAACTACCTCAGTGCCGTTTTGTCCAAGATGGTGGACAGATGTTGCTTTGTTTGTTGATAGCATGTACTTTGTTTTGTCCTCATTCACTTCAAGACCAACGTGTTTTGCCTGTTCTTCAATCACTGTGTTCCTCAGTGTTCTCTTGGATCTACCGATGATGTCTATTTCGTCCACATAGCCTAGGAATTGGGTGAACTTGTTGAAGACAGTGTTTTCCGTGCTTACACCTGCCTTGCGCACTGCTGCAGGACGTCACATGACAACGCATCTCCTTGTCTAAACCCTGCGCATGTTTGGAATAACTCGGATGAGCTGTTACCCATTTGCACACTGCACTGGGTATTGTTAAGCGTCATGCGGCACAGCTGGATCAGTATTTTTTGGGATCCCGAATTCAGACATCGCCATCATAAGCTCTTGGCGGTGAATGCTATCATACGTAGCTTTAAAGTCGATAAAAAGATGGTGGGTTTCGACTTGAAATTCGTTGGTCTTTTCCAGGATCTGTCTCAGTGTGAATATTTGGTCTATCTCTGTTCTGCCTGGCCTAAAGCCACACTTGTACGTGCCGATTATTGTATTGCAGAAAGGTTTAAGACGCTCACACAGTACGTTGGATAGGATTTTGTATGCAACATTGACAGGAGATGGTGATGCAGCGTAAACTTACGTAAACCAATTTTTGACGAAATGCTGCCTGATTGGTGCGAGTTTTTTGTTGCTAAGGCCCGTTGAACCTTATTTCCATGTTCAGTAATGAAATAAACTGTGCCTGTGTTTTCTTTTTGTTCTTTTTCATAAGCCTTCTTCTTATCTGTTTGGTAACTCAAACGAAAGAACCATAGATAAGTAGGACACTTTTCTTGTAAAAAATTGTTTACGAATAAATTATACTATGAAAAGTGTTCAAAAAGAGTTTCTCGTTATACCATCAATAGATTTGCACTTCTCTGTAGGTGTCTATTATCTCACCGATCCTTTGTATTTCAAAGTTTAGGTACTTTGCAAGTTTTACACGATTTGAGAATTCAAAAAACATCTATCAAAGATTTCAATGTCATGAAGTCAATTTTTGCAAAACTATTTGTAGGTACCATGGGCGCGTGGCTACGTTTATAATTTGCTCATGCACAACAACTTTGCTTAAGATCATCATATGGTCAAATGCATAATTAACGTTTCTATAGGGAAAGTGGTGTGTCCCAATTTTCGGCCATATCTCATGAACGATTGGTCGATTTTGTACAAAATACTTAAAACCCATCTACACCACTACTCGAATATTCCCTAAAATTATGGTGCCAAACACTCCACTGGTACAAAAGTAGTGAGTCCTCACCGGATTTGCATAATATATTCAAATATTACTAGCTGACCCGGCAGACTTCGTACTGCCTCAATCGATAAATAAATGACTTTCACTTTTCTCTTCCCCGCTACCTTCTACCCGCTACCCAGTTACCCCTAGTAAGCTAGAAAATGAAACGACCTTGCTATAAATGGAATACGGTTAAGATAATTTAGCTTCGGCAGACCTTGTCCTTTGTAAAATACTTGCATCTTCCGGGACCTTTACAAAACAACCTTTACTCAGATAACTGCTGATTCTAAGATAATCTAAATTATACGCTTTGGCTCAGAACAACATCTTACTTCAAGTTATGAATCAGCGAAATTGCTTTGACTATTCTTCCCATTTTTAACGTTCTATAAAATACAAAATTCACAAATTTCACCGTGGTATGCGATAGTGTTCGTAGCTTAGTGGTTAATTGTGTTGGCTGCTAATCACAACGTAGTAGGTTCGAGTCCTACTCGTGCCCATAGTTTTTATTTCATCTTTCTCGGGCACTGTCTTGCGAAGAACTGACAAAACTTCCAAGAGTATCATCTGTCATGAAACAGTGCTTCTCAACTTTTCCGTCCGGAATCGACGGCCTTGGCTCTTCAAGAGCTGTCGCGCCACTCTATTTATTTACATGCAATTACGAGTCACTATGGCGTATGTGTGCCTTTACTTCTTTTTTTTGTTATTCCAAGAAGAATGAGAATGAGTAAACCAATTTAAACTAAACGTAATACTGTTTTTTTAATATTTCAACGAGTAAATATTTTGAATTGAAACACAAGACTCTCGAATCCACCCGCAAATCATTTCATGCCAATTTGCTTTGCTCCCGTCATTGGCTACAAAAAGGACAATTGAAATTCAAGTGGCTTACCACTGGCGATGCTGTTCTATAGCCCAGTTGCTAGTTGCGGTTTAAGTTTCTGAAAAAATTGGTTTGAAGAGTATAACTACTACTTGGATTCTAACCGATTTTTTTGTACGGGCAGCAACTCCCTGTGTATGTGAAATGTTGTGTTTACTTTTGTGGTAAATGTCAAATGATTTACTTGAAAATAATATTGCAATTTGTAATGGGAATGGGGAGTGAACCACAAATAGATATAATTTACACGTGATTGAAGTCGGTGAAGACTTTGAAAAGCAAAACAAACCTTCGGAGAGGTTCACAAATAAACTCATGCTAATCATAATATGCTTGAGCTTTCTTTGTAAGGGTTGTAACGAACAGTTATATTTTCAATCGCATCCGATAAGTCGAGATTCACAACATGACAGGCCGGACTATTTTCTTATTACTAAAACCAGCACACCGTATTCAACGAAGTTACAAGCAGGCAGTTTTTTTTCCAGATTACAGTACAAAATTAAACTTCGTATAATATAATTCACACCGTGTTTCTGTACAAATATAATGAAGTTATAGTAATTCGGAGCTCATACCTATACCGTATTAGAAATAGCAAATACCGATTAGCCTGACGCTTCCCACCTTTGCAAGTATCAACAGGAGAAAGCAGTTAAGTTTTTACCGAAAGTTATTATTGACTTCTTCAGAGTTGCCCCGCCGCCGTTTGCCTACCGTTTGCTCTTTTTGAGCTGGCCATTAATTTGCATTTCCGAAACCGAGAATACCCTTCCATCGGGGATTGGGGTCTTACAGATTATACCTATTCCTTTCCTTCAGATTCAGAGTGTGATTTTATAGAGTTTACCTTCTCCTCACCAGAGTTTGTTCCTACAGAGTATACCTACTCCTCACCGAGTTCGGTCCTATCCAGTGTTTATCTTCTCCTCACAGAGAGTTCTGTCCTTTCCAGTGTCTACCTACTCCTCACAGAGTTCGGTCTTACCCAGACTATATCTGCTCCTAACAGAGTGTGAACATATCGTGAAATACCGGCTCTTGCAAAAGCGTGGTTTTACCGTATTTTAAGGTATTAGATTAAGTACTGAATTAAAAACTATTGAATACAATGCTAAAGCTGAATAAACGTACTATATTATGAAAAGCATCAAAATATAAACTGATGTTTGTAAAATTATATGAATAAGGACATACATTGGCAACTGGAAGTGTTCCAATTTTCTTAACTCGAGTTGATTTGCTTTCCTTAAGTAACATCCTGGACATTCGACGAGCAATACCTTGTCCTAAGAAAAAAAGCAGTTACAGGGTCTATGTTACTGTCTTACACAGCTACCTTGAGTTGATCTGAAAATGTTTGGATATGAGAAATGTTTATGTATCATCATGTTCCGTGGTTAATTGTTTGAGAAACCACGAAAAAGTTCTACTTTGACCTTTTTATGTCATAAATGTACGATCGCCAGTGAGGGGGACACCTGTAAGAGGTTTGGGATTTATCTCTTGTAGATAACTGGTTTACTTTTATATATGTACCTTCTAATTGTTCTAAAAGAAAATATTGCAACATGCTCATGCTTTTGAAAATCAATCTTAAACTGACCAAAACCTCAAGAAATGTGGTTTCTAGATACAAAATCACCGAAAATTGATTTCGATGTACTCATCTCTTGACAATAGAATTTCTTCAAAAGCTGGCAGCAAATACCTTAGTAGCTAAAATACTTGGAATTGTACTCAAATAATAAATTGCTTTAAAAGAAACCCTCAAAAGATGTTTCTGCTCTATAATATAATATAATGACGTTGCCGTCTTTATATTATATGCGTTCCAAATGAAGAATACATTTTAAACATCTATCTATCGATAGAAAGCCCTTTTTCTTTAAAATAAAAGATTTTGGAGGAAACTTCTATAATCTTGATCCTAATGACAATCTTCGCATATTTGTATTTATTCCGTCAAACCATTTGTATTTATTTACCTTATCCTGAGATCCATTTGTTTTTTTCCGACGCAAAATAACACTTATCCAAAGGAATTATCAAAACAAAAATCTTTTCCCTCAGAAGAAAAAAAAAACCCTGACACTTATCAAATCAGACAAAAATGTTATCTTTTCCTTCGGGAGAGTTGAATTTAATTCTGTTTGACAGACAGAAAACAAATAAACCGAATTATATGTGCGCCCTAATAAGAATTGTCTTAAGATTTCATAAGATACGTAAACTGAATTTTCGCCGATTTTTCATCTCTTTCTTGAATAATTATGGATGCAAAATAATTTCTCCAAGTTGACATTTTGTTGGTTCATAATTCTCACGAATGAATTGCTTACCAAAGTTTAAGAAGAATGTCAGCACTTTAAATTCAGTAATGTTTTTTAAACGAATAAATAGTATGGCGTATACATACTTTTTACTGCAATAGCATTTTTATTCGCTTGAAAGTTCGAATTCAAGATTTAAAAAAAAATATACTATTATATTGTCCGTGGCTTAGTGAATATGTGCATTGGCTGCTTAACAGAACGTTGTGGGTTCGAATTCTACTCGTGCCCATAAATGTTTTTATTTCATCGTTCATGGGTGTCAAATTAATCCAGTTAAAGAAAGGGCTCCGAAGAGAACCGTATGGCAATACGAGAAAGCCAACTGGGACGGTCTCAACAACTTTTTCTGGATCTTTGGTCACTATGCTGCCTCGATAGTGACGTAGACTCCAGCGCAGATATGATTACTAATATGATTATTTTGGGAATGAAAACGTTTATCCCGAATAGGGTTAAAAGCATCACACCCAAGGAAAAGTCATGGTTTGACTCAAGCTGTAAAGAGGGTATCAGGGAAAAGGAAGTTAAGTTCCAGTGTTTAAGAGCCAACCCAACTGAGGAAAACTGGAACAAGTTTAAACAAGCCAGGAATGCCTGCAATGCCCATTATTCGTCGGATCAAATTTTTACATGACCAAGGATCAAGGCATAACATACTGCAATGTCCCAACAGCAGTCAGAATTTTTGGTCATTTCTTAAAAACATGAAGAATTCTACGCTCATTGACAATGACAACCCAGTTGTAAGCTCGCTCGTGAAAGCTTACCTTTTTGTTAGGCAGTATCTCTCCTTGTTTTACCGTTACTTCTACAGTAATTGCTCTAGTAAAATAGCCAGTTGCATTCTTAAGGCATCCTTAAACAATTCAACCGTAAAACCACCGCTTCCAGGAATGCCCATCAGTTTGTCCTCGAGCCCAACTTTTGTCGTACGCTCAGGTATAGAGAATCGTTCTTTAGCGGTAATACGCGAATGTGGAACTCTCTTCCACACTCTGTCTTTCCCGATCATTGCAATGTTCAGGAATTAAAGACTAATGTACATCGGCACCTCCTCTCCAACCCCTTCATTCTTTCCTAAAGCACTCACTGCGTCTATGACATAATAAGGGTATAAAAACCCCTTGAGTGTGTGTTTATTATAAAAAAACTGCCTCTTGCGAAGAACTGACAAAACGTACAAGAGTATCAATCTGCCATGGAAAAAAGTGCTTCTCAACTTTGCCACTTGGAATCGGCGTTAGGTTTCTTCAATTCTCCACACGCACTCAGAAAATTGTTGATTAGAGTAAGCCACTTAGGCCTCGGCTTTTCATGGGCCGTCGCGCCACACTATTTATACTGTTGTGTACTTTCATATTTGTTTTTAGAGACGGTCCTATAATGATGAGTACTGCTGCAGACCAATAAGTTTAATTCGTATAAAAAAGAAGTTGCACTTTAAAATAAAATTATTCCTTCTTTGATAAGTCAAAAAATATCATCGTTTCCTTTTCATTCGTAATTTTCGTCGATAATAATTCACTTGAAAATTAAAAGTGCTTTTCTATAGTGGTTAATTTACAAGGACGTTAAAAGGACCTCAAAGTAGATGTAAGTACATCAATTTTTTATAGTTTAAATGGTCAACTTTTCCAATAAAACCATTCACCGTGTCACCAAAGAAAAAGAAAAATATACATAAAAACGTGCGACCACTCGTGCAGTTTAATTACTTTCATTTCACAAAACTATTGGACACTATGATACCTCATGTGTCGAATTCAACAATCAATCGAATTGAGTTAATTGGAAACGTCCAATCAATTTCATCAATACGCACGAATACAACGTAATTCTTATACCACCAGACAAGATGTTTATAAAATGAACGCTCGCTTCCGTAACAGAGATTACGCCGGATACAATTTCCTATGAACTTTTTGTTTCTCCGTATTCCTGCACAAAATACAAAGTAAGTGGCAGCAAGAAACTTCCATCAAGAAAGGAAAACAAAAACAAACAAAAAAATCAGGTTTCCACTTTGATGTTTTATTTTGTATTTGCTTAAGAAATTCATTTTAATTGCTTACTCCTCCACTTGACATGGAAAGAAAAAAAAATAATTTAATGAAATCCCAACAGTTAGGGAATAAACTTTCAACAAGAAAACACACACATACATACGTATGTATAGTATAAAATATTTAAGACGTAATGATTTCTCACATAAGGGACTACTAATAAATTTGAGTAGGAAGACCAACTTGTTTTAAGAGCCGCCAGAGGCTTTTGAGGCTGGGAAGTTTTTGCGGGGTTGATTTTTGACACTTGCCTATTTAAGTTGCTCGGAGATTTGGCAAATGGGTTTTCCATGTTAAAATTTGTGTTATGAATACAAAAGGTGACATTTCTCAAAATCCTATTTTGTATTTTAACAGAATTGTTAATGGCCTTTCATGCTGTTCATTTTCTTTCAATCAATATGTCTAGGTCTAGTCTATGGATGTACGTAGGTACAGGCATACAATATAATGACGTTGCCCAGAGCAGAAACATCTTTTGAGCTTTTCTTTAAAGCAATTTATTAATTGAGTACAATTCCAAGTATTTTAGCTACTAAAGCATTTGTTGCCAGCTTTTCGAAGAAAATATACATATTTTGAAGAGATGAGTAGATCGAAATCGAGTTCAATACGAAGGTCAATTTTCCGCCGAAGCCGAATATTAGGCTAAAAGAAAACCGACCGAAGACGAAGGTTTAATAAAGCGAAGAATTCTCGTTTCGAATAAAATAAAAGTACAAACGATGTGACAAAATGTTTCAGACTGTCAGGCAATTTAAGAAATTCAAAAATTTAATTAAACATAAACTTGTGTATCCAACAATTTTGAAAACTCGAAAATTGATTATTATCCAGCGCCTAGTACGATGCTCGTTATTAATAAACAAATTCTTCGGCTTCATCCAAAACTTTGGCCCACCATATAACGAAGCCGAATGCTTGGCCGAATACTGTTTTTTTGACCGAAATTGACCGAAGACGGACACTACTAGTAACCTCACTTTTTGATGTTATGCTCAAATGTTTAATGTTGATTTTGTTAAGATTTCAATTATTATGTTTTGATTCTTTAATGATTTAGCATTAGCATGTTGAAAGATTTGCATTATTTTCATTTAGAGCAATTGAAAAATAATGAAATATAAATATTATTATTTATATTCAGCAGATTACCCAATGAATATTTTTTAAGTGAAACTCCTTATTCCTTAAAGGTTGATCACAGAATGATTATTTTATTATTGAGATTTCAATTTATATATCAGAAATAAATACTATGCATACTATGAACAATATTAAGAACTGAGTGATACAGCTGAGTGAAACACTTAATACATATTATTTCAACAGCCTCACTAGTGTTTCATAAACAAATTATTAAACAATTCAAAAAACAAAAACAACATTATAATCTATACAAAAAGTCCAAATTGTGGAATAAATTGTTTGAGTTTAATATTATCGACTGCCTTCGTCAATATGTCTGCAACCATTTCTTTTGTAGACTTGTACTGTAAATTTAGTTTTATTTCGCCTTTTACGTCTTGGTATAAGTGTTCTTGAATGGTTCAATAGAATCAGTGGCATTGCGCTTGACCTTGTAGACCCACCTGTTGCTTTCCGTCCAGCTGGTAGTTCGCACAGCTCCCAAGTGTTATTGGAAATCAACGATTCATATACACTCCTCATTGCTGCCTTCCGTTCTTCATTCTCTTCGCAGTCCTTAGCTTCTTGAAATGATTTGGGTTCACATCCATCATTCATAGCAGCTGCAAACATAGCATGTAAACTTAAAGCATCACGAGTATTTGCAGGTTGTGATATTATGCTTTCACTAAGTTCGGTTGCTATAGTACATGGAACAACTGACACCTCACTGAGAGCAACGTCAAAATCAGCCTCGTTAACTGAAGTGTAGTATGAATTCACTCTCTCCACAGCCTCACTGAATTCATCATTTGGGAAACTGTTTTCAACTGTGATGTTGCTTCTGTCTACGCACCCAGCAGCCTCACTCGAATTGCCGCCAATTTCCTTACTCAAAACGCCACCAGACATACTCGAATCACCGACACCCGATTCATTTCTGGTACAAATGGGATGTTCATCGTCTATATCACTTAGATTTTCATCAGATTCACTGTCTTCGCTTGAATCGCTCTCATAACCAACGCTTAGACACGTACCATCCTCTGTAGGAGCCTTAAGAGAAGAAGAAGAACGTTTAGAATTGAGTGTAGAATCTGACCGTTTGACTGAAGAACAGTTTAATTTATATAAATCGTTAACAAGTGGTGCAGTCGCAATCAATGACTTTGTTGAATCGTATATTCGACAACACTCTTTATCGAAGACCAAGGTATTGCCATGTTTAGCCATCTTACTCACAGACATGAGATTTGCACAAATATTTGGAACATGAAGCACATCTTTCACTGTGACATCGTGCTTTTGACCTGAATTTGCTCCAATTGACATTTTTATATCCCCAGCTTGCTGGACGTCAAGATAAGAATTATTACCTACGAGGATTTTACGTTGTATAGGTTCACGGACATCTACCAAATTGTCACCAATCATGGTCATGTGCGCGGATGCCCCTGAATCGATATACCAATCCTTCGATGAGCTTGATTGAGCCATGAAGGAACAAATGAATAGCTTCTCCTTCTCATCTTTGTTCTTTCTGTTTGGACACTTGTTCGCAAAATGGCCAACCTTGTCACACACGTAACATTTCACAAACTTTTGGGAAAAGTTTTTCGGTTTTTTATTGAAACGCTTCTTAGCGTACAATGCAGTCTCTGCACTGTCCTTGTTGTCATATGAAACTTCTTGAAGAAGGCGGTTTTGAACAAAATCAGTTGTCAGCTTTGCTGTTGAATTCTCGATTGCCATCACCATAGGACGATATTCATCTGGCAATCCTCCCAACATAAGCGCTGCCACCACATCATCACCAATTTCCAATCCAGCCTTTTTCACCTTTGTCGCCATTAGCACCATTTTATGCACATAATCCTCCATAGAAGAGAAATCTGATTGCTGAAGTCCTACCAACTGCTTAAGCAAATCCACTCTACGACCAATGCCTGTATCCTCGAATGCAGAACAAATAGAGTCCCATGCTTCTTTCGCTGTTGTACACTTTTCCGTGTATGTGTACAACGCAGATGACAACAACAAATTCAGCATTTGAATTGCCAAAAAATTTTTGTCCGGATCTGTTTCTGTACCGTCGAAACATTTCCAGTGACCCTTTGTGGCAAGATAGGCTTTTGCCTCAACCTTCCATTCATCGAAATTCTTACGGCCTTCCAATTTCTTTGGCTTACCCATTGCAGTTTTATCTCACAAACGTCTACCACGTTTACCCAAAAAGCTTGCAACCAAAAAACCAAAAAGAAAACACCAATAAGTTTCTTGAAAGAAGAATTCCAAACAATTACTGATTTATTGCCAATCTGGGCCCATAACCTAATGAAATATAAATATTATTATTTATATTCAGCAGATTACCCAATGAATATTTTTTAAGTGAAACTCCTTATTCCTTAAAGGTTGATCACAGAATGATTATTTTATTATTGAGATTTCAATTTATATATCAGAAATAAATACTATGCATACTATGAACAATATTAAGAACTGAGTGGATACACGCTGATGTGAAAACACTTACAGTCCCTTTAGTTTAATAGAATTCGCTAAACAGGATGCATAGTTATGCAGTGCATAAGGATTTATGTAGGCTCTATGTAACGTTGCACAAATTCTCATTTATAAAAAATTGTGCTTTAAATTTTAGTTATACAATGCTTATGTCAAAAAAGTACCAAAATGTAGCAATCTATTCCATTTATCTGTCTATCAAATCAGCTGTTTGTCATCATAACCAAAACAAATAGAGAAATAAATTATAAAAATTTGTATTGTGCTCGTTCCGTCCCCAATTTCTAAATTGCAGCCATTACATGGATATCTATGGGTGCGGCTACCCTTTGTCGCTGCTGAGGTCCGAACGGATAATATCAAATTTTTGATGATTTTTTCTTTCGAAAATCTACATATATTTTTTTTTTTTTTTTGATACTTCACTTCTTAGGTTCATTGGGTTGAACATTTTTTTTATAAACTTTCCGCCTTCTCCGAGTTGGTAAAACGTAATTTAAATTATTAAAATCACTAACGAACGAGCTAAGCTGGACAGGCATAATAATTGTTTTCTTTTCAATTTCAATAATAGAGAGAAATCAAAATGAAATTTACGAAATTATTTCCTTATGTAGCTCTATTCAACCTCAAAACGCGTTTAGCTTATTATGGGACTATGCAACCTTGCATAAGTTTTATAAATAGGATTTTTGCGTTTTGAGGCATTATAGAGATTACATAACTTTATGTAGGCTTTAAACTGCGTTTTTAAATAAGGCTGTTAATACAGTATTCATTTCAACCAAAAAACAACTTTAAGAAAGGAAAACGGAATCAGTTCCTCTCACACGAGAGAAACAGAAATCCTCAAACGCCTTGTAAAAAAGGTATCCTTCTCACCTCCGATCTACATTTATGACATAAAAAAACGTAAGTAGAACTTTTCACATGTAAAAAGGCAATAGCTACTAAAAATGGTGTTTCTTAATCACTGGACATGTTAACCTCATTTATGAAATGAATGGCATGAAGTTAGTGTACTCAATCCTCATAATGTATGTTCTGTTTTTCAAAGTCTTCACCAACTTTAATCAAATGTATCATATACTCGTATGTTTCACTCCCCATTCCCATTACAAATTGTAATATAATTTTCAAGAAAACCATTTGACATTTACCATAAAAGTAAACACGACATTTCACATACACAGGGAGTTGCTGTCCGTACAAAAAATTCAGTTAAAATCTAACTTTTTGCATAGTTATCCTCTTCAAACTAAAAAAAAACTAAAAGTTTTTTGAAACTAAAACCGCAACTAGCAACTGGGCTATAGAGCAGCATCGCCAGTGGTAAGCCACTTGAATTTCAAGTGTCCTTTTTGTAGCCAATGACGGGAGCAAAGCAAATTGGCATGGAATGATTTGCGGGTGGATTCGAGAGTTTTGTATTTCAATTGAAAATATTTACTCGTTGAAATATTTTAACAATATTGAGAAAGGTTTTATTTTAGTTTAGTTTAGTTTAGTTTATTTCGTCAATCTGATTACAATCATTATAGACTAGATACAATTTAATCAATTGTTGGGGGCTATATAGTTTAATAACTTAATAAATAAAAAAGATACATATTACTATGATTTACTTTTCATATATACAAATTTAAGAAATTTAAAGTGAATTTATTGTTCGAATGTTATTCAACACATATTCTTTAAACGAGTCTCTCGAAACATCAAGATTAAAATCGATCCTATTGCAAATTAAATTCACTTCTCTTATGCAACGCGTGATGGGCTCGTTACGACCATAGTTTGTGCGATGGAACGGCTCATAAAATTGAAAACGGTATCGTGTAAATCTCGAAGGTGCGCTGACGCTATTAACTAGTGTTAATAAAGGCGAACAATTGATATGCAGTGTTACAATATCTCTTATAAACATAATTGAAAAATAAGCCCGACGATCCTTTAGAGATAACATACCAAACAGTAAGCATCTACTATAGTATGAAGGCCTTGCTATCCTCCAATTAAGCTTATAAAATGCATATCTTGTAAAACTCTTCTGAACTCTCTCAATTCTGTCAATTGAGTTATTGTAATAGGGGTTCCAAACAATACAACAATATTCAAGGACTGACTTTACTAGGGAATTGTAGAGAGATTTTAAAGAATATGAATCTGTGAATTCCTTGGTATTTCTTTTTAGAAAACCGAGCATTTGATTTGCTTTGTTTATAATGTAATCGTAATGTGGTAAGAATGAAAGTTGTGTATCCAAGATAACTCCTAGGTCTTTTTTTCTAGTTACCCGTTCTAGAATTGTATTGTTGATTTTATAATCAAATACTATGGAATTAGAATTTCGGAAACACGATAAAATTTGACACTTCGAAACATTTAACAGAAGGTTATTTTCCATACACCATTTATGAAGCTTCGACAGATCGTCCAGAAGAAGGAAACAGTCAGTTTGACAAGAAACTTTTCGGTACAGTTTGAGGTCATCTGCAAACAGAAGGCAGTTTGAATTTTGAAAGATATCGGGAATGTCGTTGACGAATAACAAGAATAATAATGGACCCAAATGGCTTCCTTGTGGAACACCAGACGGAACCGAAACAGGTTTTGAGAGAAAGCCATCAACTTTTACAAATTGAACTCTAGCAGTTAAATATGACTCTAGCCATTTTAATAGGGAAGAGTGTATACCAAGAGATGATAGTTTGTGTAACAAGATTTGGTGGTTGACTCTATCGAATGCTTTCGCAAAGTCAGTGAAAATAATATCAGTTTGGAAACCGTTTTCCATATTTGTTATGGTACTATTGACTAGTAATGCTAAGTTAGTTGCCGTTGATTTTCCTGCTACGAACCCATGTTGAGAAACCGAAATATAACTTTGGAATAATACAGTCAACCTATTGCAAACAAGCTTTTCAAAAACCTTCGGAATACAAGATATTTTGCAAATAGGTCTATAATTAGTTACGTCCTGTTTTGATCCTGATTTGAAAATTGGAGTTAGATAAGACAACTTCCAGCAATCCAAGAAATATCCTTTGGCTAAGGAAAGATTAAAAATCCATGCAAGTGGTTGGGCTAGTGCAATGCAACATTTCCTGAGCTTTCATTCTTTTTGGAAAGAAAATTAAGGGTCCGCCATCTAACGGTTTTTTTTTTCAACTAGTGCTTATTTCGGGAATGGTAACACTTATCTAATGTCTGATCTGACAGATAATTAGTTTTATCCTTCCGCTGAACGAATATGGTTGTGTATACGCTTGAACAACGCTGGGAAATATTGCGACATTACTTTGAAAATCATGGTAATGTTGCAGAATGTGTGCGAAAACTGCGTACGGATTTTGGAAAAGGAGAAGCACCGTCAGCTTAAAACTTGGGCAAAAAAGTGAAAGAAACTGTCTCCTCATCGATAAACCAAAGCGTGAAAAGCCTAAGACAGTGCGTGCACGGTACACCCGAGAATATTGCTGCTGTGGCAGAAAGTGTGCGTGAAGCGCCATCAACATCAATTCACCGTCGTTCTCAACAATGGAACATTTCGGAGACATCATTGAGATGAACTCTGCATAAGGACCTTGGTATGACGCTATACAATTGGTTCGGGAGTTGAAGCCAACTGACCATCTGATACACCTAAAACGAGTCACTGTTTGGTGCGGATTTTGGTCCAGAGGCATAATTGGGCCATTTTTCTTCGAAAATTAGCAAGGAGTGGAACGAATTTTTGCCCACAAAAATTGAAGAGGAGGATATTGGCAACATTTTGTTTCAACAGGACGGGAGCGCTAGGTGCCACGCAGCCGAAGCTACACTCGATGTTTTGCGCCCTGTTTTTGAAGATCGCATTATCATCCGCCGAGCTGATGACGTTTGGCCACGTCGGAGCTGCGATTGACACCGTTGGAGTATTATGTGTAGGGTGCCGCAAAAGATAAGTGTTACGCAGGACAACCCAGAGACAATTGATGCTTTAAAGGAAAATATTCGTGAAGCCATTGGTGAAATACAGCTGCACAAAATCGATAATGTGCTTAAAAATTGGACCGATCACGTAGGCTACTGCATGGCCAGCCGAGGCAGCCATTTGAATGAAATTATTTTCCCTTATTGTTCTTTCAAATAAAATAAGAAAGTTGAGAAAATATTCAGTAGTTTTTTTTATAGAATTTTCAAAAAAAAAAAGTTATTTGGCGGACCCTTTATATCAACAAAAATGAGTTTTCTTCTAAAAGTATCTCGATATCTGTAAACACCAAAACAAAAAGCGTGTAAAACAAATGTATGTAGACAGACACTTCACTTTTGCTACAATTTATTGAGATGCGATGTTTAAATGCCAAAAAAGGGTTGATAAACAAACAATTTTTACAGTTGAAATGAATCTTAAGAAAAATAAAACTTTCATCGTCCCAAAGGGTTTTCGGTACAGAGCCCCGGGACATATTTGGGCTATAACAAAGATGAAAAAGGACTTGCAATGAGTTGTCAACAAAAGAAACAAATTTTTACACTTAATAGTACATGGCGCTCAAGGGAAAACGAGTTCAAATAGACATTCGTTGTTCTAGAAGTATTGCTATTGAATCGTTTTAGCAATGAGCTGCTTAAAGCGACTTTATAGTGAGTGATTTAGGAACTAAGGATTATCTTATATATTATCCATTGAACTGCTTCTGGTTTCAGGAGTTTAACAAAATTTATGTTTAGAGACAAAAGAAATTAAGCTTGTATGTAAGTAAATTTAAACCTTAATAAAACTGCTCTTTGACAAAACAGATTTGTTTCTTAATGTCAAAAAAGAAGCATTCTTGTGTAGTATATTTTTATCGATGACAAAATGTAATAAAAATTTACTTACTTCTTTCCCGGAATCGATGGTAGTTTCAGCAATTTAATATTCCATTTAAATACAGCCGAACAAATAATCGTTGTTAAAATAAGAAATAATGTTGCAAGCGGTTGCACAAAAAGCAGCATCCCATGCGAGTTATTTTTCGTAGATTCAGCAATAAATTGTGACTGATACAATGGCATTAGCACCAATAGCAATGCCGATGTCACCATCAGACCCATTCCATAAATCAAAAGTAAATAAAATGCACTTTTAGCTCTTCGTCGAGCTTCTAAATTCTGCTTACGTTGCTGTTGGTCGCGTAGCAATAAATTTGGACATTTTTTATCCATTTGCAGTAAGGCGGAATTATCGCAGTCATTTGATGAAGATTTGACGAGAGATATTGAGATGAGCTCATCGGTTTCGGCATCCAAATGAATTCGGTTTGGCTCACTGTCGTTTTCTTCGTCGTCGTCTTCTTCTTCTTCTTCCTCCTCCTCTTCCTCTTCTTCCTCTTCCTCCTCTTCTTCATCGTCTTCATCTTCGTCGTCATCAACGTCAACATTTGAAAATAGATTTTCAATAAGTTCTTCCTGATCGGAGTGGGTATCGGGGCCGTAAAGGTTTCTCATAGTTCAATTTTTGAAGTAAAAACGTAGTCAAACAAACGACCTGCAATATAAGGTTGTTTTAAAAACAAAATGGTAATTTTAACACGGTGACATGATTAATGGCGAAGAAGATACAACAGCGAACTTTACGGGTTGTACAACGACATGGACCTAGCCAGAAGGGTCAAGGTCCAGAGACTCAGATGGCTCGGTCATTTAGAGTGAATGGACACCAATGCTCCGGCCCAGAAAGCCTTCGACACTATTCCCGAGGGACGTAGGAGGAGCGGAAGACAGCGACTCAGGTGGCGCACTCAAGTGGAAGAGGACCTCAATCAACTTGGAGTGCAAAACTGGAGACGACTAGCTATGGACCGAGCTAGCTGGCGGAGACTGTTGATTGAGGCCCAAGTCCACAACGGACTGTAGCGCCACATTAAGTAAGTAAGTAAGTAACATGATTAATTCAACCAGATTTGAAACTGTCACTGATTTTCACCTGCCTGCAATTAGGTTTTAAGAACAATATGGTAACTTTAACACGGGGACATGATTAACTTAACTGATTTTAAAGCTTCTACTAGTTGGGACAAAGTTATCAAGCGTTACGTATTTTTAAAAGTGAACTTTCAACGCGGCAGCATGATTATTTCTAGCAGATAAATAACTTTGTAAAAAAGCAGTCATAATAGCTCAATTTTTAAAGCAGATAACAATATTGATCTAGGATCAATGTCACAAGGCGAAAGGCCACCTTAAACTGCCATAGAGAAAATTTGCATCACTTCTTTTGTTTTTGTTTTTGTTTTTGTTTTGCCAAAGTGGCTCTCCATGCATTCATTGTATAAACGTAAGCCTATACAGTTATCTATGAATTGAAATAACCAAAGGAATCTCTGTGGAACGTTAAATTGGCGCCACAGAGGCGCATAATAAATCCATTATATATATAAACTGTCTGGCGCCAGTACAATACACTCTCTACACATTCATACATATGTATGTATACGCTGTCATTTCGTAGTAGAAATTCTTGTTGTTGTTGTTGTTTATTCTTGTTCTTGTTCCTTTGTAAACGAAAGACTACTTCGGTGCACAAGGGGAACGAAGAACTCTCAAAGGATGCCCCCAATATGGCTTCTAAGGATGGCACCATTATTGCGGCATCATATTTTTGCAATCACCATGCTGGCAGTTTTTTGTGCTTTGCTTTGTTTTTGTTGCTTATCAAGGATGAAAAAGGGGGGAGAACGTAAAGTATATTTACTTTTTCCTTAATATCTAGAAAAACAAACTCTCTGAAGAGTTCCGCACACAAAGTAAACAGGTGCAGCAATTTCAGAATCATAACGATGGTACACTCTCGGAACTCGAAGTCGGAAGTTCTCTGGTAAAGGAAATGGTGGTTTCAATTAAAATATCATGCCATGTGTACAGAACCCAGTTTTGACGTTGGTGCTCTTAAAAACGTCGGTTTATTTTCCATCTAGGACGAAAAATAAAAACAAAAAAAAAAGTGAAATTCATAGTTCGCAGCTCTCGGGAAGCAATTAAAAACAGTTTAAAGTTTTTTTTTTTGACGTTCACTTTTTTTTTATTTCATGACACAAACCAAAAAAATGGCCAAGGACAAAATCATTTAACCGTCAAGCAATTGATTGGCGAAAATCACTTAATCGGGTTGCAACGACAAAAAAAAAAGATTCCATTTATCCTGGCCCTTGACTTGTTATGCTATAAAATTGGTCTGTAATGTGTGTTGGAAACGACCCGAAAAGAGATGAGAGAGCCGAACCAGTGTGTATAATCGGAAAACGGAAAACGGAAGAAATCGATTTTGAAGTCAGTAAACAACAAATTTGTAAAAGAAGAGGATCCTGGGTTCAATTCACTTAAGAGGAATTCCATTTAATATGGAAATTCCATGCACACACAAACACACACCTTTTTATTGTTCCTCCGGTGTTGACGCGAACAAATTTTAAACGAACGACACACGTTCAATGGTTTATCTTGACTGAAGAACACTGGTCTCTGAAAATGTGATGCAAATCCTTAAAAAGGCTATCCGAACTCAATTTGTACTTGGAACTCTCACAGGATGCCACAGACTCATCAGGGGCACACAATCTCACACACGAAGGATGTTTTGTTTTTGTTTTTTAAGAGCAACAGAGATTCACAAGAGGATTTCCCCAGGTTCACTTGTGGTTTAGTTTCGGCATCAAATGGTATTTTGAAAAGAATGCACTTCCTTTGGCACAAAAGATTCTCAATTTGCTAGAAGTTTCATCTCAGACAGAAAGTATAATTACGACGACGACGACGACGACTTAACGAGTATTCATGCTCAACGATGCTGTGACTGTGACGTTATGAATGCATCCAGGACTCATCATCGAGTGAGCATGGAGGAATGGAATATGCGCAAAAAGACTCTCTAATTTGAGATGAGAGAATTCATTTCAATTGCTAGTCGAATGAAAAGAGAATTTCATGATTTTACCATTTTTTGTGTTGTGTCATTAAAATACCGGGCTGATTGTATATTAGAAATGGCATTTGCATCACTTGAAAAAAGAGAAAAGTAAGTTACTTCACAGTTCACGATGACGACGCGACGCACGACGAGGACGAACCTAACTAAACACTTGTTAGATCAGAAATTTCCATTTTGTGATAAGGATGCGAGATATTGTATTTGAAATAGATGCTAAGAGCATTTTGTCATTTTGGTAAAGGTACTTTCGGGTTGGCGATATTGTGAAGAACATAATAAATATGACAATGAGTTTCTCTGTTTGTCTGTCTATAATGTGTCGCTCGTAAAATAATTATTTTAATGGAATTCGGTTGGGATACGATACGTGTGGTTTGGTCCCGGTAAATGAACCTGAGTGATGGTGTATTGTTGGGTGTTGGGTTCAAAATGTGGTCTTTGTTTAATAGTTTTGTGACATTCTTGGTTAGTTTTGAAAAGAACACATTATACAGTCGAGAGGAGGGTGAATGTTCCCGAGACATTAAACTCGATGTAATTTAAATGCTGTTTGGGTTTGACCTTTTATGACAAGGGAATTATGCAGACATCTTAGACTATTTATAAGTCTTATTGTGAGTATGTCATTTCTCAGCATATTTGAATTTTTGTTTTAAAAAAATGACATTTGGAGTTTTTTTTACCAAATCCCGAGTTCACTGAAGACATCATATATGAGATAAGACAATTTTATTTAAAAAGAAAAACAGTAGTAGAGGGGTTTTCGATAAGCAAAATTAAAGCTGTAATTTTCAGGAAGCCATCACGTTAGAAATATTATTACCCAAAAAAAATAGGCAATGGTGGTATTGCCAGGTTCCACGAAGAAACATTAGGAATGCGTGAAAAGTAAAAACAAAAGCAGGCCTAAGAACTCCTAGTTCAAGCAAGTGCAAGACACCAGCATTCAGTTAGCCTATGAATTGAAACAATACAAAACCGAAAGGCTTGCAAGTGGAAGAGTAAAGTTCGCCTCACCATGGAGATCCGTACAGCAAAAGAAGACGAAGGAGAAAAAATAAACAGCATTGGCAAGCATGTGCACAGTTAAATAGTCGAATACACGCAAAATTCTCATCAAAATCTGCGCTGTATTTTTGAAAATCAAATTTGTTTAAAAAAAAGTACACATACGCCGTAGTGTACATTAGTGGAAAGCCTTAGATAAGAGTATTTTTTCACCACTTTTGTAGTTTAAAACTTCTTAATGACTTACTTCACTTAAAGTGGCGCCATAGTCCGTCTTAGACTCGAGCCTCGAGCAACAGTCTCCTCCAGACAGCTCGTCCCTAGTTATAACTGCCTCCAGTTTTGTACTCCGAGTTGATAAAGGCCCACTTCCACTTGAGTAGTGTTTTTACTCTTCTTCTTCGTCTGTAGGAAAGGTGTCGAGGGCTTTACGGACCGGAGTATTCGTGTCGAGTTTTGAACCTTCTCTTGGTTCGTGTCATTGTACAGTACAACCCGTAAAGCTAGCTCTTCATTCCATTCTCCATCAAAGCACACGGGGCCATAGATAACCCGAAGAACTTTCCTCTCGAAACCGCCTAAAATACTTTCATCCGATTTTATCAGTGTCCATGCTTCTGCACCATACACCAGAACTGGAATGATGAGGGTGTTGTATAGTTTTATCTTAGTTGATGGATTGAGGGCTTTGCCACTCAAGAATTATCCTTCGTCTGCGCTGGCGCTGGTGTTATTGCCCGTTCTAATAGCGGAGCCTAGAGAGACAAACTACTAAGCGTCTATTGTGACGTTCTGTCCGCATCGTCGGTGTCGGTTGGTCTAGGGTATTCCTCTTCTCAATTATCAGAAGGGCACCGTTTACATCACGCTGTGTTCTTCCCGTTATGGCAATATCATTGCCATACGCCAGAAGTTGAACATTCTTTTGGAAGATAGAACCTCTGGTGTTGACGGTGCAGTTTGGCACTATCTTGCAAATGCACGATGATAAAGAAATCGCATCGCCTTGTCTGATTTCCTTTTTGACATCGAATAATTTCGTAAGATGGATGTCAACCTTGATGGAGTAGCGTGAGTTCTACATCGTCATTTTGCACAAACAAATGAGCTCGGCAGGCATACCAAAACTAGACAAAGCTTTATACTGTTCGTTTCTATAAGAACGCGGCCTTTCAATCTATAAAAAAGTGGTAGGTGTCGATTTTTCATGTTCTGCGGAAAGGTGAAAATTCGCTCGATGTTTTTTTTTCTGGTCAGAAATCACATTGAAAAGCAACAAACAGATTATGATGGAAGGCTTCAGCACAGATAATAAATTTATACAGATGTCTCAAGCTTTAACACATTCACTTTATGCATGCAAAATCAATTTTGGCTCATCTCATCTCCTATAAATGAATACTTCGGCAAAGAAAAAAGCTCCCGAAAGCTCCTTGTCTGTTAAGGCTTTGTCTGTTAAGGGCAAAAAATGATTCATTTTTTTCTGCAGGATGAGACATCTGTATAAATTAATTATCTGTGGCTTCAGTCGTTCACATATTACGACCGAAAGGAACTTACAAGCGATGTTTAGGAGGCTAATTCCTCTGTAGTTGGCGCAGTTAAGAGGATTTCCATATTTAGAATAGGGCAAATAATGCTGAGGGTTCATTCATCGCACACGCATTTTTATCTTACAGATGTATTAGTGAATCTGTGGAAAATGTGGAAAAAACGGCAAAAAATATTAATTTTTCTACAATTTAACGCGCATATCGCAGAACTGCTTAATCAAACTAAACAATTCTTTTAATGTTGAATGTTCCATTTATCGAGAAAGGGTTTAAGCTATACAACGTTACGCTGCGAATATAATAAGAGCAAAGCATCAGTGAAAAGTGTTGCTAAAACGAGGAAAATTATACATACATATTTGAAAGCTTCGAGTTAAAAAGAATTTGACTTAGAGAGAGTTGACTGTTTTAATAAAATAACTTCGCAACAAAATCCATGCGCGCATGATGCACAAGTCAAGACGCATCTCTGGCCGTTCGACGAGGGAGAGGCGGACGAAGTCGCAGGCAACTGCTAGTATTTTATAAACATAAAAAACATAAGGCCCTCCGCACACGAAGCAACTGTTTTGCGAACTAGAATCGCAAATCAGTTGCTCGAGCAACTGTTTTGCAACTTTGTATATGTAGCTCTATAGGAGTGCCCCACAGTCGCGTCGACTGAAATGAAACCGGTTTGCAATCGGTTCCAACTAGTCGCACGTAACTGATTTTGTAGTTCGAATTTGAGTTGCTTAAGCAACTTTTTTGTTTTTGTTATTATAATTATAATATTAATTATATAAAAATAGATGTGTTTATTTGTTTCTATGTCTGGTATGGACTGCTAAACGGCCTAACAGATATTTATGGATTTTTAATGTTGTATTTTTGGAATTTTCTTTGCATTGGAAAAACCATACGCACGAGTCGGAAAACTGGAAAAATGAAATGTGATGATACATAGACATGAATTTGGTTTCTTGCTTGGTCTTTTTGTTCCAGAATCGCTCATCGAATAGAAAAATAGAAAGTTCTTGATGAAAAACCCGCAAAACTCATTAGAGTTGTAGGTTCTTTGGTTTTCAAATGAAATATTGTTGATATAAGACCGCGAATTTTAGGTGCATTCGTTTTCAAATAGATAAATAGAAAATTGTTGGTGGAAAATTCTGAAAGTTAAAAAAAGAGTGAATCATTTGATGGTTGATAACATTTAGGATTCTGATTATGTAAAGTTAAAGGATATTGGAAAGATATGTGATTTTTAATCATTCAAGGAGTTTATCTCAAGAAACTTAATTGGGGTGAAAAGGGCTTGGTTTGTTTGTAAATTTCAATTTGTCTAGGGTGGGTTCACTTCTCAATGAAGAAAATATAAAAGTCATTTTCCAATTTTGCTAATTCAGCTTTTAAAATTCAAAGAGGAAGTTATTGTAATGGGGCCGATTTTGTGAATCTCCAATTTTTGCATATCTCCCTGTTTCGAAGTCACTAGAATCCGAATCAAGCGTTTTTATGATGATGTGTTCGCATGTGCGTATGTGCGTTACGTTTTTTCGGCTCCATTATCTCGCGAACCACTCATCGTGTTGTCATGAAATTGATCACATTCGACGCGGTATTGTGTTGTTAAGAGCTAATTAGGTTTTGAGCAATTAAAAATCTAAGACAACCCTAATACAATGAAAATTATGATAATTTCTGCAATTATTTCAACAATAGTGTAAAAAATCTTATAGTAAGTGTGAAAAAAAAACAATATTCAGGAATATCATATTGGCTGGAGATTTTGCAAAACAACTAATGTTTTTACTAATTTTTCTACCCTGGGAAGTTAGTTGTGTGAACCACATGGGTCGCACTCATATTTTCTTGTGAATTTTTGGCAAGCAAAGGAAAAAAAAAAATCCGACAGCTTTCAGTTGTATGATAGAGCTCAGTTCCTGAGTACATATGTATAATTCCAAAGCTTATAACCATTACTCCATATCAATATTCACTAACTACAATTTAAATACACAAATGAAACATTTTTCATAGAACTTAAACTTTCCTTTTGTAATAGTCACAAAAGGAAAGTCACCCATTCCATTAAATACACCTGATTTTGTTTTTTATAGTCAAAAGGTCCAATTTTTTTCCGAAAATGACTTGACTATAAACTCTATATTACGAGGAAAAATATAAACAACTCATCTCTATATAATTCTATGTTCCTACATATTTAATTTGTCGTATGATTTATCTGAAAACCACTTGTTGGATTATAATGAAAGAAAAGTGTACTTCAACAAAAACCTGTAACACAGAAAATCAAGTATGTACCTACAGCTTTAAGAGTAAACATTTTTCTCGACTTTTTGCACTTGAAAATTACTAGCAGGCGCATTCATTTGAAAAGAGGTTAGGAGGCTAAATGCTTGAAGAAATGGAATCAACCATTCATAACAAGCGGCACATGAGTTCAAGTATTGCATTTAATTACAATGATAGAAATGCAAAGTAGAGGGAAGGAGCAAAGCAAAAGGAATGAAGGATTTCGCTTCTTTTTTTTGCTATGTTGACAAATCAAACGAGAGCTTATGTTAATTTTATGTTTCGGACGGAAATTCTTTCTTCTAATCTCTTTAGCAGGATTGTCCCTTTAATGCAATTTTTTATCATTTAAATGTTTATCCAAATTGGTTTTGTACATTCAAACAAACAAATACACCCAAATCATCATTTACTGTCATCAGCGATTTTCATTTCATCGACCGGCCTTTTTTTCAAATCACTTCTTGCTTCCTTTTCGCTCGCATCCTTAATTTCCCTTGAATAGCTTCATTATTGTGGGGAAACGGTTAATGAAATTGCATCCGTTACAGGCTAAAGCCAAGTAGTTAAGGTTACTTACTTATAACACAATAAGGGTGTCTTTTTAAATTGAATTATTTTTCTTAAGTGATCCTTGACAAAAAAAAAATATTCAATTATGTAAATGCTAAAAAAATAAACGCAAATGTGATACAGGTTTGATACAGATTTTGTGTAATGGAAATAGAAGTTAATTGCGTATTTTAAAAATGTACCTTTTGTATGAATTTATGATTTTTCTTTTTTCATTAATGCGAGGAGGAAAACATTTACATGATTCTAATTACGGACATGAATGTATGCATATGTAAATATATCATTGGTTCTTGAAAAGAATGATGTTCCTGAGACTTGAAGCAGCTCGTTAAATCAATTCAACTGTTGATGATGATGACGATGAGTCTCGGAAGTTTTCACAATCCATCAATCTCAACCTATAAGGACATACATAATCAACTCACATGCAGGTTAGGTATTCAATTTGTTAGACGTTAAATAAACAAATAATATCGTATTCCAGGGGATGAAAATGATTGATGACTAATATTTTCGTATACGTTTGCATCCATTAAGTGATAATTTATTCAATTCTTATGAATATTATTTATGTAAGACATAATGTTAATATAAGAAATAATCATATGTGAATCTGGTTGAAATTTGAGTTTAACAAAACTTAATGCAGAGTTGACTTTATGAATTATTTCATGAATATGAAGAAGAAATGTAAATTCAGATAAAAGCCCAAGATCCCTTATTGTTGCTTCTACTGTAGGTACTATCTGCAATTGTTTTAATGCTTTAACGTAAAAGGTCATTGTCTGGCATTTGATAATGTTGAGTTCTTAACAATTTTCGGTAAAACAGGTTGAGTAATTGTCGAGATCTGTTGCAACGATTTCAAAAAAGTTACTATTGGCAGCGTAAACGGATGTTTAACAATGTTTAATGACCATAAGTTAATTTCGTCATAAGAGGACAGGGCCTTAACCCCTTACTGCATGGTGGCTCATATTTGAGCCAAACCAGTTGTTTGTTCATAAATTTTAAATTTGTTTAAAAATATTTATGTTTCGTATTGTGTTATCAAGAAAATACACCTATTTACTGAAATTTACAAAAAATAATGAATTTATGAATGAGTTTAGCTATTTTTTTGATTATCCAAAACAGAAAAGACAGTAAAATCGAAAATGAGTACCAACGTGTAATTCAAAATTCCATAAAAAATATAAAAAATGGGTATTTCCTTGAAACAAAAATACATTCAGAAAGGTGATTATGTATTTATTGCATATAATTAGGTTTTTTGTGTTTATGATCCGAATAGTTAGTAAAAAGTACCAAAAACTGAATGGACCATATATGGCACACCATGCAGAAATATACCCTTTTTTTTTATTGTCCTTTGCCTATCAAGGCAAAGGCGGAAGAGTTGATTTTTGATCTGCCTGAGGCTTTTGGGTAAAAAAAGGATTTTTTGTTGTTTCACTAAATACTTTTTAACTGCCTCAACTTCGGATATTGATCATCAGAGGCTAGAAATATCCTTTATATATAAGACAACGAGGGTAATAGGAATCAAACATTCTGAATTTCTATTGGAGATCAATTTGAAATTACGGATATAGCTTACAAAAAATTGTACTTTATTTACTTATAATTGACATTTATAAAGTGGAATAGTAAGTAAAGAAGTAAAAAATGCTAAAAAGTGGGTCAAGATTATTTACACAACAACATTTCAGACATTTTGACAAGATTGATAAACGTAAATTTTACGGCAGTGCTCATATCAGGATCCAAAGTTTTCCCGATAAAAGCAGTGATGAAGAACTTTCGCAAGAAGAAAATCAAGTCAATATTTCAATGGAAACACCGTTGGAGTCTGATATGTCTGATTGGAATTCCAAAGACGACATACGATTATCTCAAATACAGCGAGATATAGGAACGTCCCTCCAGAGGAAAACGGAACGAAAAACCCCGTTGGCGAGATGAGTTTTTAGAAAAGGATGAATCTGCATGTCAATTCATTGGTTATCCGAGCTTACCGGAGGTAATAAGGACCTTGGAGCTTCCTATACAGTTTTCAAATATATGTTGACGGATAAAACGTTCCGCCACATTGAAGAACAAACGATGCTATACGCTATGGAAAAACGACCAGAAAGGCCTCCACACATCACTGCAAAAGAAATCCAGCAGTTTATTGGAATGTGTCTTTACATGTCCGTAGTCTAGTTACCATTTATACGGACTTATTGGAATGAGTGCTTGGGGCACCCAAAGATTGCAAATGTGATGACTTGCAATTGGTTCCAGGAAATCAAACGATTCCTTCATTTCAATTCAAATTCAACACAAGTCCCCAAAGCTCGTCCTGGCTATGATCCTCTGCACAAAATACTCTTTGAACAAATAAGACAAAGGCTGCACAAAGTTCCGAGGGAAGAATATTAGGCAGTGGACTAACAAATCATTCCAACTAAAAACAGATCTTCAATGCGCCAATAAAATCCAAAGAAACCATACAAATGGGGATATAAAAGTTTTGTTCTAGCTCCGGATTCAGCTATGATTTTGAGCTGTATATTGGATAACAAGGCAGTAAACCATTGTCTGAAGTTCGACGTTACAACAGAAAGGAACAAGTTTATCAAACGGTTTCCTGTCCCAAAGCTGTAATGGTCTACAACAAACACATGGGTGGAGTGGATATTCAATAAATCCACTCCACCCATGTGTTTGCGCTTCTTGGATCACAGGATTCAAATAGGTCGATAAAATTTTACCACCGAATTTTTTTTCCACAAGTGTTATTTGGTAGTTGTCAACGCTTGGTTGCTTTATTGAAGCAATCTTCCCACTTCTGAGACCTGGATGCCCCTGGTGGATTTCAAGTGGGCTGTTGCTGAAGGTTTGTGCCGTAGCGAGAAGCAATATGGGAGTTCTAAGCGTGGGCGACCTTCTTTAGAACTGGAAACCGAAATACAGTCGAAGAAATTGGAAGGACCTTCTTGTGAAATGCCTTCTAGGGACATGCGACAAGATGGCGTTGGCCATTTACCCCTCTGGTCCACTAGGCAACGCTACAAAGCAGAGCTGTAACGGCCTATCATTTGTAATGTGTCAAAGATGTGTGCCATATCTGATCCAAACCGTAAAACTCATATTTCCCGAGTTTTTCGGAAAAAAATGAAAAATCCTGAAACACGTGACTTTTATTTTTGCTAAATCTATCCAATATTTTTTTTTTTCATCCAAAAAAAAAAAAAATCATGCAGTAAGGGGTTAATGACTACCTTGGGGTACACCAGAAGTTAAAACAAAAATAAATAGAGCGGCGCGACAGCTCTTGAAGAGCCAAGGCCTAAGTGGCTTACTCTCATCAACAATTCTCTGGGTGCGTGTGAAGAATTGAGGGGAACGTCGATTCCGAACGGCAAAGTTGAGAAGCACTTTTTCATGACAGATTGATACTCTTGGAAGTTTTGTCAGTTTTTCGCAAGAGCCAGTACCCGTGAAAGATGAAATAAAAACTATGGGCACGAGAAGGACTTCAACCCACGACATTCTGCTTAGCAGCCAACGCACCTAAGCACTAAGCTACAGCCACTACACTACACCAAAAGTTGCTTGAATATAGAATTGGAACGTGCGGATCAAAACTGGACATAATATTCAAGATCAAAAGGTGATCCATTTCAGGAAAAAGGGTTTAAAGTCTAAAAAGGAGCAGCATCGCTGGATTAATTTAAATGATGATAATGACGAGTGAATTTCTTGAATAATTCCCTGACTATGAAAAAATATCTGTATTTCAGTTTTGATTTGGATCACGTTTAAGTATTTTGAATGCTTCCCTCACTAAGAGTAATTCAGCTTGAAAGCCACAAGCAAATACATCAGGAAGCCGAAAAGACCTGAACACATTTAAGAACTCAAAAAATGCCTGCACCAACCCCACACTCCACGTTTGAACTATCAGTAAAATTAGTTGTGTCGAAGCCTGTCGTTGATAAAATACCTTCACATTATTTTCGGTATGGAATGATAACTTTAAATTCCTTACATAGGTCGAAATAAGGAGTGCAATAATCAGTTCTTGTCGAAAACATGTCCCTTGGGATGAGATTGGTTATATTACTCTGACCGATATTATATATTTCGTAATTTACTACAGAATTAAGGGTCTGCAACTAGTGTTTTTTGCACGAAATATAGTGGACAAAACTGCAGGAATCTCGAAAATAATTTTTATCTAGTAAGTTATTTTCAAGTCGACTGTAAATATACTTCTGTACAACGATTCTGATGCCTCTTGCAAGAAATTGGCTCTTATCTGTTCGTCCAGTCTTTTTATAACTTCATGCGTTGTGTTTTGCTAACATCCAGTCGCTTCTATGTCCATCCTATAAACAATTCCACTCTCACGTGCTGTATCCATTAACGCCTTAAACCATCCCGTTTGACTGTGTTTTGAGTGTAGGTAATGCTATTATTTTTGGTAGTCGATAGCTTGGCATTTTCAGTACTTCTGAATTGTATGTAATCCACGTGAAGATTCAAAGCTTTGATGAAAAGTGGGGATAATCCAGTTTCGAGCATTATCATATAGTTGGGTGAGTTTGGTAAACCCTAAGGAGTTTCTCTACATTTACAAACCTCCTACCTCCCCAAACCTGTGCTGCATAAAACATAACCGATTTCGACACCGTTATTAAAACCTTATACTTTTTGTTATTTTGTGTACACTCGAAGAACTCAAAAAGTTCTACACCGATTGAGCTGAAATTTTAACATGATATAAAATCCGTATGAAGGATTGTTTTTATTTATTTTTTGCATCAGTCACTAATCACAAATAGTGCCAATTTTAAAAAATAATGCTTTTCCCACTATAACAAAATTTAAACAAAATTGATCAATTTCCAAATACTCAATTTCAATTTATGTACATAAATTGTCAAACATATTTTTTTCATTGTGAGAATAAATACGTGTGTCAAGTCAGCAAAAAAATACTTTTTTTTAATAAAACGGTAAGCTATTGGGGCAGCGTGTCGCCTGTGCACCGAATTTAGACGGGTTTCGAATATGACTGAGGAAGAGCGAGCATCCGTAAGGAAGAGAAACAGAGAAAGCACCATCCAGAAGCGTAACGTGGACCCAGCAGAAAAACGAGCAGCCAGGAACGCGAAGGGTAAGGATAAATGAAACACGAACAGAAAGAACAGGTAATCTGCATCTGGAATATAATCATCTTGCGTTCCGGTACAATCCATCTGTTGATTATAGTTCAAGTCAGCATATTGTAATTGGTCAGATGAGTCATGTATGTGGCTACTGCCAAGCTCTAAAGTTTAATAATGAAACGAAAGGGATGTGTTGCGCTGATGGAAAATTCAAATTGTCTCACCTTGATGCACCACCAGAGCCATTAAAAACTTTACTTGCTGGATCTACCGCTTAATCGAAGCATTTCTTATCGAACATCAGGAAATGTAACTCTTGCTTCCAAATGACGTCATTTGGTGCGAATATCATGATTACTCAATTCATGCCAACTTTTAAAATCAAAGGGCAAATATATTACAATGATGGCTCCCTGCTCCCGTTCTCAGATAGAGACCATACATTTCTACAAATTTACTTCATTGGTGATGATAGAGATAAGTTAGATGCACGTTGTGGAATACACACCTCGCTAAGAAGATCCATTTTTTCGCAGCTGCAGGAGCTTCTTCACGAAAGGAACAATTTTGTGCGTTTATTCAAAACAGCAATTGATATGATGCCATCAGATACCCACAAAATTGTTATTCACGCAGACAAAACTCCCGCTGGAGAAGATGTCCGGAGATATAATGCTCCAGTTAAAGACGAAGTAGCAATTGTCATAATCGGAGATCAGTTTCAACCTAGAGATATTGTTCTCCATCGAAAAAATAATCAATTGATAAACGTATCAGAAACTTACCGTTGTAACAATTACTTACAATATCCAGTGATCTTTTGGGATGGTGCCGATGGATATCATTTCAATGTGAAAATGATAGATGCAGTAGATGGTGCAGAAATCAATAAAAAGTGCAGCTCAATGAACTTTTACGTCTACCATTTAATGATTCCTAGGAACGTCGACAATTATATTTTAAAATGCCGTCATTTGTTGATATGTATGCAAAAATTAAAACAGAACGTTTGCTATTTCTACGTTTGAATCAGACTAAATTACGCTCCGAAGAATAAATCCATTTGCAAGATGCCAGTTGTGAATGACGGTAATACAATCAATGTTGAAAAGCTAACTATTTTGCCATCTTCATACATTAGCAGTCCACGTCACATGCAAGAATATGCTCAAGTTGCAATGTCATATGTTCGGCATTACGGGGTTCTAGATTTATTTATCACTTTCACGTAAATCCAGTTTGGGACGAGATACGGCAGCTGTTACTTCCTGGGCAATCACACTTGGATAGGCATGACATTATAGCACGTGTTTTCCGACAAAAGCTTAAATCGCTGATGGATTTCATCGTGGAACATAAAGTTGTTGGATCTGTGCGCTGCTGGATGTATTCAGTGGAATGGCAAAAGAGATTGCCACATGCGCATGCACTAATCTGGCTCTACAATAAAATAACTTCAGACGAAATCGATGATGTGATATGCGCTGAGATTCCACGGGCTGACTTCGATAAGGATTTACATGTAGTTATCATCAAAAACATGACACATGGACCATGTGGTACACTTAATTCAAAGTCACCATGCATGGTAGATGGGAAATGCTGTAAGCAATATCCTCGAGCATTCACAGCCAACACAGTAACAGGTGACGATGTATAGAAGATGATCAACTGAAGATGGTGGGAATTTGGCAACTATACACATGCAAAATGGTGATATTGATATAGAAACCGTTGGGTGGTTCCATATTCTCCTGTACTATCAAAAACATATAAAGCACACATAAACGTAGAATATTGCAATTCCGTTAAACGAATTAAATATATCTGTAAATATGTTAATAAAGTCGGCGATATGGCAGTTTTTAGTGTGCAATCAGATAATAGTGACACAAATGCAGTACGATATATCGATGAATTTGCTCAATACCAGGCTGGAAGATATATAAGCAGCAATGAAGTTGCACATCCCATGCATGAACGCAATCCAGCTGTGGTTCACTTGGCAGTGCATTTAGAAAATGGACAGCGCGTTTATTTCACAGCTGCAAATGTGCAAGAAAGAGCCCTTAATCCACCTAATACAATTCTGACTGCTTTTTTCACCCTATGTCAGGAAGACGCTTTTGCCAGAACGCTGATGTATTCAGAAATTCCCTCTTACTACACGTGAAATGAACCTAAAAAAGGATTCGTACGACGCAGACGAGGGGAGTCAGTCGACGGTCAACCTGGCATTCTCAAAGAAAATACAATTGGTAGACTTTAATCAAGATGAATGTTTTTCTCCTTCGCATGTTATTGGTTAATGTGCCTGGTCCTAGAAACCTAGATCTTTTCAGGAATTAAAAATAGTTGACGGCGTGACACATGTTACTTTCCGCGCTGCGTGTCAAGCTCTGAATTTATTAGAAAATGACCAACAGTGGAACATATGCATCAATGACGCGTGCAACACTGCACATCCAAACCAAATTCGGACATTATTCGCAATTATATTGACCGCCTGCTTTTCTTCATCTCCCACAGAATTATGGAAAAGATATCGATCGCATATAGCTGAGGATATTTTAGAGTATACGCCTTAAAATTGCCATTATGACTTTAGAATTTACGAAGCATTGATAAATATTGAAGACAAGAGCTTACTTACTTACTTAAGGTGACGCTACAGTCCGTTGTGGACTTGGGCCTCAATCAACAGTCTCCGCCAGCCCGCTCGGCTCTTAGCTTGCTGTCTCCAGTTTTGCACTCCAAGTTGATTGAGGTCCTCTTCCACTTGAGTGCGCCACCTGAGTCGCGGTCTTCCTCTCCTCCTACGTCCCTCGGGTATACATTTGCTTGGGTCGTCATCAGTGTATCCGTCCGTTTCCGAGGCCTGTTGTTGCTTCGCAACTAGATTCTTTTCAACGTGGTCGGGAAGTCACCCCGACGCACAACCCCCAACCTGGAGTAACAGGCACTTGATGTGACTCCAAGTGCAAGAGCCGGAAAAACCGCTCCTTTTACGGCTTGGGCTTCAAATAAGTCGAAGTAGCCCGTAAAGGTGTTCACCAAGTAGTTCGGCCTAACTGGGACTTAAGACGCCACCGTTGATTCCAAACAAGAAATTCATTCGCTGCTGTCTCTCGATGGGAGTGCCTTAGTGGGAACACTCCTTTGTTGTGGGGTAATTAGTATTAACAGCCTACTTCGACCTGTCGACCATGGGAGGCCCTTCTGCGAAAACAAGTTTCGCGATCGCACAGCTCTTAGCTTCATAGTAGTAGTTACCGTAAGCCGCTCCGCCACGTCAAGGCTTGCCCAATGGAGGGAGGGGACAAGTGCTTAGCTATTGCAAATAAAGTTCTTAATCAATTAGGAATGCCAGCATACAAACCCGAATTGCGACTGCTGCATTTGACGTAGATTTACGCCGTGAACAGAGTTACAACATTTTTGATCTTCAGTCCAATCGAACATTCCCAAATTAACGCGTAAACATTTGGTTGATTGATTCTAGCAACGGTTCGATCAAAAAGTCACATAGCCTTAGCTCTTGCTTGGTCTGGAATAGCTGCGACATTCTTAACAGGTGGAAGAACTGCGCATTCAGCTCTAAAGTTGCCATTCAACATGCAAATCAATGACACTCCTACGTGCAATTTTTCTAAAGCATCCGGTATGGGAAAAGTATTACAAAAATGTAAATTAATTGTTTGGGATGTGACTCGCAGTTAAGAAATTAATGAATAACGTTGGTGAAGATGTCCTCATTCGTCAAATTCCCATGATCCCAACCACCATTTCAATTTAAAAGATTACAATTCCCAATTTGATTTGCAATCACAATCAATAAAGCTCAAGGACAATCCTTAGAATTGTGTGGTTTAGATTTAAATGCGAATTGCTTTTCACATGGACAACTGTATGTTGCATGTTCCCGAGTCGGCAAACAAGATAATCTCTATATCTACGCAGACAGCGGAAAAACAAAAACAGTTGTATATCCTCGAGTATTGCAAAATTAAACTTAAATGAAATGTATTCTTTGTTTTGTTTCTCATTTTTCAACCATTCAATTACAATGTGCCACTGCGAAGCGTGGAAGGGTACAGCTAGTGAGTTATATATTTATTGTTGAAGACAATTATCCAGGCGTGTATTTGAATAAGTAGAGTATTCGTTTTAAATGTATTTGCTTAGATGTACTTAATATTTGAAATGCAACAAATGAATTGAATCTTTGTTTCGGTTTGAAAAAGCAATTAGAATAAGGGATTTCTTTTTGTTTAAAGAAATTTCATTATATTTTATATTTATCGAAATGGTTAAAAAAAATAAATATACATATAAAGAGTTAAACATGACTCGTTGTTGTTTTTGTTTTTTTTTTTTCTGTTTTGGCTAAGTAAGAAAATAAAGACAACGAGTATTTATAATTTTTACATATGTATGTACTTTCTATTGTTTACTTTCTTTGTGTACTTCTGTTTCATCGCAAATTTCTTTTTTGTGGTTTTTTTGTTTTTACATTTTTTTATTCTGTTGACCAAAACGTAGTCAGAATCCTAATATAAGTTTAATAAAAAATAATTTGTAGAACACATTTTCCATTTTTCTTAGCCATTAAATACTAAAATAAAAACTAACATTGAAATCCATTTTAGCTTCAATTTTTTTAACCCTTCGAGAAACAGTTACGTTGCATTCGATAACAATATTGCATTCGTCAGTGGCGTAGATAGCTTTTCGCTATGGGGGGATATATCTAGTTCGCTCATTTTTTTTTTTTGAAGTTTTAATAACTCAAAAAAAAAAAAAAAAACAAATAAAAAACATCATTTAATTCATAAGGTAGTAATCTCTTCTCTATGTAAAGGGTTTTCCAATAAGAGGTGTTATTTTGAATAGCACGCTATTCCGAAAGCTGTCATTTTTTGACATTTTACAAGTAGAAACTACGCTATTAATAAAAATGGAACGATACACGCTTCAACAACGCATTGAAATTATTAAAATTCACTATAAACATGGTGAAAATTTGGCAGAGACGGTTCGTAAAACTAAAACATTTTTGGGTCGTCGCGAAGCACCTTGTCGGACAGCAATACAGAAATTGGTGGACAAATTCGATCTGTTGGAACAATTTAGTGATGTGAAGAATAAAAGCCGTACACGTCGCTCAAGAAAAACTGAGAATATTGCTGTTGTAGCCCAAAGTGTTGTAGAAAACCCAGGATTGTCCATTCCTCGTCGTTCTTTGGAATTAGGCATTCCACAAACGTCATTACACCGTATTTTGCATATAGACTTGGGTCTTAAGGCTTATAAAGATCAGTTAACACAAGAACTCAAGCCAGCTGATCATCAACAACGTCGTGTCTTTGCTGATTGGGTCCTTGAAATGCATGAAAATGACCCGGAATTTCATCGAAAAATCATCTTGACTGATGAGGCCCATTTCCACCTCGGAGGCTACGTCAACAAGCAAAACTGTCGCATCTGGGGCTCGGAAAACCCAGGATTTATTGTTGAAAAGCCTCTCCATCCTCAACGCATGACTTTTTGAATGTGCTGCATGTTTGCGGCGGTTTCTTATGCCAACTTAACAATGTGACACACGATGCGAAGAAATCTTAATAATTTAAATTTTTTTGTAATGGAAAGCTGGGTGGAAGCTCGTTTTCTTGCACATTTCTTTGTTATCAATTGGTGAGAGACGTAAAATAAAAGCATTTTAAAAATCGATATAAAAAGAAAAATTTTGCTATTTTTCCATAGAATGTAGGTATAGAATATACATTTGACAATGCTTCTAGGAATTCTGTGAGTAGTTATTAATGACAGAGTGCGTTTCTTTAACTCGTTTGGAACTGGTTATGTTGAACAATTATCGATCAGAATGGGGGGGGATATATCCCCCTGATCCCCCCCTATCTACGCCACTGGCATTCGTTGCTTCTATGTTTTTTTTTACCGTAAATCATTGCATTCGTTCTCTCGTGAAAAAAGTAAAACAGTTTATTCGAAAGGGAGCGAATCGTGTACAGTACTCGTTTATAAAAAGTAAGGTATTCATTTTAGTGTATTCTAATTTTAAAAAGTGTTATTAATCGAATGCACTGAAGTAGTGCATTCGCGTAGAAAATAAACGAATCATTCGTGCCTTTATTTCAGATGCAATGAAAATGTACACCCGGGCGTATACGTTTTTTTTTTTTGTAATTCAAAGTCATCCCATTTTCAACAACGTCATGTTAAATGAATTTTTAAGCTAGCTTATTGCTTCGGTCATCTGCCTCTTACAAGACTTCTTACGAGATTTATTGCACTTTGAACATCAATCTTTAACGAAATCTGTCAACTTTGAATATTCTAACAAATGATTTCGCAAATATTCTCGGCTTGTTGGAAAATTTGGAAAGGATCGTTTCCTTACCAAATTTTCCAACAAGACAAGAATATTTGCTTGTTATAATATGACCAAGTGATTAATTCGAAGGGTGTCAATTTTGTTGTAGAATGTATCGATAGTTAAATGCAAGCAAAGCTTTATCTACAATTTCACTCACCTTATTATTCGAACAAGCTCAATAAGAGTTGAATCTTGAATGGAACCTCTCTCCATTTGAGCGTCTAGCACAAATTTTACAGAAGCGATAACGAATACTTTACCAAGGTGTTCTTTTTAAAAAGAAACCCGTCTACAGAAATTCAAAAATACTAAATTATTCAGTCTTTTTGAACAAAGGACTTTGTCACGATATTATAAAATAGTTATAAGAATATATGCAGCCCTGTTCTGAACTTTTCAACCCATGAATATAAGGCAATGGAGTCAGTTTCATCAATGAAATATTTATTGAAATGTTTTGAAACATTAAATTGTATGGGTTGTTGATAGCTGTACCCATTTTTTATAGTTTTCAAAAAAGGATAAACATAAAATAAAACAGATTACTGTCCATATTGAGTAAAAAGGCTTTTTACGGCCGTTAAGTATACAAAATATGTGTTCTTTGTCCCAGAGGAAGACAACTTTAGGTTAAAAGTTTTAATGACATACGATACAAATGTTGATATTAAGTTAAATCTGGATTTTAAAATAAAAACTTTTACGACTTTGTGAGCCATTAGCGAATAATTTCTTCGGTCGATAATATGTTGGGTCATAGGCTGTACGAAATTGAAAAATACAGTGCTTCGCTAGTCGCAACGTTAAAACATGTATACGGCCAACCCGAAAAACTGATTTAGGCTCCGCCGCCGTTGAAAACAATGCATATGGATTCTATGATTCCATCGATAAAGAAATAAGCCTTTTTTCCTACTATATACATTTTTTATAGGATTTTACGAGAATAGGTCTCATTTTTGAACGACTGGCACTTTTGAATCCAACTTTTTTTGATAATTTAAACTACACCATTTCTAAATAAATGGACCGATACTTGCTTCACCATTGCATTGAAATTCACTTAAACTAAATCAATTTGGAGCTGTGCGTAGTAAATCACATTACAGACAGCCAATAGTGAAACTGGGTTGTTTTGATTCACTACTATAGGAATACCATGTTCCACGTAGGGCAAGGTAGAGTTCAACTTTCAACTTTTTGTATGAAGTTTTCAAAACTGTGGTAATCATTCTAGGAATAGGAAAGCATATAGTGCTGCAACTCTGGCGGCCATATTTGACTGTACGATCCCTGCACCGATTTCGAATATTAAAATATTCGGGGTTACTTCCATTATATTTTTGGCCTTATTTCTTTTATAAATTGAAATAAAGCCAAATTGTTCGTATTTCGTTTTGAAAAACGAAATAAAGCCAAATTTGAAATTTGGCGTTATTTCACGTCACCCTTCTATTTAAATTTCTCTTATCTCAAATCACAAATACACAAGCGTTTCTTATGTGGCTTTTCTTACAACCCAAGAATTGATCCGTGACGTAAAAGTGGCAATTTTGTTCCCTTAAACGCATTTCTTTAACAAAGAAATTGAATTTATTTCTCGAAGGATTGATTTCTCTTGAATCTCTTTTTGGAGACATATACTACAGCTGATCTTTCTGTTGTTGTGATTATCATGCACAAAACGATTTTACAGCTGACCAGACAACGCAGACATTCAAAAAAGGGATTGATTCGTTTTTGCACATTTCTTACACGCCAAAAAACATTGAATTTTAGTAGCAATTCTTCGTGGTTGTAAGAAAAGCCACATAACTTCATATGTTCATAGTCCAGTCGTTTAAGGCATTTTAAAAACAAATTTTGGAAAATATTCCTAGTGAGCTGAATTTTCGGTAACATATTTATTACCGGTGTTGTCATGGAGGTGTTAAAAATAGACGTTGATATAGTGCCGACTAAAAAAGTTATAATGGTGAAAAGGTCATGAAATTCAGTTTTTACGCAAATATCTCGCGACCTATATGCACATAAAAGTTGTTCGTGAAATTATCTTAATGACGGTCGTAATGAAGGTGTATACAAAGATACATCCCACTAGGAATTTTTCGGCTGATAAAACCTAAAATTACTGAACTATCATTATTTGACATTATAGTGCAATTTCGCATTCACAAAGCTAGTTAAAAATAGACTACGTAGTGACTAGGTTGGTGAATGCCCCCAATCTTTTGATGAAGAGACAGAGATTTACTCTCAATAGGCAATTTTTTTTTAAATTATTTCCTAAACCGTTGCGTGGTGCGTGGAGTCAATTTTTGACTCATATAAATTTAAAAAAACGTGCACGAATGGGTCGCATGAACTTGCTCCTGTATTCCAAAATTTAACTCACAAAAATATGAAGAAAAACAAAAACGTTATTAAAAAAAAAAACCAAGAACACATAACCTAAAAAAAAATGTATGCCTTTTGGCATTTCTTGAGCAATTGTTGATTTTTAAAATTTTTTTTTAAATCCTTGGAGCGGTTTTTTTGTAAATTAATCTTTTCAAAAATGTCCTTCAATAATCTGAGTGTTCAGTATTCAAGAACATGTAAATATACGTACCTATAATTTTTTAATTTCGATTCTTAATATAAATAATATAGAAATGTTTTCGAGACACAGAATTTAAAAAAATAAAAAATGTTTTAAATATTATTGAGGCGATATATCGGATTAGTATTTCTGAAGATTAACATTTATATGTGAAAACAGTGATTATTGGGTAAGCTAGTAATAACATAGCTTATGAAACTCCTGAATATTGTTTTCTTTTTTCACTTACTATCCCTGAATACAAATGTATTTACCATGAAACTTTCATTAATATTTGTAGGGCCGTTAAGGAGCCCATACCGGATATCCAATTGAACAAACATGAATCCATTATTATATAAAGAGAGATTTAAAATCACAAGACTAATATTTTCAATTGTTCATAACAAATCAAACTGTTTTCAATTTTACTAATGAATTTTTACCGATTTAAAGTCATAAATATTCTATTCCTGCAGTCATCCTGTACTTATTCCTTATAACCACGAAAATAAATAAGTTGAAACTAATTTTCAATTGTTTATAAGACATTTTTGGCAAATAATATATTTTATTACATTGATAAACAAGATTTTTTGAACTATTGTTGAAATGTTTGCAGGAATTATTATTATTTTCATTATACTGGGTGATTTACGAGCGTTGTGCCAAAAAGCTAGAGCGTGTAGGTTGAGTTGAGACAAGAAAAAAATCGTATGGGAGGGGAGGGGGGGTCTATTCCCCCCGGGAGGGGCAATTTTCTGAAAAATTGACTTATTTTATAAAAAAAATATATTAAAAATCCACGGCTTCGTTTACAACACCGTGTTGTACCTTTTTGGAAAACCAGAAACATTTTCTTTCATTTTGTTTTTAAATTAAATTGTTTTAACGAATAGTTTAAAAAATATTAATTTTCAAACTCAAAATTTCAAAAAAAAAAACAAATAAATCATTTTTGAACACAAAAACAAATTATAACAAAATGAACTGACTAATGTCAAAAACTTTCAATAATCTAACCCTCTGTGTGTACAACAAAACCGTTGTCACACAAAGAAAGGAAATTAGAAAAAATGAAAGCGGAACAAGATAGCATACTTTGAGGAGCTTGTAAAAATGCATGTCTATTCATTGCAAAATCGATAAACAATAAAAAGTCTGCAATGGGAAACCAAAACATCAGTGGAGTTGTTAGCGCAGTGCGTAGTGCATTGGCTTCCCAACCGGCTGGTCCTAGGTTCAAATCCCATGTGAACTCGAAAAGTTTTTCGATTAAAATGAAAGAACAATTAGACAGCACCACTAATAAAGGAGTGTGATGATCGGCTTGGCACCCGTGAAATAGCTATAACTCCAGCCAAATAAAGGAATTGACGGAAAAAGCCATTGGTGAAGCACCTAAGTTGCTACCGTTGTTCAAAAACACAAAAAATCATTTTTGAACTAAGATTTTTCAAAATTTTATGTAATTAAGTACTAATTTTGTTTTAAAAATTCAATGCGATTGTTAATTTTTAGTCGAAAATAGAAAACCGGATGCAAAAATGTCTTTTCGTTTTTGAGAAATAAAAAAAAAAACAGAACCACTTTTTTCTAAGAAAATCTTGGCTTTTATTTTTACCTATCTCGACTTTTAATTTTATTAATTTATGAAACATTAACCTTTCTTTTAATATTTGTTCTGTAATTGAAATTTTATGATTCTCCATTAATAAGGGAATTCAGAAATCGGGGTCCGATCACGGTGTGTCCAACAATACCAAGCCAGACGTTACAGCTAAAGCGGTGTTGCGATATGTTCTGCTTTTTGTTGTGTGGATTGGATTCACTCCAGTGATGTAGATTGTGAAAGTTAGTGACTCCATCCCTGGTAAACTGTGCCTCATCCGTCCTAAAAATCCTTTCAATCCTTTCCTGAACGCAACTACAGTTTCATGTCTTAACAGCAATGATCGACAAAATTCTGCTCTCAATAAACTGTCGTTTGCTGTGAGTTCCTGAACTGGCTTGAAGTGGTAAGGGTGTAAGTGTTCCGTTGCAAGCACTCTCCATGCTCTAGATTGGGACACTCCGAGCATTATAGCTATCCTCCTTGTACTAATGGAGGGATTACGTCGGACCGTATCTAAAATTCTTTCCTCTATGATTGCGGGTCCTGCAATTGACCTCTCACTTCTTCTAAGCTCTAGCTGTCCGTGCTCTCTTAGACGTCGGTCGGTGGATTCTTGAAAACATGCTACGACTCGGGCACCTTCTATTGGGATATCTTTCAGCGTAAAGTCTTTCAGCTTCTCTATCTCGACCATTAGCTAAACCATAGCAGAAGTGCATGTCCGCTAACTCTTCTCGAGAGTATGAGTTTGACATTGTTATGAGTTGACGAGTCAATATTTCAATTGGAAATGGTTGTTTACGAAATATGCGATGCCTTTTATTCACCTTTAGGTCTTTTCGTTCAAGAAAAATTGCAGTTTAATCATCTTAAGCTCCTAGCAGGTAGAACCCTTCACCGACAGGGAGCTGCGGCCCACAGGCATGATAAGAAAAATGTCAGGCCAGTTTTCAGTCGTTATCAATGAACAAAATGAATGGGAAAATCCAATACTTTTCTACTTTATTGAGGCTTTATAAAATTCCAATTACAAAACAAATATTAAAAGAAAGGTTAATGTTTCATAATAAATTAATAAAACTAAAAGTCGAGATAGGTAAAAATATAAACAAAGATTTTCTTAGAAAAAAGTGATCCTGGTTTTTTTTTTTATTTCTCAAACACGAAAAGACATTTTTGCATCCGGTTTTCTGTTTTCCACTGAAAATTAACAATGGCGTTGAATTTTTAAAACAAAACTTGTACTTAATTACATAAAATTTTGAAAAAAACTTAGTTCAAAATGATTTTTTTGTTTCTTTTTTTTTTTGAAATTTTGAGTTTGAAAATTAATATTTTTTAAGCTATTCGTTAAAACAATTTAATTTAAAAACAAAATGAAAGAAAATGTTTCTGGCTTTCCAAACTTTCCAAGGTACAACACGGTGTTGTAAACGAAGCCGTTGATTTTTAATATTTTTTTTATAAAATAAGTCAATTTTTCAGAAAATTGCCCCTCCCGGCTAAACGGGGGGGAATAGACCCCCCCCTCCTATACGTTTTTTTTTCTTGTCTTAACTCAACCTACACGTTCTAGCTTTTTGGCACAACGCTCGTGAATCACCCTGTATAAGGGTTGTCTTTTTGATTTCCAATTAATAACAGCTGAGCGGAATTTGGTCTAAACCTAACCAGCTCTAAGTCGATAAGTCGTTCGTGTGATAATCGATCAGAAAAAAAGGTAACGCACATACGAAGTAATTATGTTCGTATGTGCGTTACCTTCTTGCCTTTGCTTTTTGCTTTTTGCCGATTATCACGCTGACGGACCTCGAAACGTGGGGAAATACATACAATAACTGTATATTCACAAAATCTGCCCCATTACAATAACTTCCTCTGAGAAGTTAAAAAACGGTTCTATGAGAAGTACCGTTTTGAAGCAACACAAAAATGTATTGTTTAAACCAAAAAAATCAGTGTTCGGGAAAAAATATTTACAAGAATGTTTTAAGAAAATCGTAGGACCCGTTTTGAGAAAACTGAAAACAACATTGACAAACTGGATTTTTCGAACTATTGCTGTTTATGAATATGATAATGATCATAATTTTAATGCATAAATTACAAATTTTTACTTCTTTCAAATTTTTTATTTGTTTAATTTTTCAAAACTTGACTTAGAAGGCCTTGCAAAAAATCAAAAAGGAGGCGTTTTTTTATTTTTTGATTACTTGCAAAGCCTTCTAAGTCAAGTTTTTAAAATTTTTAATTAATTAAATTACTCATATTTACAATTGCGGCTGTCAATATGATGATCGACCACATAAAGTTTTCATATTGAAAACTATGGTCATCAAATTGACAGTTATTGTTTTCAATATGTTTTTTTGCGGAGGAAAAACTAAAAAACGTTCCGGAAGATTCAGTTCAAAACTTTTTAATTTGTTTATTTTTTAAACTTTCTTCATTTTTAAACATTAAATACGTAATTTTAATACTAGTAATAGTATAAGTATTTGTCGTTATCAAGCTTTTTAGGTCAAACAGTTACAACAAAAGTCAAAAGAGTTTTGCCCAGGAT
>CAKKXW010000001.1:38338087-38365322 GCA_920937365.1 Sphaerophoria rueppellii
TTTCCTAACCACTATCTCTCTAGTGACTGAGTAAGTGAGGAAATATGGTGGTAGCATTGCAAAGCACAGAGAGGGACAAGATAGCGATGAAAATGCCATACACAAGATCACTTTAACGGTCAATGTAAGGAAGGTAATGTGTTAAGTTGGCATTAACGGCGCGAGGGTTCTTACGGATAGTCAATTATTCGAGTAGTACGACTAAAGAACGCTTCTCTATACTTAAAGTTCGTCCGAAGTTAGGCTCGAGGGTTAACTGATAGGCATTCTTGGGAGCGCGGCAATTACGGTTGAATTGTGTAATGGAAGGAATGTAACTGGCAATTTCACTAGAACACATACCGTAAAAGTAGCGATAGAACAGGGAGAGACACGAAACGTTACGATGGTGGTATAAAGGAGTGAATGAGTCAGTGATCTCTCTATCACCAATCCTTTTTACAGCTCTTTTTGTATTTCATCCAAGAGGCTTAAGTAAGTAACTGGAGCACCAGCCCAGAGATTTGAATTGTACTCAAGCTTTGGACGGATATAAGTCTTATAGAGAATAGCCAGTTCAGACGGGGACAAAAATTACTTGCACCGTCTTAAGACACCCAAACATCTTACGCCATTTTCGGCGAAATAGCATATGTGCTAGTTCCACAAGAACTGGTCGGAGATGCAAATACCGAGATTCACGAGATGTTCGGTCTCATTGATGCAAGTGCCACTCAAAGACAGTGGCAAGAAGGCTAAATCTCGTTTCAACGATACAAGACAGCATTGAGTTTTCCAAGAATTAAACTCTAAGTACAATGATGTTTAAGTCAGAGTTTGTCGTTTTGTAGTTCCACATTCGAAGACGAGGGATGTGAGTCTGGAAACGAAAAAGAAAATCTAAAGGCGCTATAGTCAGCGAAAATATTTATTGGATTTGAAGTTCAGACAAGAGATCATTAATGAAAATGAGAAATAGGGTCGGAGCCCTGGGGCACACCAGCATTTATATTGTGGGTTTCAGACTTGAAGCCGAGCAATATAACTTGTATTAAACGGTTCGAAAGAAAGCTTCTAATCCAACGAAGGAGGGATTCATCGAAACCGAAAGCACGCATGTACTAATAAGATATAAGACTTTATTAAATGCTTTTGAAGTGAGGCAATCTTAATTTCTCCAAATCGATGTTCCACTGTTCGGTGAGATAAACTATCAAATGACCAGCGGACCTGTTGCTGCGAAACCCATACCTACTGCCGATCATTAAAAAGCTTTTAGTTTTCGAGATATTCCTTGAGCTGATATTGTTGATGTAGTTGCTATCAGACGATAATTTGAGGGGGAAGAAAATTGTTTTTTTTTTTTTTAATTGGCTAGGCAAATGCTGTTTTCTAACTACTCCGAACGAGCTAAAAGAAAAGGATAGATGGGAAAGCTTACGAATGGGTTTTGCCAGCATGGAAGGACACCTTTTCAGAATAAAAGCGGGGATACCATCCGGACCAGCGGAATAGAAAACTTAACTGTACCTACATAAAATGGCTGTTCAAATAAAGGTTATGGATAATTTAAATGGGAACATCCTAGAAATTCTAACCAAACTCAAACACAGTGGATTCCAAATAGTGCAGTGTCCACCAATAGCTGTTCTTTTTTTATGGTTGAATGCAGCCATATTTTGGAAACTTCTCCAGTCAAATTGGCAGTCATCACACTTATATTAGGTCCGTTCGCGTACCCTCCTAAAATAGTCAAATTTTACGAAAAATTACAAAATTTAACCAAATGCTGTTCGCGTACTCAAAAATTTGGTAATTTTTCGTAAAAGAGAGTGCTCACGAGAGAGTAAAATATTTCCCCAACCTACGAATTTTAGCCCAAGAAATTTCTTTGGGCTGATTTGTGAAAAGTGTCAAATTTGTTTGAAAATAGCAAATAAAATAAAGAAATTAAAATTCAAAGTTTCAAGTTTTCATACAAAAAAACTTGACAACTAAAATGTGGGTGAAATTTGTTGTTTTCCCGTTCGCTTACTTTTTTGTAGTTTTGTTTTTTTTTGTGAGAGAATTTCACCCCCACTCTCTAAAATGTCTCGTTTTACGAATTTTAGTGCAGAAAGTACGCGAACGGACCTATTAGGTCCGTTCCCTAAAACAGTCAAATTTTACGAAAAATTACGAAATTTAACCAAATCCTGTTCGCGTACTCAAATATTTTGTAATTTTTCGTAAAAGAGAGCGCTCACGAGAGAGTAAAATATTTCCCCAACCTACGGATTTTAGTAGCCCAAGAAATTTCTTTGGTTTGTGAAAAGTGTCAAATTTGATAGAACTTCAAATAAATTAAAGTTCGCGTACTTTCTGCACTAAAATTCGTAGGACGAGACAATTTAAGGAGTGGGGGTAAAATTCTCTCACAGAAAAACAAAACTACAAAAAAGTAAGCGAACGGGACAACAAAAAATTTTGCCCACATTTTATCTGTCAAGTTTTTTCTGTGAAAATTGAGGCTTTGAATTTGAATTTATTTATTTATTTGCTTTCTTTCAATCAAATTTGACACTTTTCACAAATCAGCCCAAAGAAATTTGTTGGGCTAATATTTTGGGGAAATATTTTACTTTCTCGTCAGCGCTCTCTTTTACGAAAAAAATTACGATTTGGTTAAATTTCGTAATTTTTCGTAACATTTGACTTTTTTAGGAAGGTCCAAATAACAGCAACAAGGTTGCAATTTTAAAGTTTTAATTTTATTAAGTTTTTCATAAAAAAAAACCATGGACCAGCAAGATGTTGCAGTTGAATGTTCTCCCAACACTTTCCGAAGAATACAAACCGGTAAGTAATCGAAGTTATTTTTTTTTTTAAGTAACTGAAGATGTTTTACTTTACTACCTTGCAGACGATAGTCACAGAAATGAGGTGCTTGGACAGATACTGGAATCTCAATCGGATGACTTTGTGCCAACAAATTCAGGTAAATTTTTGGACATGTTAATTTCTAAAAATAAACAATAATTCTTTTAGATAACGAGCAGGATATGCCCGGTTTTGTTGATGAATTTAAACTTTATACAGAAGAAGAACAAAGCGAAAACAAATGTAGTTTGTGGTTGGAAGCGCCAACTAAAATGCTGCTATCTCCGCTGGAGGAATTTCAGCCACAAGACTCTGAAAAACAAGACTAAAATGTGGCAAAAAATTCAGCACAAGCTAGCTGCAGAGGGCTATACATTTTCAACTGCCCAGGTTCAAGGCAAGTTCCAAAGCTTGGAAAGAAAATTTAAGGATACCCAGCTCAACAATTCAAAAACTGGTCGCAATAGGCGGACTTGCCCATATGAAAAGTAAGTTAACATATTTTCATTGGATAAATGCAATCACTTTTTATTTATAGTGAATTGAAGGCGTTACTCGACGAAAAGAGGAGTATCTACCCAGAGTATACTTTGACCAGCTGTGAGGATCTGAAAGAAAAATAAAAAAAAAAAAACAAAAAAAAACAAAAATCATACGCACAGTACATAACAATACTTACCACATATTAAGATCCATAGAACACACACATACTTACCACAACATCATTTTCTATACAACACTACTTTACATACATACACTTTACTCACATACACATGAATATCGAAATTTTGAAAAATTAAAAAAATCAAAACATCAAAAATTAAAATAAAAAAAAAGTAATTCATTCAGAAACCTTGAAGAGGATAGTTTTATTTATTGTGAACCTTAAATATTTTGAATGTTTAATTGTGCTAATGAAATTTGATAATATATTAAAAGTTGAATAAACGAAACAAAAAAATATAACAAAAAAATAAATTGTGCATTCGACAAAAAAAAAAATTGTGTACCTACCTACCTATATAATATAAAGGTGAAAAGACTATAAATAAACGGAATTTAAATAATATAAAAAAAGGAAGAAGAAATAAAACCAAACAAAGCAAATGTGTAATATAAACTATGAATTAAATAAAAATAAAATAAAGCAAATGCAAGAAGAGAAAATTAAATAAATACAAGAAGAAAGAAGAAGGAAGAAGAAGAAGAAGAAGAGAAACGAAATAAAAAGAAAAAAATATATAATTCAGTGTTGTGCAGTTTTATTTAAACATTTTCTTTTACCATTAATTTTTTTTTGTTTGTGTTTCCTGGTGCACCTGGATTATTAAAGGTACTTTTTTAATTTTTTTTATTATATATAATCAATTTAAGTATTTAAATGCTTATTATGTAATTTTTTTGTCGTTATTTTTTTTTTGTTATTTTCTTCTTTTAACTTTTATTACATAATTAAAAATTATGATTTTAATTTGAAAATATTTTTTGTCTGTTCTTAATGAACATATTTATTTAGATTTTTAAATAAAGGTCATGGTGGGTGTGAGAAGAGGACGGGTGGGTAAATTTTCTGAGTTCTCTTCCCTCCCTTCAGTGACACTCCTACAAGCCTGCAAAGAAAAAAATTCGGATAGCTTCCAACAACAACTATTGAATAGTATGGATAAAATTAGAGAGGACAAGGCAGAATACCAAGCGAAAGTTCTCCAGCGTATTGACAACCGGGACGCTATTGAGAGACAAAAAGTAGAAATTTTGAAAAAATTTTTGGACAGACTTTCAAATGATTACTTTAAGTTTCTACCTATCTATTTATACTTACTACTTTTTTTCTATTGTCTCCTAAAAGCCCTTAAGACATTTATTCTGGAGTTGATAAGGTAATAAACGTATATTTCATTCACAAAGTGAAGTTCAATCTGCTTGTACATATGTATGTAAGCATTAAAAATACAGAATTATACATTTTTAAAACACATTTATTGCACTTTCTTTTGCATTCACAAATCACAATTCCTTGCAGATGGTATCTCTTAGTCTTTTACTGTATTGCCTTATTTAGTTTCACCAAATTGAACGTATTCAAATTCAGTTTCACAAACAGGCTCCAGAGTAAATTAAGGTCTATTTCATTAGCAATATTGTGGAGCACGCTCTAATAAAATGACATATTTTATCTATTGACGTGATATGCCTCGCAGTTTACAGTAGTATAATTGCCGAAATCGTTGTTTCAAAATACCAAATGTATGTTCAATACATACGCGTGGCGAACTCAGTTTAACATTAAAACATTTTTGTACGTTTGTAAGATGACCGTTATCTTTGCATGGTGTTACTAAATTTGAAGTACATGGATAAGCTGAATCACCCAGTAAGTACATAGTAACCTGAAATATTAAATTGATGTTTTCTTTATGTTATCTAAGTTAAGGGGCCGACCCATAGAATCCGTCAGTGCGTCAGCGTTGGCGGTTTCAACTGACAGCACAATAGAATATACATGTTTTTATGAAACTCGTCCCATAAGCAACGCATGTGACGGATACGACGGATAGAGTTGCTTAACTTTCTACTTTCTGCGTCCGTTGATCCGTTGACAACTGAATTTGACGAGCAGTCAATTCAATGTGTTCCCACAGCAACAAGGAAAAACAATGAATTATCAAAATTATGCGCAAAAAAATAATTTTGACACGATTTTGATATTTTATTTTAAAATTCTTTGTTCAGATTTGCGGTTTTGTGATTAATTTTTACACCAAGCAAATGAGACTGTCAAATTAAACAACGCATTCTATGGTACTGTTCCATCCGGCAAATTCGTTGGCAGCAACGTAAGCGTTGACGCTGACGGATTGACGGATTCTATGGGTCGGCCCCTTTAGACTTGAATTAATACCACAAGAGGTTTCCAATTTGTCATATATGGGTGAATTTCGCAATACTCAACTGTCATGACATGATCCAGGGAACCCAACATAAGCGTCAATAAACTTTTTTTGTTCATTGCAAATTCCTTGCAAGCAAATGCTTACATTTCCTCTGCGGTCAATATAGTCATCCTTACATTTATTTGGTGGATGAATAACGATTTGAGTCCCATCTATACAACCTAGAAGGAAAAACATATCACGTCAATAAAAGAAAAAAAGTATACAATTGTGCATAATGTATTTATTACCAATTGCGCCTTTAAAGCCCGATTTGTTTTTAAAAAACAAGCTACTCTGCTTAACAGTGGGGCTGAGGTTGCTAACAATCATAGTTACTCTTCCCATAAGAGTAGAAACTGTGGATAAAGAGAGATCAAAGCGATCAGCCAGATCTCTAAAACTGCAGGATTCGTGTCCCGCAAACCAAAGGAAAACCGGGCGTTACATCTCTTATCTTCACGCAGTTTTTGATAAGATTCTGTTGCCTAGAACATGTCGACAAGATTTTCATACAGCTGCCGTCTAACGCGGAAATGTGTGGTAAACTCCTTTTCACTGTATGATGGGACGATGTCTTCCAAAAAAATGTTTACACAATTCCAGCTTTCTTTAATCGGTTGAATATAAGTAAAAAAAACTTTCATCTTCTTCGGATTCCTCCAACAGAATATCATCGATGTCGTCATTTCCTTTGTATATCTATTTGGGGAGTAGTCTCAAGATGGAAAACGATGGTGGTGCCATCCTTAGAATTTTTCACAGAAGCAGTTTTTTTTACATAAGTTTGTATTGTGTGTTCTCTGCCTGGTTTGACAGAAGATCTGTCAAACCAAGCAGAAAACTAATCTTGGTAGTACTAGCTGTTCCATATACAAAGGTCATTTCTTTCGATACAGCATTCAAGCACAAATTGAAGTTCGTTGCAGTGCTGGGCCTTGTATATCTATTTGGGGAGTAGCCTCAAGATGGAAAACGATGGTGGTGCCATCCTTAGAATTTTTCACAGAAGCAGTTTTTTTTACATAAGTTTGTATTGTGTGTTCTCTGCCTGGTTTGACAGAAGATCTGTCAAACCAAGCAGAAAACTAATCTTGGTAGTACCAGCTGTTCCATATACAAAGGTGCTGGGGGCATTTTCTTCCAAAATCCCTCTTACCAGTCTCCAAATTCCCTTTTTTTCCCACACATCATTTTTCCCTTTTTATTTCCCACAGACCAAAAACTTAAGAAAAACGTGTGTTGCAAAACATGCAAGTTGCTTTTGTTTTATCGTTTTTATTTTCCAACAAAGAAGTTTGGAAACTAGCAACTTTTTGCTTTCGTTCTTCCTCTGCTTGCAGTTTCATCCATTTTTGAGATTTAGAGAAATGGAATCGGCGAAGGTAATAATAAGATGATTATCACTTGTGACAAACACATTCTTATGATTTTTCCTTGTGACAGACTTTTAGTTGCCTTGCCACTTTCACACAAAATTTGTGCCCATACAAATGTCTATTTTTTATGTATTTTATTGAATATTTTTGGTCGTATAAGGTCGGATGGTTAACCAAAACCATTGCAGTAGAAACTGCATGTGTAACATCCACATGCAGTTCACACTTTTTTTATCGAAACTAATTAGAACTTGGTGAAAATGTACTTTTTTGATTTAAGGGGAAATTCCCACAAAACCAAGTGGTTTTCCCTTTTTCCCTTTTTGGGTCGAAATTCCCACAAATAGCGATTTTTCCCACGATCCCCCAGCACTGGTTCGTTGTCTTAATTTATCCATTAAAAAATAAATAAATTCTAAACACGAAATGAAATGATGATGTTTCAAAATTGTTATTTTTTTTTTGACAGTAAAAATGTGGGAAAAATTTGTTGTTTTCCCGTTCGCTTACTTTTGTGTAGTTTTATCAGAGTAATCTAATAGTAGGGAAACTCAGAAAAATTCACCTGTTGATTCACACATATTTTCACACAGATATGAGAAATAGAAGCCAATGAGAAACTTGAAGGAAGGAAAGGGAAACAAAATAAGGTTTTTTGACAGACACACCCGGTTTTTATTTTATCGAATATTTTTTCCCAATTTATGACAATCAAGTCGGACCGGACCGCCTTTAAAAATCTATTAGAGAAAAAGGGAAAGAAACAAGTGATGGAAGTGTAGTCATTTCTTGTTGCGCAGGCAGTTTTACATAAGGAATTGATTTGACTATTTTCACTTCTGGCATTTTTGTTGTGTGTTTTTTCGAAAATTAGTGATTGTAGTAGTGCCAACTACATTTACAAAAGAGTTTCCCTACTCATTATTAGATATTCTCTGAGTTTTATCTTTTTGTGAGAGAGTTTTACCCCCTATCTTTAAAATTTCTCTTTTTACGAATTTTAGTGCAGAAAATACGTGAACGGACCTTATACAAATTCAGGTTCCCTTAAAGTAAAGTAGAGTCCAAGAAACAAATACAAGAATTGGAAACTCTTTGTATGATTCTAAAACTATCCCTTGGTGTTTAAAGCTTTGTATATGGAACAGCTGGTACTACCAAGATTAGTTTTCTGCTTGGTTTGACAGATCTTCTGTCAAACCAGGCAGAGAACACACAATACAAACTTATGTAAAAAAAACTGCTTCTGTGAAAAATTCTAAGGATGGCACCACCATCGTTTTCCATCTTGAGGCTACTCCCCAAATAGATATACAAGGGTTTAAAGGCCCTTTATCTCATACGATCATTTGGGTTGATGCAGTGTGAATCAGCGAACCATAGGAAAAAAAGCGGTTTTCTTGTCACCGGCGCGGGCGGCGCCGAGTGCGGGACGATAATAATAAAATTGAAATGAAATGCGACCATGGCGAATGAAGAAGAAGATTCAACCGAGAACTGTACTTAGATGTTGATGTAGTCCAGAAGGCCAAGAAAAGACGACTACATTGGCTCGGCTACATCGAGCGAATGAACAACGCTCCAACCAAGAAAATCTTCTCATCGCTGTGCTTAGGTTCGAGACGTCAAGGAAGACCGAACCAACGGTACAACGACCAAGTGACTGCGGATGCCAGAGCGCTTAGTTTCGGCGACTGGAGAGTGCATGAGGCGAACCGTTCACGATGAAAGGCTGCAGTATCTCTGGCTGAGATCCTTCATGGATTGTGAGTCGGATAGGATAAATAAGTACATTTCTTATCAAGAACCATCAACTTATACAAATCAGTTTATTCGTTTCTAAGAAAATTAAAAATAGCATGTTTGAAGTCAATCGGTCCAGTGACTTATTGTGTAAATTGGAAATACATTTAAATGGATATCTAGACACGCTGTCATACGAAGTGCCTTTCGTTCAGCATAGTTTTATTCGGCCGCGTATTCTCCTACCATAAACTATACCGCAAATGACTGTGTTCTATACCATTTACCCTCATACGAGCAAAGTGCCCAGCTTGTAGACTTGATATATCTCATAGTGATATCTTCCATGGAATCGTCCTTGCTCACAAACGGGGTCAACCATTCTCCGTATAACTTTTCTTTCGAAGGCGGCTTAGAGCTCAGAGTGCCTTAAACTAAGCCCGAACGACCGCAAGGGAATACTGGTAACAATTACAACTTCGTTGCATTTAAAAGCCGGAAAGTACGTCCTGTTGTATAATATATATTTATTCTTTGAATTTTAACAAAGCGCTACAATATCAAAAGTAAATAATCGTTATTTTTCTATATACAAACCAAATTGTTGAATTCCGATTTTCAACAACAGATACATACTTTAGATATTCGATAATTTGGTTAGAGTGTATTTACTTATCAATTAAACAAAAATAGATAAAAATGTTACCATTTAAGAGGTTTCTGTATAAAATACAAGACAAAACACAGAACGTAACAAATGGAGTTCCTTAACTTAGTTTTATACTAATTAATAAAATGTAACCTACAAACAAAAAATTATAGTTTCAATGTGATTCCTGTCAATATTAACATCTGCAAGTGGATTCGACAGCTTCTTCTCCTTCTGCCACTTTGATTCCATTGTCCAAGCCCATATTGAAATCATCGGAGGTTATCGTCTGAAAGGAAAAAGAATATCGTGTAAATCACAACTGGAAATAAAGTTAGAGAGTAGGTACTTACTTTTCGGACAATTTCTTCAAAAACATCGGCGACAGATACATTATTCTTGGCCGATGTTTCCAGGAACAACGATCGATGTTTCCTGGCAAATTTGAGACCTTCTTCACGGGATATTTCACGTTCCATGTCGATTTTATTGCCAACAACCATAGTTGGAACGTTTCGATTGTTGCTGTAGTTTTCTAATTCCAGAAGCCAGGATTCCAATTTCTGGAGTGATTCGCGATTTGTTATGTCATACACCAAAATGGCACATTTGGCGTTTCTGTAGAAACTAGGCGTCAGGCTGCGGAATCTCTCAGCGCCAGCTGTGTCCCAAATGGCCAATTTGAATTCGACTCCATCGATATCCATCAGCTTGGTTTTAAAGTCGACGCCAATTGTGACATCGTGGTTGTCGTCGAACTGATTATCGACGAATCGTCGAATTAAACTGTTAAATAAATGATTATTATGTTAGAAGCTGTTTTTCTAAGCGGTTTAGGTTAAAAAATGGAAATGGCACAAGGTGAAGAACCTTATTTGATTCAAAACTATTCTTAATTGGTTCCCGAAATATTTTAGCTGGCACAAAAATAGATTTTTGGTTTCATTTGCTCCCAATTCCTCCTACTTTCCTTCTTATTCAAAATAAATAGAAAAAGAATGCAAGAGGCAGAGTACCTACTTGTAAAATAGAATGTTTTGATGATTCACATATCACAATCACAAGGTGCTTTCAATTCCATAAAGACTTGATTTCGGTTTGAGGCGTAGATTCGAATTCGTGTCATGTTACGGACTAGACTAGACATTTGTAAATTGTTTTTTTATATCAATGCGTAGGTTTAAAAGTATAAAAACAAATAGATTGCACAAGGAATTGCTTAGGGAATTCAAATGTAGAACGAAGAATGGAAACATAAATTAACACAACCATTTATGGAATTAATAATTGCTCAATCACAATTTAAACAATTGACAGTTTTCCAGATGTTACTTTTTATTCTTTTTCTTTTTATAAAAATAAACATTGGCTACATAAGGTTCTTGTTGTATTTATACGAACCTCGATTTACCAACTCCACTCTCGCCGATTATTAGAATTTTTATTATTCGATCACCCATTGTTTTGATTGCTTATTAACGAATGTTTATCTCTGAATACAATTATTGAGGAATGATGATGATATGATTGTTTAAATTAAGAAAAATATTGAAACTGTTTTATTTTGCAATAAAAGGCAAAAATATTGCTATTAATTTACTTCTTTTTGCAATGACGTTATTTTTTGATAGATAGAGAAATGTCAAAACGGTCGGTAATACAGTTCGGAAATGAATAGGGTGTGTTCAATAAACATTCAAAAATGTTGTAATTGAAAGGGTGATATGGAGTTTTTTTCAATTTTTTTTTTTTTCGTTATATGTTTCCACTGACGGTAATCACGAGATTTAGCGAAGCATATTAACGATTACTCTCGACTTTTCCCGGTTTCAAGAAAGACGAAACGTAGTATTATACCAAATGTGATATTATTCTACGTTTTGATGTTACTTATATATTTTAATCCCATAAAATCGAGATTTTTTCTTAATCTACAACGCTAAATCTCGTGATTATGTTCAGTGGAATCATCATATTAGGTCGTGTGCGAATTGAGTTAAAAACATTGAATAATGTGGCTTTTTCTTACAACCCAAGAATTGATCCGTGACGTAAAAGTGGCAATTTTTTTCCCCTTAAACGCATTTCTTTCACAAAGAAATTGAATTTATTTCTCGAAAGATTGACTTCTCTTGAATCTCTTTTTGGAGACGGATTAACACATACTTGTACACGGATTTTACACATACACTACAGTTGAGTTTTCTGTTGTTGTGATTATACTGCACAAAATGATTTTACAGCTGACCAGACAACACAGACATTCAAAAAAGGGATTGATTCGTTTTTGCACATTTCTTACACGCCAAAAAACATTTAATTTTAGTAGCAATTATTCGTGGTTGTAAGAAAAGCCACATAAGAAGTACATGAAGGGGTCTCATGAACAAGAATTGAAGCATTTTTCTAAGTAGTATGAGTTTCACAAACACAAACGCATTACAACAAGGCTGGTCTGCAGTTGAATAGTTAATCTCAGGGGCGCCAAGCAAAATTTGATTAAATCAAGATTTCATCGATTTTGCTTCAACTTATTTTTTTCAGTCTCAATTCTTTTTTAGGAAGCATGGTGTTTTAACACTAAAGATGCATTGCACGGTTTTTAATGTTTAATTTTTTTATTTTCCAGTACATTTTCTTGATTTTTCATCCGTAATTCATCACGTTTATTACGCCTATTGTAATACAACCAACAAATAAAAACGTTTCGAAACACGATGGAAGAACTATTCAAAACAACCGTGCACACTACGGGAACTCAACGAATTGCAGCGCCTTACCATCACGAACAGAAATAATACACCCCTGAACTCGACTGACAACACAGTCAAAGTTTGACAGTACATACCCTAAAAATTGACAGCACATACCCTAAAAATGGACATCATCAGACATTTTTGTTGCTTCACTCACGTACACTGTACATGTAGCTAACACCGCTTCCTGTACTTCTTATTCAATGGTTAAAAAGTGCTTACAACTTGACGTTTGGTTAAATGTTGACACTTTGCATTGAATAAAATGTGTTTAAGATTAGACTAGCTGCGGTGCAGGCTAAAATATAACAGTAGTGGTTAAATTAAACCAGTATTTCTAACGCAATCCACCCAGTTCGTAAATAATAATATAAATAGTCTTAAGACTGAACTTAAATGCAATTTTGCTCAGGAAAGCACTCTTAAGTGAACCAGTAAATGCACACGAACACTATGAGAGCAAACTGTAACGTACTTAAGCAACGCTCGTTTAATTTTCGTTCAAATTTTACTAGTGTGGTTTCATTCGCTCGTTGCTTAAGTTAATTTGACAATTTGAAGAAGAAAACTAAAATGAGCGAAAACAAACAGAAGCTAGTGTCAGAACCAAACGAAATGCTCCTTCCAAACTGTCAAGTAAGCAAGTTACCCATAATCGACGGATGTGTACGGGAGTATCTTTCAAAATTTAACATCTGTTTTTCGTTTCCACTAGTTTGCGAATTTTATTTGCCATACAATGAATAAACACTAACAAGAAATAATTACTTAAAATAGAAAACAAATCGACTTTCCCTTCCTAAAAAATAAATAAATCCAGTTAGCTGCCAAATTTTCGTCCATAACAAGCTAAAGGGAGCGCAGTTTACGGATGGCTCCGTCCTCACGTCTGTTCATTATAGTTCTGACATTAAGGACATTTTCGTCCGGTTTTTGACATTAGCTTAAGTTCACTCAAGCAGTTATAACTGGGAAAATCCAAACTTCTATAAATTGTGGATCTTGTAGCTGGGCTTAAGCCCCGGCAGTTATAGAAAACCAAAAAGCCTCATTATGCAAATCAATTAATTGATGACAATCATAGCACACAAAATAAGAACAGAGATCTTCAGGTCTAAATGATGATATTCGAGCGACCGGAATTCCAGTACCATTAATGGCTGAACCACAAATATGCTAAACCGAGATTTATCGAAGAAGATTTAGAATAAATCTCCATTCTTCCTAGGTTAAAAGTGATATTCATCGAGGATACTAAATAGCGCTATAAAAGTTTGGAGGCAATAAGATTCAAATTATTGGGTCTTCTTCTACAAGCACTATTATGTTCTTTGCTTTGCTAAATCGAAAATGCGAAATATTAGTGAACAAATTGAATTTGAATGAAATTACTAAAGGGCAAACTATAATGAGCGCAAGCTAGTGTCAGAACCCAACGAAACGCTCCCTTCCGAACTGCCATGTGAACACTTTACCGATAATGAACGGATGTGTGCGGAAGAATCATTCAAAAATAAATCTATGTTTTTATTTTCAATAATTTGTGAATTTCGGTTGCCATGAAACAAACAAGAAATTTCAAGAAATTCATAACCTAAATTCAACAACAAATCAAATTCCTCATCAGAAAAATCAAACAAAACCAGTCAGCTGTCAAATTTTCGTCCGTAAAAAGCGAAGAGGAGCGCAGTTTACGTCCGTAAGCAAAACTGAACGAAAATTGACGATCGGAGCAATCCGCTATTTAGGGCAAAATATACAAATTCTTTGTATTCGCTCAGTTACGGACGGCTTCGTCGGCTCCGTTCTGTTAATTATAGTTAGCCCTTAAGCCAACGACAAAGTCAGAAAAAATAAACAACCATAAAAAAATGAGCTTCTGATACTTTTGCTCTCAACTTAATAAAGGACAGAACTTATTTTTGATGCTGAAACATAAACACTTCTAAAACAAAATAATTTTGTTTGTTGACTTTTTAACAGCTGTTGAGCTGTCAGACAAAGCAAATGCTCAGCATATCAGTATATTTTAACTTAAGCTTCCATTTGGAGTAACATTACGTTACATTACGTATGAAACGTGAAATCGAAGCTTCATTGTGATAGCATGCATTAAATTCCTATAACTGAACTCGTAAACGTCAGCCGAAGCCAAAGCCAAAGCGTGTTCGTGTTTCAGCCAAATTCCGCATTATATGTAAGCGCCTTTAGGCTTTCCGGGCCGGAGCATTGGTGCCTATCCGCTCTAAATGACCAAGCCATCTGAGACTCAGACCTTGACCCTTTTGGCTAAGTCCATGTCGTTGTACGACCCGTAAATTTCGCTGTTATATCTTCTTCGCCATTCCCCTTCAATGCACACGGGGCCAAAGATGACTCGAAGAACTTTCCTCTCGAAACAGCCTTAGGCATTTTCATCCGATTTTGTCAAGGTCCAAGCTTCTGCACCGTACAGCAGGACTGCGATAATGAGTGTGTTGTACAGTTTTACCTTAGTTGCTCGAGAGAGGTGATGCACATACCTGCTGACCGCTGGACTTTGATGAGCTTATTTAGATCTACCATCTTGTCCAGTGCGGTCCACCATACGACAACTCCATAAATGAGTATCGGTCTGATTACCAAAGTGTATAGCCAGTGAGTTATTTTTGGGGAGAAGCCCCGATTTTGATCCTATGGCCTTTTTACAAGTAAAAAGCGCTCCGGTAGCCTTTTTTACTCTTTCATCAATATTTGCCTTCCAATTTAGTTTTTTTGTCTAAAATGAGGCCTAAATATCTAGCTTGGTCGTAAAAGCTTAATGGTATTTCTTTAATCTTAGGTGGGCTTATCTGAGGAATGTTGTACCTTCTCGAAAAGAGTACTAGTTCTGTTTTATGTGGATTAACGTCCAAGCCACATTGCTTAGCCCAATTTGTTTGCCATTTAACGCATTTTGTAGGAGTTCCGAGAGAACTTGGGGATGTTTCCCAGATGCAGATATTGCAACGTCGTCAGCATAGGCAATCACCCTGAAACCCTCTGCTTCCAATTATGTTAGTAGGTCGTTTAATACGATATTCCATAAAAGAGGCGAAAGGACCCCACCTTGGGGGGGTACCTCGATTCACCGATCTGGTGGTAGCAAAACTTCTCATGCTAGAAGTTATTGTCCTGCTTTTGAGCATGAGACTTATAAGATCTATGAGTGATTTCTCTGACTTCAGCTTGTCCATTGTTATTGTGATCGCCTGGTCACTGACGTTGTTGAAAGCTCCTTCAATATCTAGGAAAGCTACTAGGTTATATTCTTTGTATTTGAGGAAAATTTAATACTACGTACCAGCGAATGAAGTGCTGTTTCTACTGATTTTCCCTTAGAGTAAGCATTTTGAGCCGTGGAAATGAGACATGGTTTCAATCAATCTTTCCAAGGTTTTAGAAGGAAGGATGATAGGCTGATTAGTCGTAGATCTTTAGGTTTAACGTGGGAGGGTTTCCCTGCTTTAGGAATGAAGACTACTTTTGCCATTCTCCAGGCTTTGGGAATATATCTCAACCTTAAACAGCTTGTCAGAATGATTTCCAATAACACTTTGGTGCAAAAGAAATTTAACTACTGACAGTAGTTTATAGGAGACAAGTCATTGAACTAACGATTTAAGCTAATTTACTTAAACCTGGCTTTGACTTACTACTCCCTCAGTACACCGTTGAAAGAAAACACTAGAATTTTTATATGTGTTTATCTATCATTCCGAAAAAATACACAAATCTTTTAAAATGTTTCAAAATGTGTTTGCAATATTTCAAATAAATTGACGTCAATGCGCAACTTTTGTTGTCTCAAGAACGTATGACATTTATGTAGGTAACTGCTGTTCTCAAGTACTCAGACATTTCTATTTGGGAACAATATCTTAAGGTGATAGGGTTATCAAAATAATGTTATGGTTCTGGTGTTGTTTTTTTCTTCAATTCCTATCTTCTTTTACTTCGAGTCTGGTAAAAAGGAATTCATTGAAAATAAATTAAAAAAAAATGATTGTAAATAAGTAAATCAAAAACCATTTATGTGAAAGAAAAAAAAAAATGTGCAAGGAGAAGGAAGTCTAAACTCGACACCCAATCGACCAAAAATTATTTCTTATCAACGACCGACGACGAGTTTAAAGAACAGTTGGAAGTGTATCTGTGTACGAGTTCGAGCATGTATGCCAGCACTATCTGCTTTATTTGAGCTATGCCTCCTTGCTTGCCACTTAGACAACGTCTTTATGTTCTCTGGTTTCTTTTTCTGATAACATGAAAATGTTTATTCAGTTTATTATATTTCATGCAAGATGATAAGCTATGACTCTGACTAAGGAACTTTACTTGTCAATTTGATGTCGAAAACATTACATGGTTAGAAATTGCATAAATACAAGAAAAACAACTTATAGAAATCTCAAGAGTCTGAGAAAACCAGAGGTTAGTAAACACAAGATACAAATATTTTCGGGCCTGAAAAACGCTTGACAGTGACTTCTAAAGACTTACAAAATCTAAAATGCGGTCAAGAAATAAGAGTAGAGAATCTCTTCTCTACAGAAGAGACAAACACGAATGCAAAATGAAAAGACATAACTACATAAATATGCTTTGATTTTAGAAGGGTAGGCACGTGCATTCAAGGGGGCACAAGCATCCACAGAAACTTCTGTCTATCAATTCCCCGCGATGAACATCGGGTGCCCAGTACCTCAACTGGAGATGGGGTTTCAACCCCAGTGGAATATTGCTGGAGGCAGCAAAGAGAGAGAGAGGTGGAGTAGGTTTGCGTCCACTAAGTTATGCCTCCTTTTCAACAGGCGGCAGCGTAAGAGCTCCCAAGATGGAATGAAAGGTGGCGTCTACACCACCTTATAGGGCTACTACGACATTTTCGCAGCCCAGGCCTATAAAGAGCGGTTTGGCCGGCACTTCGTCTTAGAGTTAAAGTAAAGACCTGGCACTCCAAGTTGGGGGTCTTGCGTCGGGGTGACTGCCCGGCCACATAAAGAAGAAATGGTTCCCAAAATCCAACTAGCCTCTAATTCGTATGGAATTAATGATGACGAGCCACGCAAACGATTTAAGGACAATGAATTTCTCTTCTGCACTTGGGATGTTAGGTCCCTTAACAGACCAATTGCAGCCGAATAACTAGCGGAAGCCCTTGACTGCTATAAAGCAGATATAACTGCTATCCAAGAAATTCGTTGGGATGGTCCGGGCCTAGGTAAAATGAACAACTGTGATGTATACTACGGCGACTGGTACTGGGAACAAAATTAGCGTCTATTTGAATGTGGATTTATAGTTGGGACTCGACTCAGCTGGAAGGTCTTGAGTTTCAACTCAGTGAATGAGCGCATCACGACAATCCGCATCAAGGCAAAGTTCACCAACATCAGCCTTGTCTGCGCTCACGCCCCCACTGAGGAAGAGGATGAAGACACCAAAGACAGGTTCTATGAGCTCCTCGACAAGACCTATGAGCAATGCCCTAACTATGACATTAATATTGTCCTTCGAGATTTTAATACTAAGCTGGGTAGAGAAGAGAATAATCGGACGACATAGCCTACACGACAACACCTCCGATAACGGATTTAGGCTAATCGACTTCGCTGCAGGGCGAGACGTAATGGTAGCAAGTACGCGTTTCCAACATCTCGATATCCACAAGGGGACATGGAAATCACCTGACCCATCAACACGACACTGCTCTTGCATGCAAGAAGCAAGATGTCCGCACATTCCGAGGTGCGAACATCGACTCGGACCACTACCTTGTTGTAGCCAAGGTACGAATGCGGATATCCCGAACAAGGCCAACACGCGAAAATGCTAGGACATCAAACGGCTACAATCGTAAGAGATTGCTAGATCTTTTTCCGATCGTGTCTCCGAAAATCTCTTCAGAAGTCCTTTGCTGCCAGCACAAAATGTAGATAATCATTGCCAAGCATAGATGCCGCCTCTGAAATGCTGGGGTTTACACGGCCACCTCAACAAAACCCTTGGTTTGACGATGACTGCCCGATATTGACGAGGTGAAGATAGCGATATCTAAACTTAAGTCGAACATAATCGCTGGAACGGACGGACAAGCCACCGAACTGTTCAAAGCTACTGGAGATGATTCGATTAAGAGCATGCACCAGCTCATCTGCAAAATTTGGTCGAAAGAAAGCATTCCCGACGAATGTAACCTCAGCATCGTATGCCCGACCTTCAAGAAAGGAGATCCCCTAAACTGCACCAACTACAGAGGTATAAGTCTCCTTAACATAGCCTATAAGATCTTGTCTGCCGTGCAGTGTGAACATTTGAAGCCCTTCGTCAACAACCTGATAGGTCCTTATCAGTATGGCTTAAGACCCGGAAAGTCCACCTTCGATCAAATATTCACCCTACGGCAGATCTTGGAGAAGACCCAGGAACTTCAAATCGATACCTATCACCTTTTCATCGACTTCAAGGCCCTGTATGACAGCGTCAATAGAGACCAATTATTATATAGAGCTATGTCTAGTTTTGGCATCCCAGAAAAACTCATCCGTCTGTGTAAGATCACAATGGAAAACTCACGCTGTTTCATCATGGTCAGAAAAAACCTAACGGATGATGTCAAAAAAGGTTTTAGACAAGGCAATGCGTTGTCATTCGATGTCTTCAACATCATTCTTGAAAAGATTGAGCAAAACTCCAACCTCAACACCAGAGGCACAATCTTTCAAAAGTCCGTCCAGCTACTAGGATACGCAGACGACATTCACATAAATGGAAAACTACAGCGTGATGTCAGTGGAGCGTTTGAGTCTTGAGACGGAGGCCAGGAAGATGGGTCTAGCAGTTAACGAGGGCAAGACCAAGTTAATGCTGTCAACAACCAAGGACAACCAACATCGACGTCTTGGAGCAAACTCCAACATAATTAGATTTAACTTTGACGTAGTTAAGGACTTTGTCGACCTGTGATCCGCTATCAACTCAGACAACAACACCAGCGCTGAAATCAATCGAAGAATCACTCTTGCCAATCGCTGCTTCTTTGGACTTAGAAGTCAATTGAGTAGTAAAATCCTCTCCTGACTAAAGTGAAGCTCTACAGAATCCTTATCATCTCGGTCTTAATGTATGGTGCAGAGACATGGACCATGACAACATCCGATGAAAACGCTTTTGGCTGCTTTGAGAGAAAAATTCATCGATTGTTTTTAGTCCTGTCAGCATAAATCGAGAATGGAGGCGAAGATTCAACCAAGAACTGTTCATCGACACTGATCTAGCCAAAAATGTTACGGTTAAGGAATCCAACCCGGAAGGACGTTGCAGAAGAGGAAGACCGCGACTTAAGTGGAGCACACAGGTGGTAGAGTACCTGAACCAACTTGGCGTGTGAAACTGGAGACAGTTAGCCAGGGACCGAGCTGGCTCGAGAAGTTTGTTGGATGAGGCCCTGGTCCGACCTGGACTGTAGCGTCACCATAAGTAAGTAAGTAATTACATAAATATGCTTTTAAAAAAAAATCTATAGAATAGAAACTATACTTCATTACACAAAAAACCATTTTATTGTTTGAACAGTAGTTTTATTTCTATTCATTTGTAATGGAGCTAACTAATATTAGTTAAGTTGATCATAATTATTGTACAATAACCTTACCAAATGATGTTTGCTCTCCCCACTCGAGTATGTATTTAAATTTAATCTTGAGGAGTTTTACAAAAGCAGTAAGGGAATGTATGTAAATATTATCGTTAGAGTAAAGGGGTTCTCTCTATATTCTGATATAAGTAAGCATTGCTCCTAATCAGTCAATTCATCGCGGATCAGAAGTCTTAACATTCATGTGAAGGAATGAGAACGTATTTTTAAACAAACAACCTTATCACAATAAATAAAAATAAGATCATATCCCCACATATTGTACCAGTGCTGTGTCAAAACAATTTTACTTTAAGGGAAATTTTTATAGTTGACATAACATCACTTTATTTGGTGTGAATTTTTCGTAACAATTTTTATCAAAATCTCGTTTATTTCTGTAGTTTGTCGTCTTCAATTAGCCACACTGTGTGCCACTCACACCTTTGTGTTGCACCTGATTCGATGCCTTACACAACCTTTAAAATTGATTCTTATATTCCTTTCGGGCTGAAGCATAGATATTCTATACAGACGGGACTTAAAATTACTAGAAGAATTTTCCATGCATTGACTTTTTGGTTCTATGTTAATAAGTATAAAGAGCTTAAGTCGACATAAGTGAAAATAAAGTCATCATCATATTTATCTTCCATTTAATCGGGGCCTCGATTTAAAGTTTTTAAAATAGATTTTATGTTTAAATTGAAAAACAATGCACTGTTTTTGCATAATGTCTACTTTGGACACAAGTTGATTTAAAATAAAGTCCTGAATTAAGCTCTTATATTGCTTATGGAAATCAAAAGAAGTTATTACTTAAGCCGAGTTACTTTAAAGTCTTCGCATATTAAACTATATAGTAACTTATGTCGACATAAATGATGCTATATGTTGTATAAGACATAAACCATTTTTTACTTACGGTTCCGTCCGTATGTCTGTCTGTCTGTAAACGCACTTACAGCCTTAACCACTGATCTGATTGACTTCAAACTTGAAAATTAGATGTTTGTGCCAATCCACATGGGTAGTTTTTTTGATTTTCTTAAGATTAAAATTTAGGGTAGCCACAAAACTTTATTTTCTATTGCTCCAAAAACTTAAACGCTAATTTCATAGAAATGTGTTTTTGTTATAAGATTTTCTCGAAAAATAGTTGTCCCATCAGCGTACTTATCTATGGTGAGTACCTACGTATATATTGCCCAAACAGCATTTTGTTAAGAACAAATTTTTATTTTTATTTTTTTTATGTATCTCAAAAACAGATCAATATTAAAAATTGAAATTCATATGCAAAATGTATATTAACATGTTCTCGAATACTATTTTTTTTTTTTTGTGAAATTTTCATGGTTTATACTGTTGTATTCGGGGATCTTATGAATAAGAAAAAATTGGAAAAACTTCATGGAAAATTGGAAAAACTGGGAAAAACAAACAAAGGTCGGAAATTTGATTTCTTTGCTTGAATTTTTTTTTCAAAATGGGTTTTCGAATGGAAAAAAAGAAAGTGTTTCATGAAAAACACGGAAAACTTATTGGTTTTGAAATGGAAAATTGCATGGGGCATTGGTTTTCAAATGGAAAATTGGAAAATTGATGGTGGGGAACTCGGAAAACTCTAGGAGAGCAAGAAGAATTCCAAGACTTAAATCAAACTTTTAAGGCGCAATTGTTGTTTTTGGTGGAAAACTTGGAAAATTTAGGAAAAGAATAAAACATTTGATTTTCTTATCACATTTAGGATTTTGAGTGTGCAAAGATAGAATATTCGTTGTTAATTAAATATCTGTCTCTTATTTACTTACATGAGGTGATGCTACAGTCCGATGTGCACTTGGGCCTCAATCAACAGTCTCCGCCAACCAGCTCAGTCCCTAGTTAGCTGTCTCCAGTTTTGCACTCCAAGTTGATTGAGATTCTCTTCCACTTGTGTGCGTCACCTAAGTGACCTCTACTTCTAAGTCCCTCTGGAATAGTGTCGAAGGCTTTCCGGGCCGGAGTATTGGTGTCAATCCACTCTAAGTGACCGAGCCATCAGAGTCTCTGCACCTTGACCCTTCTGGCAAAGCCCATGTGGTTGTACAACCCGTAAAGTTCACTATTCTATCTTCTTCACCATTCCCCATCAATGCACACGGGGCCAAAGATGGCCCAAAGAACTTTCCCCTCGAAACAGCCTTAGGCACATTCATCCGATTTTTTCAGCAGCACTGGGTATTGTACAGTTTTACCTTAATTCTGAGAGAGAATGCAGGTTGTGGTGTCGTGCAGGCTGTGCTTTCGGACTTTTCCACCAAAGATGTAATCTTTTCCCAGCCTTGCGTTAAAATCGCCGGGGACAATTTAGAGCTAGGACATTGCTCATATGTTTTCTCGAGGAGCTCTTAGAATTCGTCTTTGTCTAATGTTGCCTTGATTCGGATCATCGTGATGCGTTCGCTTACACATTATAAGCTCAAGACTTTTTGCCTGAGCCTGGTTCCCATGACGAAACCGCACCTAAGAGCCGCTGTTGTTGCTCTCGGCAACAATTACCATAGTAAATGGCGCATTTTTTCATCCTCCTTTTGCTCGGTCCATCCCATCGCATTTCCTGGATAGCGGTAATGTCTGATTTGCAGCAGTTGAGGGTATCCATTAATTGTTCGGCAGCACGCGGTCTATTAAGAGACCTAACATTCGACGTGCATATCCGAAAATCGTTGTCCTTAAAACATTTAATTGGGTCATCAGGAGCTTAAGGAATTGATGTATATTGATTTTTTCTTTTATTACCGGTAAAGACTCTTGAGCTCCCCAATATCAATGAGAGCATTGTCAAGACTAAGTCCTTGACTTTTGTGTATTGCGATTGCATATGCTAGACAGATAGGAAATTGTTCGCGATAAACACAAGTTCTGTTAATAACTTCAAATTTTGTTTTAACTGGCACTTTTTCAAAGAGTAAACCGTGACTGCATTTGATGGTAACGGTTTTGGCTTTTTTTAATCATAAACATCCCATGAAATTTTCTGTACCGTTCCTATTGAGCCATACACTAAACCTAAACTCAATTCAATGTTTCTACGTAACATAACTGTCACTCCAATTTTTAAGACAATTGTTCTTTCTAGCCCAGCATTTCCTTTGGTGGCTGACTTTCCACCGCAGTGTTGTTTGCACATAAGAGAACTTGGCTCTTTTTCACATTTTATGTTTTTGTCCTGATTTTACATCTTTTTGCAAATTGTTTTTTAATATGGAAGAGTGAACCTCGAAATACACTAAATCAGCTAGCGATTGGCAAACTTTAACAATGTAATAATTGCTGTGCCAATATATAACTAAATAATAGGTAGGTTAGATGTTTTTAACTCATACATTTTCTCTTTAAGGTTTTCGACCATTTCGATAGATAAAATGGGTGGATACCACAGCCCTAAATGGAAATAAAATGTTTTCTCATTTTTTGTAATGTCGTTCAACCAAAAACATACAAGAATTATAAATTTCAACATTAGGTGTGTTTTTGTGACTATCAAGTAAAGTAAAGAAAACAAAATATTCAGAAAACGATCCAGATGCAAACTAGATTTTACTGTCAATTTTGATTTAAATTTAAATGCTTTCAGAAAATAAACTGACAAATTTTGACATTTTCCATACAAAATTATTTCAAAAATTAACTTCAGCTCCCTCTAAGTTTGAAAAAAATGTATCAACATTTCAAGTAAGTTTTACTCTCGATGAAAAGCTAAAGTAGAAACAAGTAAGTTTTTATTGTTGTTTTCTTTGTTGAAATTTTACTTTACTTTACTGGGTTGTCACGCGGAATCCACGCCCCCTGAATGAAAAAAATGAAATTTTCGATTTTTTCCTTTGTATACACCAGAAAACCTCAGTCAGTCAATTAAGGTTTTTGAAATTTTTTACTGTTCAATATCTCAGAAAGTAGTGGTTCTACAAAATTATTTTTTCACAGGGCCTTTGTACCCATGAAGTTAATACGTAATTCAAATTTAAAGCGTCTACCTCTATGGGTTCAAAAGTTATGGGGGGTTAAATATGTTCTTGAATTCGTTCCTGTAAAAAGGGAGTAGTGCTAGAACTTGGATGGGCACAACCGTGCCCTTTGATTTTGGGAAAATCTTAGGGGAACAAGGAGAACAATTATTTTAGTGAAAAATTCGGAAAATTGCGAAAAGCGAGAGTTTTTTAAAAAAAAATTTAGATTTGATTTGATCTGAAGGCTGGCGAGACGAGGTTCGCGGGGCTGTTTATTTTTTTATAAATAACATAACAGATTACTTTTACAAATTTGTATATTTCTTATAAAAGAACGAAAGTTGATACCCGATTAATGTGTTAACTGTCAAGTGTATATCATTTTTGACTTCTCGAAAAGTTCAAAACATACAAACTTTAAGGATTTCCACGATTGTGAATAACTGACGTGTTTGAAAAATATGATTTAGTCAGATTTTTATACACATCACTGTTCTTGCTTTCAACTTAGTTGCCGAGTCAATTATTGGTTTTCGTTTACTTAACAAAAGCAAGTACCAAGAGACACACAAAAATAATACTTTTATGAAAAATGAAATACTTGGGTACATTTACTTATCTAAAACTATCATAAATCTAGATTAATAGTATCCGTCACTTCAATCCACGAAGACACTTTTCTTCAAATAGTACAGTTCGTTTATCTTTATTTTTATTTTTTTCTTAATTTACTTTGTAATGGCTTAAGATCAAATAATTTCCTTTGCGTTGGTAAATCAAACAAAACATACAAAAAAACTCTGCTTTCTTTGTATGAGGTTATAGAGTTTGTAGTTGTTTCGCCGATACCCTGCGTCTATTCCAGATTCAAATAGAACGTTCAGTGCTCTGTTGATGTTGTTTCATTTTTGAGGCTCCCAACGGAGACCCTTTTTTCTTTATTAAACACAGATTATCGTTTTAGGTCATTTGATTTTTATGGCAGTTTGAGGAACATACATATGAATACATTAGCAATCGTATCTCGTTTGGATGGATGAGCCACAACGCCCTTTTTATGTGCCTGAACTCTGAAGTCGAAGTCTGGATTGATTGGATCCCATATTGGTTATAAAATGTATTTAAATGGTCATTTTTTTCTTCTTTAAGACAATTCACGGGGTTAAGACCTTTTTCGATAAGGAACTGTCAAAAAAAAGGTCAAATGCGATTGCATTGTCAACTTTACTTATCATGCAAACGGTTTAAACGAAGATTTCAACATTTGAAATTAAAGGACTGTGTTCTTTAAGTCTTGTAAAGCAACAAAAAGGTTTTTAATATTTATTTTGTTTATGGTTTACTGATTTTGATTAGCTTAGATATGCATAGAAAATACATAGTGTTGATGGGGATATTGAGTATAACGAACCGAAACTGATGTATAAACTCTTTAAACATCATAAATGATTGATTGCTAGAATAAAAGTTTTGAACTACTTTTATATATTTGTTATGGCTATTGAATTTTATAAGGACAAGTTGCTTTTCATGAGGAAAAATATGTTATTCTTTTGTTTATATACAAATAAATATGATACAAGGAAATCGTGCAAATTGAATATTTGGTTTTTATTTAATATTATGCATGTAAAGGCAATCGTAAATCTTTTTTCTTTTAGGATCAAAACCAACGCTTTCCAGAAGGACAATATGACATGCTTCAGAAGTTGAGAATGATTAAAAACACTTCGTTCTCCTTGATTCTCATGCATTTGAGTGACCAAAAACACTGCTAAAAAGCTTGTTTCGAACAAAAAGTGTTTCTACGTTTCACCCAGAGATTACAGGAAGAAGGAGATCGAAAACTGACTTACGTTTTACCCCCTTAGTCCTACAATTATTTTTCTCTTCGTGTACATGCACAAACGTGAGTTCAATGTTTGTGAAAAATATGAATACGCTCTGCCGTTAGTTAATTTTTGACAGCTCAGTTTCCTTTCTTCCTCTTATCTCTGTTTTCAATATTATTATCATGGAGTCTGCAAATGAAGTTTTTGTCCTGATTGTATTTTAAAATATTCATGACATCATCCCGAGTCAATGAAATTATTATTTGTTATACAGGGTGATTCACGAGCGTTGTGCCAAAAAGCTAGAGCGTGTAGGTTGAGTTGAGACAAGAAAAAAATCGTATGGGAGGGGGGGGGTCTATTCCCCCCCGTTAAGCCGGGAGGGGCAATTTTCTGAAAAATTGACTTATTTTATAAAAAAAATATTACAAATCAACGGCTTCAGTTACAACACCGTGTTGTACCTTTTTGCAAAGCCAGAAATATCTTCTTTCATTTAGTTTTTAAATTAAATTGTTTTAACGAATAGTTTAAGAAATATTAATTTTCAAACTCAAAATTTTCAAAAAAAAAAACAAAAAAATCATTTTTGAACCAAGTTTTTTCAAAATTTTATGTAATTAAGTACTAATTTTGTTTCCAAAATTCAATGCCATTGTTAATTTTTAGTCGAAAACAGAAAACCGGATGCAAAAATGTCTTTTCGTTTTTGAGAAATAAAAAAAAGACCAGGACCACTTTCCTCTAAGAAAATCTTTGTTTTTATTATTACCTATTTCGACTTTTAGTTTTATTAATTTATTATGACACATTAACCTTGCTTTTAATATTTGTTCTGTAATTGGAATTTTATGAGGCCTCAATAAAGTAGAAAAGTATTGGATTTTCCCTGGATTAATCATTTTGTTCATTGATAACCACTGAAAACTGACCTGAAATTTTACTTATTATGCCTGGGGGCCGTGGGCACCTGTCGGTGAAGGGTTCTACCTGTTAGGAGCTTAAGATGATTAAACCGCAATTTTTCTTGAACGAAAAGACCTAAAGGTGAATAAAAGGCATCGCATATTTAGTAAACAACCATTTCCAATTGAAACATTGACTCATCAACACATAACAATGTCAAACTCATAATCTCGAGAAGAGTTAGCGGACATGCACTTCTGCTACGGTTTATTGTTTTTTCATTCAAGAAAAATTGCGGTTTAATCATCTTAGTCTCCTAACAGGTAGAACCCTTCACCGACAGGTGCCCACGGCCCCCAGGCATAATAAGTAAAATTTCAGGTCAGTTTTCAGTGGTTATCAATGAACAAAATGATTAATCCAGGGAAAATCCAATACTTTTCTACTTTCAACTACTCAGTTACAAAGTTAACCTTTACCAACAAATGATTTATACGCTACGGAAAATAAGTGGAAATCCAGAAAAGCAAGTTCTTTTTAACGCCAA
>CAKKXW010000001.1:38365746-38379077 GCA_920937365.1 Sphaerophoria rueppellii
TATGATCACTAAGCTTCCTTATAACTTGTTGTACAACTTTCATGAACAGCGTTCCCCGAGCTAATTCTGAGTCCAACATCGGTTCTATTTCGGTTTTAGAACAGGAAAAGTTAAACAAAAATCCAATATTTCTGGCTTTTCAAAAAGGTACAACACGGTGTTGTAACTGAAGCCGTTGATTTGTAATATTTTTTTTTATAAAATAAGTCAATTTTTCAGAAAATTGCCTCTCCCGGCTAAACGGGGGGGGAATAGACCCCCCCCTCCCATACGATTTTTTTCTTGTCTCAACTCAACCTACACGCTCTAGCTTTTTGGCACAACGCTCGTGAATCACCCTGTATAAACACCTAAAAACAAATTGAAAAGGACAAGATTTTGGCTTTATCTTGGCTACAACCTGAGTCTTAATCGAGCCCCTTGCGACAAGTACTTTCAACATGTTGTTCAATATTCCTTCGAATCACTAGTATCAAGCTCCAGCATTGGCGACTATCACTCCACCATTTATCTGGTTAGGAGTGACTCCAGAAAGTTTTATTTTGATCAAACCTGGCTAGGGAGGGAATAACGTCACCATGTCCCAAAGGCAGTAAGAATTTTTGCTAGGCAGTTCGCCGCCAACTCTTCCCTGCCAAAGAGTGTCATGACTCCGCCTGTTCTTGAGCGCGCCAATGATTCTCAACATACATAAATCCGCTGGTCCGGATGGTATCCCCGCTATTATTCTGAAGAGGTGATCTTTCACGCTGACAAAAACCCTTGCGTAAGCTTTTCCATCTATCCTATTCTTCTGGGCTTGTTCCGAGCAGCATTTGTCCAGCAAATTCCAAAAACAAATCGAATATCTTCTATCCAAATTTCGCCCGTTTGCACTTACGTCCCTCCTTTTTAAGGTCATGGAAACGCTGATAAACTTTCAGGTCAAGAAATATCTCGAAGACTGAAAGCTTCTTAATGACCGGCAGTACGGTTTTCGCAGCAAAAGGTCCACTGGTAATCTGATGGATTATCTCACCGAACAGTGGAACAAATCTTTAGGTACATCATTTTGGAGAGAGTAAGATTGTTGTTGTTTCAAAGGCATTTGATAAAGTTTGCTCTTTTATCGAAAGGGCGTGCTTTCGGTATCGATGAATCCCTTCTTCGTTGGATTAAAACTTTCTTTTGTTCAATACCAGTTGTATTGGACGGTATCAAATCTGAAACCTGCAATATAAATGCTAGTGTGCCCCAGGGCTCCGTATTGTCTCCGATCCTCTTCCTCATTTTCATTAATGATCTCCTGTCTGTAACTCCTAATCCAATAAATTGTTTCGCGTAAGATAGCACCCTTCGCTTTTCTTATTCATTTCCAGACTTACATCCCTTCTCTTCGGATATGGAACTGGAACGGCAAAATATGATAAGCTCATTAAAGTCTGACTTAAACAACATTGTTCAATGGGAAATACAAAATCGTTTAATGCTTCGAAAACTCAATGCTGTCTTGTATCGTTGAAGCGAGATACACCATACACCCCCCTTGCCACTGTCCATGAGTGGCACTTGCATCAACGAGACCGAATATCTCGAGATTCTCCGTATGTGCATCACTGACCACCTCTTGTGGAACGAGCACATTTGCGATGTCGCCAAAAATGCCGCAAGATGTTTGGGCTTCTTAAGACGGTGCAAACAATTTTTCTCCCCGTCTGATCTGGCTATTGTCTATAAGACTTATATTCGTCCAAAGCTTGAGTACAATTCAAATCTCTGGGCTGGTGCTCCAGCTACTTACTTAAGCCTCTTGGATGAAATACAAAAAGAGCTGTAAGAGGGATTGGTTATAGAGAGATCACTGATTCATTCACTCCTTTAGACCACCGTCTGTCGTAACGTTTCGTGTCTCTCCCTGTTCTATCGCTACTTTAACGGTAATTGCTCTACTGAAATAGCCAGTTGCATTCCTCCCATCAAACAATTTTCCAGTAATACTCGCGCTTCTAGGAATGGCCATCAGTTTATCCTCGAGCCCAACTTTGGACGTACTCTCAAGTATACGGAATCATTTTTTAGCCGAACTACACGAATGTGGTACTCTCTTCCACACTCTGTATTTCCTAATAATAACAATGTTCAAGAATTCAAGACCAATGTACACCGACACCTTCTTTCCAACTCCTTCCCTTCTTCCTAATGCACTCACTGTGTCCCTGGAATAAAAAGGGTATAAAAATCCTTTGAGTGGGTGCAAATTATAAAAAAAAAAGTATAAGAAGCGTCATTCAAATCATTAAGAGCGGCAAAAGCCTTGTGGATGATATGCTTATAAATGTTTTACATCAATATTTAGGGCATACAGGTCCCCTTACCTAATTCTATTCAAAATGTCCTTACAGGTTCCGATCCCCTTCTCAAACAATTTCTACTAATCTATCAAATGCCCCCTGGAATTAAATTTTACACATTCTCCAACAAAAACGGACATTAATATTTTTCATGGTTGAATGCATCGCGTCAGTAGGTAATTTAGATTTTTGGAGTGATTTAAAAAGGGATCTCCTCCTTCGAACACTTGCAAACTCCGATAACCAACAAAAAAAAAAGGAAACACATGAAAACCGTACTTAAAATTTCCTTTTCTCTTCATATCGAGTCTGTTGTATTCACTTATACAAAAATACAAATCAAAATAAGATGAACAAAAAAATCAAAAAGAAGAAAATACCCCTACGAATTTTCCTTACTCGGCACACATGTCGAAATTCCCACGCATTTCGAAACCAAAGAATGATCCGTTGCACATTGCATCTGCATGTTTTTTTCCTCTTCAATTTCTTCTTTTTTTTAAAGAAGTGCTATTCGAACGGACCGTATTTACGATAAGAAACATTGAACAGACCAGACCCAGTGCAGTGCTGGTGCTGCACACTTTTGGATTTAAAAAAAAAAAAAAAAAAAACATAAATAAATGGAAGGAAAGATCGCTGTTGAACTGTGAAATAAAATGAACACGGGTGCAGTGTATGTTTCCTTTTTTTTCTGCAGTATTCTCATTTTTACGATTTTTCATTGCATTTTGTTTTTTTTTTTTTTTTGGACTCACATTACAATTGAACGATCAAGACGATAACGATACCTAACCTTTTCTCTTTTATGTCTACCTTTTCGAATTAATTTAAGCGACTGATGATATCGTCGACGAAATTAAAAAAAAATCTAATACGTCACTTGTCAATCTTTAAGTTACTCCTTAACCTTTTCAATAGATCGAGTATTGGACTGAAAACTGGTTTATATTGTACTGTACTTATAGCTGGCGAAAGAAATGGAATGCATATTTCTATTATGTTCTTTTTTTTCTAGTGGATCATGACAGCAACGAAGAAAGCTAATGCGCAGTTGCAGAGATACTGTACAGATACAGACCCTGTACATAATATGGATAATTTCTTTAATATAAAAAAAAAAGAACATTATCCTTCCTTCAAAGTTCTTCAGTTTTACTTATCAGCATGTGTTCTATTCTCAATAAATTTTATATTTCGAAATTTTGATTCAGGAAGCCCAATATTTCCGTGCTTCGTCTGTTTCTCTGTCTTCGCAACCTTAACCATTCAAATTTTCAAATAATAGGGTTTTGAGTTGAGTTGTGTTGTTTTTAAAAACTAGGAGTAATACCTATAGGCTTTTTTTAAATAACTAGCTGACCCATCAAATGTTGTTTTGACTTTTAAATATTTTCCAGGTTATTTTTTGGGATCTACCCAAATGTTAATGCGTAACATAAGTGATAGTCGTTGCAAATGCCAGCCTAATTGGAAATTCAATTGGCACATTTGGGGTATAATAGGGAATCATGGTATTAATTTATTTTCACCTAGAAACTTGCTACTTAAAGTACTATGTTTTTCATTGATTTTTCAAATCGGATGCTGTTGCACAGCAGTACCTTTAAATTTTAGTTGGCTGTAGCAATACCAATGACTTCAAAAACTCTTCGATATCAATGGATTTTTATGACACACCAAGATGGTTTGCTAATTTAAATCTTACAAACAAATAGTAAAAAAAATGAATATGATGAACTCAGGTCAATTGCAATTTTAGGTTTTCGAAAGAATTTTATTTATTTTTTCATTTATTTATTTAACAACATCAATTAGAGTAACATAACTCAGTTAGACTGAAAACGATACATAAAACAATAACAAATAATAAAACAAAATCAAATATTTCATATTTCGGTTCTACAAACTTACTGACACCTAAGCAATCTGGTTTTAGGAAAGGCCACAGTTGCATCACAGCATTACATAAAGTTACGGAAGATGTGCGACATGATCTTGATAAGGATAGAATAAACTTCTTAGTACTTTTAGATTTTTCTAAGGCATTCGACGGTTTAATTTCTCGCCCTGTGCTGTAAAGCTGTTGAATTCCTACTTAACAGGTCGAATGCAAGCAGTTCATTTGAACAATAGTTTGTCTGACCTCTTACCAACCTTTCGCGGTGTTCCACAAGGTTCGATTTTGGGTTCATTTTCGTTCTCACTTTATTTTAATGAATTACCATCAGTGATAAAAAATGGTACAATTCATATGTATGCTGATGATGATTTACAAATACATTTAAGTTGTCAGTTAGGGCTTATGGAACACGGTGTAACCTGCCTCAATGAAGATATTGATCAAATAGCATGTTGGTCGCAGAAAAACGGCCTTTTATTGAACCCTAAGAAATCTGTAGGTCTTGTGATATCTAAGAAAGTTGTTGACCTTTCTTACTTACTTCCTGTGCTCCTACATAACTCACCAATTAAATATGTTGAAACTGCTAAAAATCTAGGTATGGTATTCAATAGAACTTTAACCTGGAAGAATCACATAAACATAGCTGTGGGTAAAGCATATAGGATTCTACGTACCATGTGGGCAACACAATCTTTTGCGCCCATAAAAGTGCGGATGCTATTAAAAAAAACGTTGGTCTTGCCAACTCTCATATATTGCTGCGAAATATATTCCCATTGCGATTCCGTCAACAAGAGAAAGCTTAACGTTGCTTCTAACAGCCTGATACGCTATATCTTCGGTTTGCGCAGATATGACAAAGTGTAATTTTGCCAAAAAACTTTTAGACATGACTTTTGAAAATTTCCTTAAGTACCGAGCATTAAGTTTACTTTTAGAGATACTCCTCAACCGTGAACCTCAATATCTCAATGATATGATAACTATGCCATCTTCACAAAGGACTCGTATGCTTACTCATCCGCGCTATACCTCCCTGACATCCGAGCATCAGTTCTTCGTATATTCAGTTATATTATGGAATTCTCTCCCACGAAATATAAGAGAAATAGAAGATGTTTCGAAACTACAAACTAGAATCAAGCTTCTGTGAAAAACACAGCAAATTTGTTTACGATTTGATACCAAATTTTTATTTTTTCCCTCTTTTCCTTCTTTTTCTTTTTTCTTCTCTTTTGTTCTTTTTTTTTCTTTCTTGGTTCATTTTTGTAAATAAAATTTTTGAATTTTTTTTAGTAACAAAATTGTCAAATCCTAGCTTCCATTAAATGTTTAGTTTTAGCTTATAATTTATAAGACAACATGTCTTAATGTGTATAGGTTTTCAAGAAATAAATAAATATTAAACTAGCTGACCCAACATACATAATTATAAAGAAACGAGGAATTTCAAAGAATCTAAAACTTATTTCAGACCAATCAACAACCAGTTATTATCAGTTGCCAACCGAAGTGAACATCATCAGTCTCCGCCGAGTCACCGCCCAGTACACATCTTAAAAACAAATAATAGCCACACCAGGCTTCCCAAACTAGTTAGAAACCAGTATTAACTGATTCGAAACAAAAGTAAACCAGGTGCTAACCGACCAATAAGCATAACCAGGTAACAGCCCTGGTAAAATCAGTTGAATCCCATAACTCAAATTGAGAAGACGTGTGCCTCGGAGTCGAGTGGTTAGTATTAAACCAGACTAACCGGGAGAAGGCTAAGCCCAGCAGTGGTAAGGAGTCGTGTCACACATACTAACCTCGTAGTCGTAGTACGGATTCGTATCCGTAAATTACGGCATTCGTCTGCAATTTACAGGATGCGTCCGTGACTGCCTTGAACTCGTTCCGTTGATTGACCGGATTGATCCGTGATTTCCCGGTATAGTCTTCCCCCACTAGTAGTAAGGGGTTTTGTTACACATACTAACCCCGCAGCCAGATTCGTCCGAGATTTACCGGATTCGTCAGTGATTTACCGGATTCATCTGTAATTTACCGGTTTCATACGTGATTCACCGAATTCGTTCGTAATTTAATGTTGACCAGAAAGTTTTTGCATTTGTTACCTGTATTCACACTTCTTTACCCTTTTGACGACCCTAACTCGCAGCAAAAGAGACCACCAAAACCGACTTAACTAGCAGAATACCAAAGGGAGCTTCAGACAGACTAAGATTAGAATTCAAAATAAGACAACGCTAAATTTATGATTTTTTTAATAAAACCATTGTAATTAATAAGAAGTTAATAAAACTTGATTTGTATGGAAGTTTCTAGTACTCATTAATTCCAAACCTGGAAAGAAGAAAGACAGGCGAGCTTACCTCAGACCTAGAACAAAAGTACTTTACAACTTTTCTGTCACTGGCAGAATTGTAAGGCAGGATACTTAGAGCAGAATTGCACTAACCTAAGCATATACTGAAGAACTTACTCAAAACCTCCACTGGTTTGATATCGATATTCCGTATAATTTTTCAATTCACTTTTACCAAAGAACCAACCATCCGTGAATTTTACAAGCAAGGCGACATTGAATGAATGGGCGACAACGCTCCAGCCAAGAAAATCTACTCTTCTCAGCCCCCGGGTTAGAAACGTACCAGAAGACCGAATCCAAGGTACAAGGATCATTTGATTGCGGATGCCAGCGTGCTTGGTTTTGAGAACTACAGAATGAAGCGAGGGGCCGTTCCCGAAGGAAAACAGCTGTGTCTCAAGCTGAAATCCTTCATGGTTTGGGATCCGGTTAAATTAGTAGGCTCACCAAAGATGAGATTTGGTATGATTCTTCAATGAAGTGTTTTCTACAAATCATTATAAATTCTAGAATTTTGTCCTAACCTTCACTCATTTCTCTCAAAACTTCTAACATATGACAAAGCCTTGCAAAAAATAATAGCATTTCACATTTATCAAAGTAATTTCTAAGCAGCAGTAACACTCGTGTCACAATGTTCGTTCCCATACTCCTCCGAAACAGCTTGACCGATTCTCATGAAATTTTGTGAGCATATTGGCATATTGAGTAGGTCTGAGAATCAGCTAACATCTTTTTTTCATTCCCCTAAACAAAAAAATTAAAGGAATTAAGGGTAGACCACCCTTACCCTTAATTCCCTTATTTTTTTTTTTTTCTTGACAACATTTTTTGTTTTTTTTATGATTCATCATACTAAAATATATACAAACCTTAATTTTCACCCCTCATTTTTTATTTAGATATTAATTAAAAACTTCAATATTTTCCAGCAAGAAGGTTAATGACTCTGTTGATTGAAGATGACATTTTTTGTAAATTTTCATTTCGCTGGTAGATGTCGACAGCCTGTAATAACCCGTAGAGTTGTTCTTTTAGTGATATTAAATTGTTATATTGGAGATTTAGCTCAATTCCGCACTTCGTTGCCCATTGACTCCATTCTCCTATCCACTCCACTTTGTTATCTATGGTGTACTTTGATATTGGCAATTGAATTCTATTTGGTCTATATGCCAGTACTTTCAGGATGTAGTCAAAGTGGAGTTTTAGAGTATGAATAAAAAGAGTAGGAAGGCCGGTTTCAAGTAGTAGAACATAGTTTGGAATATTAGATGGAAAGAAGAAAAGCCGTTTGAGGAAGTAACGTTGAAGTTTTTCTACTTTTTCGTATGACTGATATCCCCATGTTTGACAGCTGTAGCACATAACAGAGCGCATAACAGCGTCAAATACCTTATACTTAGCTGAGGTTGGTACTTCTTTGCTGTTCAAAATATTTTTCCATGACGCGTTAATCAGCAATCAGTTTTTTTCGAGGTGTGAGGTTAAAAGTAGTCCAAGGTTTTTGTATTCCGTCACTATTTCAATGGCATCACCATTAAAGAACCACTTTTCACTCGATTTAAGTTTTGATTGAGTATTCCTTACTATCATTACTTTAGATTTTTCTAAATTAACCGTTAACTTCCAGACTCTACAAAAATCAACTAGCTTATTTATCATAAGTTGTAGTTGTAGACTTTGGGGCGATTCTGCTAAAAGCACAACGTCATCTGCGTACATGAGTACCTTAACGTTTAGACCTGCAAAACTTATTAGATACATTGAAATATAATCAATGAATATTGCAAATAGAACTGCACTTAAGAGGCAACCTTGTTTGACACCAGATGTAGTCTCAAACCATTCCGACATTTCAATCCCATCCCAAACCGCTGAGCGAGTGTTTTTGTACATATTTTTCAGGAACGAAAGAATATTCGTCGAAAGTCTCTTTTGTGACAGTTTGTAAAGCAATGCCTGTCTATTCTATTGAATCGAAAGCAGCTTTAAGGTCCACGAAAAATATGTAAAGGGTTTTTCAATAGGGACGCTACAAAAGTAGACCGATAGGGACAGCAAACGACGCCACATTTTTTCCCGCTCTCCTGACATTTCTCTTCAGTAAGGTTTGCCATTTCATCATGGAAAGGTATACGATCCAACAACGAGTCGAAATTATTAAAATTTACTACCGAAATTCGGAGTCAGCGGTTAACACTTTAAGAGTGCTACGTACAATTTATGGTCGTCATAATCGTCCTGCCAGATCAACAATTGAGCGTCTAGTGGAAAAATTTGAATCCACAGGCTCAGTACAAAATGTTCCCGTGCCAGTGAGACAAAGAAGTGCCCGTAGTGTGGAGAATATTGCTGGCGCTAGCAATTGCGGAAGACCCAAATCAGTCTCTCACACGTCGTTCTCAAGCGTTGGGCATCTCTGTGACGTTGTTGTGGCGAATTTCGCGAAAAGATCTTGGCCTACATCCTTACAAGATCAAATTGACGCAAGAACTGAAGCCGCTTGATCACCAGAAGCGTCGTATGTTCGTGAATTGGGCTGAGCAACAACTTGAAAATGATCCGGATTTTCATCGAAAAATCATATTCAGCGATGAGGCTCATTTCTGGCTGGATGGCTTCGTCAATAAGCAAAATATGCGTTATTGGTGAGGCAGCAATCCACATGTGCTTCACGAGGCACCATTACATCCCGAAAAAAATCACTGTTTGGTGCGGTTTACATGCTGGTGGTGTCATTGGGCCGTACTTCTTCCGTGATGATCAAGACCGGCACGTTACTGTGAATGGGAATCGCTACCGCTCAATGCTAACCGATTATTTTTGGAATAAATTGGATGATATGTACTTGGACGATATGTGGTTTCAACAGGACGGTGCCACATGTCACACAGCGGGCCAAACAATCGAATTATTGAGAACGAAGTTCGATGATGGTTTATGCCAACAAGCCAGCGACGATCGATGAACTTCGTACGAATATCGAACGTGAAATTGCAGCAGTATCGGCCGATTTATGCTTGAAAACCGTCGAAAATTGTGTTCAGCGTCTGGACATCTGCAAGCGTGCCCGTGGTGGCCATGCAAAAGAAATCGAGTTCCATACATAATGGCATCAAATGTATGTACTTCCACAGGAATGAAGAATTTCATTGATATACAAAACCGTTTTTGTTTTATTTAAGAAAACTTTTGTAGCGTCCCTATTGAAAAACCCTTTACAAACTGTGAAATTGAGTTTAAGGTGAAAATGTTATCAACTGTGGTGTAGCCTTTACGAAAACTAGATTGGTATTCACTAAGCTCTACATTATTTACTAACCAAATGTTGATGCGACTAAGGAGTACAGATGCAAAAAGCTTCGCAATTGAATTCATAAATGATATCCCTCTATAATTATTTGCTAGGTTAACATCGCCTTTTTTAAAAATTGGATAGACCAGAGAATTTTGGAAAGCTTGTAGAACCTTTTCGGAATCAAAAATATTATTAAAAAGGTGAAGAATTTCATACACAAAATCAACAGGCGCGTTTTGTAAAACTCCTTGCTTATTCTATCCGGGCCAGCCGCTTTGTAGTAGTAGGTGGCGATTACCGGTTAATCGGGTAGCGTGTGTAAGTATTGGGTAGCGGGTAACTGGGTATAACGGGGTAGCGGGTAGAGGGTAGCGGGCAGTATGGTAGCGGGCTACAAAAGTCTAGGTCTTTTTTATATCGATTGAGGGAGTACGAAGTCTGTCGGGTCAGCTAGTAAAACCATAACAACAGAAAAGGCCTAACTAACACTTTTCTCGAAAATATTACATTTTTTCCGGAATCAATATTTAAAATGCTTACTTTTAGTTTTATGAATATCCTTAGGTACTTGATTTAGATTCTGGAATTTAAAATTTAAGCAGCTGTTAAACTTGGAAAGTTGAAGAATAAATAATGATTTTATTTTATTTTCCTGATGTCAATGTAAAATCGCACGACACAGCAACAGGTTTTCTTGTTATATTTTATTCTTATTGTACTAATGTGTTGTTAATTCAATGACAACAACTTTGTATACAATTGCTGCAGCATGGGTCATGGCGCAGAGACAGACAATAGATTCGAATTCTATTGAAAAAACGTTTGCAATTCGTCTAATCGACGAACAAGCAACATTCTATGCATTCAAATGAGGTGTCTAAATTGTTCGATGATTGTAAGAACACTTAGCGGAATTGCCAATTTATCATGAAATATTAAATTAACACTCTCACTGTATTCTTCATAGATCCCACCTCCTCTCGTGTTACGTGTTTAGTGGACTTTGTTCTAATTTTTTAAATAATTTTTTCGGTTCTAAATCATGTTTAGGGAAATAGCTTTTTTGCACTATTTTTTTTTTAACAACAGATCTTTCCGTCCCACTGTAGCATCGATCGTGTCTTAATCGAAGTTTAATTCTAACCTCTACACTTGCAGGTAAAGCTTAGTTTAGCAAATGAAGTGATTAACATGCGCATAATCTATAAAATTGTTTGATTTTTTTATTTTTTTTATTCTTGTGTGTGTTGTTTTTTGTATATGTTATGAGTTATGACACAAAAGTTGATTGTAAAATGTGTGTACAAACAATTTTTTAAGACTACATTTAAAACCAGAAAGCAAAGTGTCACGTTTGTGTAGTTAATATTTTTTATATGAGAATGAGTTTGTGCTCACATGTGCTGTATGGTTTTTGTGCTTCTTTGTTTTTGCGAATGCATGTGGTATGTAGGCAAAAGTGAGTTTTGATATTGTTTTGGATGCGAGTGAGTAATATTTGACGCATTGGGAAGATATACATTTCAAAGCAAAGATACCCGGATATTGTGGTGATGTTGTAAATTCCAGCTGTTCATTCAATTAACAAATCTATCAGATTTTCAGAAGACTTTAAGTACTCAGAAGTACCAGAATGCCAACCAGCCGACAACGACATTCAGACCTAATCCTAATGGCAACGACGACGATAGTATCTAAAAGTCCTAGGGCATGTTCTTCGACATCTCCTATACCTTTACTATGCCCTAGTTTTGACAGTAACATTGAACGTACTTTAATCTCACGCTATACAAGTTCTATGACACCACTTCCGATTATGCATTCAGGCTGATCGATATCACACCAGAAACATAAATGTAAAAAAAAGAGCCAAGTTCTCCCGTACAAAAATTCTGCCTAAAAGAACGCCAAGTTCTAAGATTTATACTAATAATGTAAAAGTAGGCAGCTACCACGCCCCTGATTGAAAAATTTCAAATTTTCGATTTTTTCCTTTGCATGTACCACATTACCTATCACAAACTTCTAGGGCAACGGGAAGTGCTTCATAATTTGATCTTTCAGTGAGTCAGTTACGGTTTTCGTGATTTTTGGAACAATGTATCTTAAAAACTACTTATGCCAAATATCTGCAATTTACTGAGGTGTTTTTTCTTGACTTTCTTAACAAATAATGTGAGTTTGAAACATTGGAATCTTTGGTATAGAAGTTAGAGGGGTGCGGAAAATGCCCTGAGTTCTTTCCTGTAAATAAGGGTGTAGTGCCAAAGTTGCTAGAGAACTTGACTGGGCACTACCGTGCCCCTTGATATTTGCGAAGATGAGACGTTATGGTAGAAAAACACCCTGATCACCAAATAGACTGACTATGCGGTATATGTATATTTACTAGAATTCAAGAACCCCGCAAAACATTCCAATCGATCCAGTCAACACATAACGAAACGCCTACAGAAATAAAAAATTATTCATTAAGAGGTTTCATTTATAATATAAGGGTCGATCGTGATATCCCCAAAGAAGTTACTCATGGGAGAGTACTGAACTTAAACAAACCATTTTGTACTTTTGATAAAATAACAGAGACATCTTGTATAGATCGTTGCCAGTTCACTGGTATTATCGAAGAAGGGATTACCGAGATAGTTATTCTTACTATTGGAGAGTGCAGTAGCAGGTGTACATAGTAGGTGTTAGACTGTTTCCTCTTCCTCTTCGCCCAAGCAGCTTCTACAGAAGTCATTGGTGTAGACCCACTGCCTATGAGGCAGTGTCCAGTTATGACTCCAATTGTGGAGCTTATACTTTGTCTGCTCAGGGAAATCAAGTATTTTCACCGCTTCAGGTCTTTGCTCGGCCATATTTGTTTGGTTGTTAGGTAGGTGGTACCCTGACACTATCTAGCATTAGTTGATTCTAGAGCATATTATAGAAGATATTTGCATGTAGCAAGTGGTGTTCCTATCTTTTTTCTGTGTAACAGTTCCTTTGTTATTGCTTTGTCTAACAGTAGGCAGAGGTATTCCGGTTTTGGCGAGCTCATCAGCCTTGCAGTTTCCCGGAATGTCTCAGTGGCCCTGTCATCTCAATACAAGTTGTATTGGACGGATTCAAGTCTGAAACCCACAATATAAATGCTGGTGTGCCCCAGGGCTTCGTTTTGTCTCCGACCCTCTTTCTCATTTTTATTAATGATCTCTTGTCTGTTACTTCTAATCCAATAAATTGTTTTGCTGACGATAGTACCCTTAGCTTCTCATTTTCGTTTCCAGATTCACGTCCCTCCTCTTCGGATGTGGAACTGCAACGGCAAAATATGATAAGCTCATTAAACTCTGACCTAAACAGCATTGTACAATGGGGAATCAAAAACCGTGTAGAGTTTAATGCTTCGAAAACTCAATGCTGTCTTGTATCGTT